>OX608078.1:17500-617500 GCA_951509765.1 Sphenella marginata
TGGTCTAAGCTAATGATTTTTGGATATGTGTGTCCCTTGGTCAAGAATTATATAATTTGGGAAATGTGGGCCGTGCCACGCCCACATTTTTTGTATTCAGTGCTTTGTTTGTACTTCAATAATGTCCAAAGTTTATGGTTGATCTGTTTTAAACTTTTCCAATACGTTAAAATCTTCGTTGGGTACGACATACATAGGCTACATTTGTAAATTCTTTGGAAAAGTGGGCAGTTCCAGGACCACAAGCTAAGTAATATTTCAATTCGTTATATCCCTGAATGTATTTGCTTTAGTGACATTTTAACGTTCTTAAATCTTAATCAAAGCACTTAATTTTTTTTGTTTGTTATTGCCGTTCATACATATCCAGAGTATTATAGGTAGATATAGGATATAATTAAATAAGTACTAACTATACATCTCCTCAGCAGCGCATAATGGTTTTTGTCATACCCATTGAGTTCAAAAGATCCGTTTTTTGATTTGGACATCCAAAAAATTTATTTGTTTGTACCAAAGACTTTAAAGCCAGAAACATTGTATATCCTAAAGCACTGTAATAAATGGAATGTTAAAAGTTAAAGAAAAATATTTGAAAATGTATTTCTAGGGAAGTCACTGGGCAGGCAGAACAACGTCTGCCGGGTCTGCTAGTTAATAATAAAATTGGGACTTTGATGTAGACTGGAAGACTTAATAATTTAAGTGTAAAGTTTTAATATTAAAAATATATAATCATGTACAATATGGAATTATTTTATCGCAGACGAAGAAGCCTAACTATCGTTAAAGGTTACAATGAACTTATAAAGTGTTTTACTTCTTTACAGTGAATTTATTTTGAAATGAAATTTTTCAAATATCGCTACCCGTGCGCCACCTACCGGAATTATTATTATACCTTTCATGAGCATGAAATGGTATTATAACTTTGGTCCGATGTTTGTAAGTATGAGAAGAAGAAGAGGTAGACCCACCATTAAGTATACCGAAATGATCAGGGCGACGAGCTGAGTTGATTTAGCCATGTCCGTCTGTCCGTCCGTCCGTCCGTCTGTTTGAACGCACACTAGTCCCTCAGTTTTAGAGATATCTCGATGAAATATTTGCAAGCAGGCGCCATTTTGCATAGGATTAATCATTTGTCGGAACCAGCAAGATCGGACCGATACAACGCATAGCTCCCATACAATCGATTGTTCCGATAAACGGGTTTTGGCCTCTAACTCTTGCAATTAAAAAGCTATTAGAGCGAAATTTCGCAGGTTTAGTACATGCTATATAAGTAATGTGTGTAGTGAAAATCACCTAGATCGGACCAACATAACATATAGCTCCCATATAATCGATAGTTTCGATAATGGGTTTTGGGCTATCAATTTTGCAGTTAAAGAGCTAGGAACGTTAAACTTTGCACGTTTGCTACATATTATATATGTAACATATGTAGGCAAAATCAGCCAGATCGAGCTAACATAACGGGTAGCTCCCATACAATCGATTGTTCCGATAAGTGTGGTTTGGCATTCATGAAAGGTATAAAGCCTTCGGCACAGCCGAAGACAGCCCTTTCCTTACTTGTTTTTTATATTGCGTTGGGGTACAAAACCAAACGTGAATGAAAATTTTAAGATACTACCTTAACGGGAAGTTCGTTGAAAAATGAATTAAACGACACCGAAAAAGGAGCTTCGAATTTCTTAAATAGAGCGACTCCCGTGCCACCTAGCGGCTCCAATTTTTTTTTTAAACATATGGAAATTAATTAAGTACCACACACGTAAAATATCAGCCAAATCGGTCCATAATTCCGATTTTTAGTATTTACAACCGCGATCTCAGCTGCACCTAGCGGATTTTTTTTAGGGAAATATTTCTTTTCATAGTAGTAATACATGTTCCGAATTTCAGCCAAATCGGACCATAAATGCGATTTTTGAAAATATAGCGACCTACGCGCCACCTACCGGAATTTTTTGTCATAATATTGCATTGTCATCGGGTTTATACATCGGTGCAGACTTTCAGCTCAATCGGACACCGGGAAGTGTATCAAATTTAACTTGCAAGATTCCATTACAGACATCCGTCAACTGAAACTAAATAAAAGCTTATAAAAAGATGACAATTTGTACACCAAATACCAAATTTACATATCCTTCAAACCTTCGCCAGTTAAGTACAAACTCTGGATAATAGCACTTATATGGAAGTTTGTACATATTTGAATATTTAGACTTAGAAGAAAAATGCATAGTTTCACTTACCAAAATTTCCATATATGCTTTGATGCCTTCAAAATAATTTTTTAAGAGTGAAAACTTTCATAAATTTACTGGCTTTCAACTTTTATGAAACTTTGTACCTACATGAAAGTTTTAAACTTATATGAAACATATAAACTTGTAGATTTTCTAAATTGTCTATATTTGATGCTTTGATACCTTCAAATAATCATAAATAAGAATTACCTGTAATATTTATATTTTTACATATTACACATTTATACTTTTATTTATTTGAAATTTTTCTCTTTCTACACTGCTACAAATTTGAGCCCTTTTTGGTAATAAAGTCCAAACCTTTCAATTACCTACAAAAATTCTCACTTTTTTTCGGTTTAGATCGTAATACACAGCGAATATGTGTACTTTTCGCACAAAATTCATGAGTGCGCCCTAGCTCAGTAGGTAGAGCATTGCGCACTGATTTGGGGCACGTCGGTTCGAGTCCTAACATTTTTAAAAAAACATAAAAAATTATTAACAGCAATTTCGGTTTAAAATTTAAATAATCTCATTTCTATGACAACCGGCGTAAATTTAATTCTAAACCAAATTTAGTTTGGTCATACACCTAGACCAGTATGACTGCGTTCAAAGGGTTTTTTTTGGAATTTCTTAACTTCTCTAGACTAATTTCATTATTTTGTAAAGTGAAAGTATGAGTAAAACACAATAAAAATACTGCAACTCAAAGTTAAGGAAGTTAATCTTACTGGAAATTCCAAACACTTTGAAGGCAGACATACTGGTCTACGTGTATATGTAGCCCCAAAAGGTTTTAAATGTAGGCTAAAACTTTTAGCCGTGTACAAAACAATATTAATATTTCTTGTTTGTTTTGAAATTTTGTTTAGGATTTCTTCAAGAGTTAATTTAAAAGCAGAGTGGATTTAAGCAGAGCTAGCGTCTCCTGCCCTATTGTACTTCTTAAATAAGTTTTTAACCTTCGAAGGGGAGAGAAAGACCGTTCGCTAGGAGCAACGGAAACTGGAAGCGTTGCAGCAATTTATATATATCGATGTAAAGTAGGGAAAAAAGACACGGAACAATTATTTAATGTATCAATGAACGTGCTTGGTCGTTCCTCCTTTGGGATTGGAAAATATTTTTCTTTTTGAGGGCTTTACGCTTTCAAAATAAATCCAAAAACTCTATATAAAATGACACTTATGAAACGCTTAAGAAAAATTTCTTGTGTCAGAATCTTTTATACTTTTCTATTGCTAATTTCTTGAAAATTAAAAAAAAGCGACCTGCGCAACTTTGGCTTTGGCAAGAAATAAATAGTTGTCGCTTTATTTCTTGAAGAAAAATTGAAGTTTCGGAAAAATAAAAACAAAAAATATAATAAAATAACATCGCAATTCATATAAAAAGAGGCAAATTGCAATTATTCAACATGCAATACGGAACGTCAAAATTTCTGGGCTATTCATGACAATTTCATGGTCAAGAAATACATTAAAATATTTCTTGAGAATTTTCTTTTCTGGAGCAAACGGGGCCAAAATTAGCGTCACTTTTTATTATCACCTGACAAGTATAAGTACAATCTAATTGTTACTTTCTCTGATAATTCAATACGACTGCGTTGTAATTTTTGGTAATTTTTTTTAACTTCTTGGTCATTTTTTTGGTTAAGCTTATGGCAACCGTGACTACAATAACAAGAGACACTCATTTTTACGATTTTTGCCCCCTGTATCCATAACTCGAAAAGCATTTAATTTGAATTTCAATAGACCTGAGTTCGAATCACTCTTGCTATTGTTAACATGCTATGTAGTTGAGATGCTAAGTTGATCTTATGCAGAGCAAGTCTGATACTTCTGTGCGAATTTCTTACAGCGACAAATGAGTGAACCATTGCAGGAATTTAGTTGTGACCTCTCAGACTTGCTCTGATAATTGATTAGCGTCTACCAATAACTTCTCTCAGTGTGAAATATTATTTATTTTTTTTTTTTTGGTATTTTCATTATTGCTTTTAATGCTTATTTCTTAACAGGGGTTTTAAAATTGAATAGCAAGTACATTAAAGCATTTTCTAGCAAGTAATATGCTCATTCTCGTTCGCGATAAAACGAAATATTGATCTTTATTTATATATATGTATGTGAACTTTATTTATATGTATGTATGTGTCTTTTAAGTCAACAAAATATTTATATTAAAGTAATTATCTGCTAACCTCCACCGCCAGCGTTGATGGAATCTTGCTTTCGTTTCCGTTTTTTCCCACGAGACGTATTTGTACGGGAGCTCCAGTCAGGATACATTTGCATGTGCAACTGACGTTCTCGTCTAGCCAGTTCGTAATATTTGGCTTGCTCTTCACGACCAAGGGCGTGCCACTGGTTTAAAAAAAAAGATAACATGACATATGAATAGAACCAGAAAGGTTATATTTCAATACTGATATAAAAATCAGATAACATACTTGATATACATTACAATATCGAGCCTAACCCGCAATTTTTTTGTAACCAACAAAATATCGCAAATCCGTATTGATACCTACTCTTGTGTGTTTTAAGCCATCTCGCAAGTAGCACTGTAGCAAGTAACGTTACGAAAATAAAGCAGAAGCAATTATGATGTAAGTAACATTTTGTATTGAAATTTTTTATATTTGCGAACTAAAAAACGTTTTCCTGTAAAATCATATGTTTGTTGGTTACACCAAAATTATGGCTAGGACTCTTCTCTATTAAACTTCCCCAATTTTTCACGCTGTATATATTTTTGAAACAGTGGGCTATATAAAACTTCAGAAAACTCTAGGCTAGATATACTTTTAGAAAAGTATTTGGTATAAATTATGATAGCTGTCAAGACTTACAAAGTTTTTGAAAAGTGGGCGGTGCCACGCTCACAATTTTTGTCTTTGTGTGCGCTTGACATATAGTATTTGGTAAAGGATATATGTATGTATTTGGTTGAGTTAATGATTGATATTTTATGTTTCGACATGTGTATTACATACCAAAAAAATCTTGGCAATAAATATATCATGGCAATTATGGACTTATTAATATCCGCAAATTAAATAGGTGAAGAACGGTAGAAGGAATATAAATTTGAGATATAGAGGCGGTTTAGAGAGAAAATTGAAAAGGGTAAAGAAGAGTAAGGGTATTTAGGGGTCGGCAGAGAAAGGAAAGGCAAGATATAAGGATAAAAGTGGAAGAAGAGTATAACTTGTTACAAATATGCAGGTAAAATTTTGAGCAGAGCAACGTCTGCTGGTTTGCTAGTATATAATAAGTACCAAACCAAATTTTTTGATTCCCAGCTTTTTAATTACAAGAGTTACAGGCCAAATCCCGTTTATCGGAACAACCACAACAAAAACAAGTAAGGAAAGGGCTGTCTTCGGCTATGCCGAAGTCTTTATACCTTCCATGAATACGCATAACTTTCTTAAGTGTCCGATGCTTACTTAAAATTGATACAAATCTTACAGAATTGTTAATTTTAAGATACATAGCCCAAACCACATTTATAAGAGCAATCGATTATATGGGAGCGATATGTTATGTTGGTCCGATCTGGCTGATTTTCACTACATATATTGCATTTATAATAAGTACCAAACCTGCAAAATTTGACGTTCCTAGCTTTTCAATTGGAAGAGCTATAGGCCCAAACCCGATTATCGAAACAAGCGATTGTATTGGAGCTACTTATGCATTGTATAGGTCCGATCTTGCTGGTTCCGACAAATAATTAATCCTATGCAAAATGGCGCCTGCTTGCCAAATTTCATCAAGATATCTCTAAAACTGAGGGACTGGTTTGCGTTCAAACAGACGGACGGGCGGATAGACGGACAAGGCTAAATCAACTCAGCTCATCGCCCTGATGATTTCGGCATAGTTACTTAATAGTGGGTCTATCTTTTCCTCTTCTCATACTTACAAACATCGGACCAAAGTTATAATACCATTTCATGTTCATGAAAAAAAAAGGGTGGAGGGTTTGCTATTTATTGCAAAAAATACATTTGTAGAAAACCTGTTTGCAAGTCTGATGGTAATGGCACTGAGTATTTGTTTGTTGAGTTAGGTAAATGACTGTCCTCGAGCGTTGTAGATTTTGATACTATACGACTTCAACGTTAACCTACTTTTCGTATAGTTTTAGTCTATTGCATGGTATGTCTAGTACTGGTCTGAGTATTGTCAATATGGATGTACTGACAAGGTTCGGTATAAATTGTTGTCCAAGTCTACTTGATTATTTTATTGTTTTTTGTTTTAAAGTTTGACCAAATACCATTTCTTTCAGACCATGATCTTATCTTTTGTACCTTTGACCTCAAATTTGACCACTATGATACAAATTAGGCATGGGACTATTCGAATAAAAATTATTCGAATAAATAAAACTTTTATTCGGCGGGTACAAAAAATTCGAATAGTATTTATTCGAATTTTTTATTCGTTTATTCGAATAGTATTATTCGTTTATTCGGATAGTACTATTCGAATATTTTTGTTAATAAATTTTTAAAACGATATTCGCTGTTTTCTTTGCTTGTACATATGAGCGTGCATTTATGTTTTGTATGTTTGCGTGTACAAATGCCCTGCAGTGAAACATCAAACTAGTCAGACAACATACTAGTATACAACTACAATTTTCTGGTTGAAATCATACTAGTCAGGAAAAGTCTATTCCATACTAGTATTCAACTACAATTTTCATGTCCAAATTGTTCTAGTTTGAAAAAGTTCAAACTCTAATTTCCTTACATGCATTCTTTTAACTATGAAGTTATTAAAACAAAGTTTGCTTTTAGTTTTTATTTATTTTTATAGCTGTTATATGCAATTTTCAGTTGCATTGACCTTTTTCAATCGAAATTTTAAAATATCCTTCCAATTCTCCTTCTAATGAGAAAATGCATCGGGAATCTTGAATTGGGAATCAGTATGCAAAACTGAACTATTTAAGTGGTTTTTTTAAGATACAAGGTTACAGCAGAAATGAGACGAAATGCATTTTTTTCGACACTCGGAATATCGAAATGCAGCCATACAAAAACCAAAATGGATTAGAAAGGTTCAATCTTTTTCGAACTAGTTTGATACTAGTCCCACTGGGCTGAAATTTTACTAGTTCATTTCATTCCATTTGGAACTACTATGAAACTGGTATATTTCAACTATATGCAAACTAGTATATATATAAGGTAAATGTCCATAATTTCGTGGTACTAAGGAATTTTCTGACTTTCTACCTCTCTTGCGTAAAAACGGATGAAGGAAAACTAAAAAAGTAAATTTTTCCCATTGAGTTGATCTATTAAGATAGCTTTCCATTTAATTTGAAACAAAACTAACAAATGTTTTATTTTATATAAATAAAAATGTGTGAGTACCTCAAATGTCCCTAATTTCGTGGCAAAAATTTTCTGATGTACCTAACTTCGTGGTAAAGTGTCCCTAATTTCGTGGTATTTGGTTAAACTCTAATTTTATGGAAAATGAAAGTTATTTTAAACGCAAATTCCTAAAATTTATTTATTAAAATTTATGTTCAAAAATTTTAAATTTTAAATAATTTTTTTATTGTTATTGTATTTATGAAAAGAAAGCGTTTTAAGACCAAGTAAGTATTAATTTGTTTAGTACTTAGTAATCAATTGATTAGACGGATTTTTTAATTGTTAATGATTACTTTAATTGGTTTTTGAGAAAAGGCAATTAGTAATTGATTGCGATTGAAAAAAACAAAAAAAACCCAATAAAAAAAAATTTATTTAACTGATGTAATTTGTTACTTTTCTCAAAATTTCTTTTATTTATTATTACTAAAAATGTTTTTTTTTTTAATTTTTGTGTTTTTTGGTCTTTTAAGTTTTTTTTTATTTTTAAACAAAATAAATAATTTAAAAAAATAGTTTTAAAACAAAAATAAACAATAAAAAAAATTAGTTCAATTGATGTAGCTTATTATTTCTTATTATTTCAAAAAATGTTTTTTTTTTTAATTTTTTTGGTATATTTTTAATTTATTTGTATTTTTTTAATTTTTTGATTTTTTTTAAATTTAATTTGGTTTTTTATTCTTTTTTTTAATTTTTTGGTTTCTTGTTAACAATGTATCTAAATGCGCAGTATACCACGAAATTAGGGGCATGCGATAAAATTGATGTAGGTAATTTCGTGGTATCGCTTTAAGCGGTAATATGAGTTTTATATTTAAATTTTTTTGTTTATTATCGCTATTCATTCATAACAAAAGCAAAAAAGTATTTTTTTAAATTAAATGAAAAATTATTGAATAAACAAAAGTTCTATAATGCCATTATTTCGTTAAAACACAAGCACAAGCAGAGCTTTTCGATTAAAATATTAACGAATGGGTTAATAAAAGTGTACCACGAAATTACGTCAAAATCTTCCTCAGGGGTTTATTTAATAATTAAAATACTTAAAATAATAGGGTATCTTATGAAATGTGAAAGAAAATAAGGAAAACAGAAAATATTATATTCCCATAATTTCGTGGGTACCACGAAATTAGGTACATCACAAAAAACATGTGTCCCTAATTTCGTGGTATTTAAATATTAAATAAAATGTAAATGAAAAGTTATTGAAATAAGTTTTACAGTATTAAAAACGTTTAAGAAATGTTAAATAAAACCAAAAAAATTATCGTCAAAAAAAAAAAATTTAAAGATACAATTTTTACAGGCTTAACAAATTCTACTGGTCTCCTTAACAGTTTCCTTAAGAGGCCTCCCTACAAAAGGCTCATTTTCTGAGCTTCCAACTTTATAATGATTGTTGTTGTCATAGGTTCAATTTTAAAAAATTTGTAAAATATCCATTACTACACCCGAAAAGTTAATCTTTATTATAAAATTTTCAGTTTTAAAAAAAACTCGCCAAATTTCTTGTTTGAAAGAAAAAATCGAAATACCACGAAATAACGTACTACCACGAAATTATGGACATTTACCTTACTAGTAGATGACTGGTATGTTCTGGTCGAAATCTGACAATTGAAATGTCGTAGGACATCAACATTGTAAAAATACCAGTTGGTTATATGAAAATATGACAGTTGGCTGACTAGTTGGGCTCAGTGCACATACTAGTTGTAAAGTAGTTTTCAACCAGTTGGTTTGATTGCAGGGTGTGTGCCCAAGCAGTAACAATATTTCTTTCATTATTCGAATAGTGGTAACGAATAGATGTATTTATTCGGTTAATGGTGGTTGAATAGTTTTTGGCTTATTATCTTAATAATTAAATAGATATTTGTACAGTGTTGTGGGAATAATACAATACAATTATTTGTAATAATTGAAGCTGTAAATAGACATTTGCTATAAAGTTACTATACATAAATATGTATTTGTACATTTATATGTTTATTGCAGTTACATTTGCTTGGTAAGTTTTGTGCTAGGGCTTCAAGCAAGAGATGCCAGGGCCGAAATTCATTAAGGGAATTTATAATAAATAGCATATGGGTTGACAAAATTATTCAATTGCATAAAAATGCACCGAATCGTGAGCGCCCTTTGTCAACTCTAATTGCAAACGTGTGAAAACAATTTGTGAACAGCTGATTCAGCAAGATTCAGATTGCATGCTGCAGACGTTCAATATAAATCGTTATCCGTATTGATGGATCGGCTTGAAGGCTGATTTAAACGTGTCGATTTTACGTTCAACCTTTACACGGTGGAACGACACAAATCGACTAGAAAAATTGACCCGTGTAAATAAGCCTTTTATGCAGAATAGCTGCAACTCCCAAGTATAAACAAAGGATGGGGATCGATAAGATATCATTAAGATGAGAACAAATATGTATATTTTTTTTAGCTAACAACAACAACTAGAGTTATTAAGGGTCAAAGTTCGTTGAACGCATTTTTTTAAATCAAAATTTCTCATAAACTTACGAACCGATTCCCTATTTTTTTTCTGCATTGGATAGGTAATTGAATCACCTTTCATTTGATGTAACGTTTCTTGGGGTACAAAACCGCGTATATGCAAAATTTAAAGCTTTTTTATATCAACGAGGCAAAGTAATCAATTCACAATACTTCAGCGACATCTTCATGTGCAAAGCACGTTTTCGCATTGGTGGCCTTCGGCCACGCTTCAAAAAAAATAACCCTTATCCGATCCAACACCGGCTCCGCGATGCAAATGTTTACTGCAGTACCTCTGTACGGAAAATCTTTTCGCGTTGGAGACCTTCGCCCGTGCTTCAAAAATGTAATGAGAAACTTTGATATAAAAAGTGCTTTAAATTTTGCATATGCGCGGTTTTGCACCCAAGCAAGGCTACATGAAATGAAAGGTAATTCATTTACCTACCTAAATTTTTGAAAACCGTTTCATTAGTTTTTGTAAAATCTTGATTTTAAAAAACGTTTTAAATGAATTTTGACCCTTAATAATTCTTGTTGTTGTTGTTTCCGCCAAAAAAAATATATATTTGTACTTACCTTAATAATATCTATCAATCCCAGTCACTTTTTTTTAATTTGGGAGATGGAGCTATTCTAAATTCAAGCCGACCCATCAATACGGATCGCGATACATATTGAACGTGTGACAGCAGTCATAATTCAACAGCTGTTTCTAGAAATGCAATGCAACAAAATATGCTATGCAATAGATTTTTGGTGTTGCATTCTGCAAATTGCTTGACATTTGCATCCGCATGTATTTTGTTGTTGGCTTGACATTATTTTGCAATAATAATTTGCTATGCAACGATGCAATGCCCTTGCATCGTGATTCCGAATACCCCTATTATGTATACTGTTTATTATGGTAACAAAAGGACGGATTTGTGCTGATTTTTCATGTTCCCATGTGTAAATAGTTTAATTTGCGTAAAGTAACATACACAAAATAATACTATCTGCTTCCTATTTTTTGTTAAATACTCATATAAATGTACTTACATACATATGTATGTAAGTATGTAGATATGGTCATGGAAATTTTGCAAACTCTTTGTATTGAATGGGCTGGTAAGGATTAGTAGGTAGATTTTTTATTGAACAACTGAAGAATTGCATAAAGCGCGACTATTTGTTTTAAATTTGGGTGTCTAAGCTCGTTAACTAAATGAACACAAAGGACCTACTTGCATGAGCGATTGCGAATTAATATATTTTAAACAATGACTAGGTATTCTAAATACGTTTGAAAAAATTAAATTTTGCGCATACTACTACTACACCGTCAAAGAGTTCGCGAATTTCCATGACCATACCTACATACTTACATACATATGTATGTAAGTACATTTATATGAGTATTTAACAAAAAATAGGAAGCAGGTAGTATTATTTTGTGTATGTTACTTTACGCAAATTAAACTATTTACACATGTGAACATGAAAAATCAGCACAAACCCGTCCTTTTGTTACCATAATAAACAGTATACATAATGAATTTCGGCCCGTGGCATCTCTTGCTTGAAGCCCTAGCACAAAACTTACCAAGCAAATGTAACTGCAATAAACATATAAATGTACAAATACATATTTATGTATAGTAACTTTGTAGTAAATGTCTATTTACAGCTTCAATTATTACAAATAGTTGTATTTTATTATTCCCACAACACAGTACAAATATCTATTTAATTATTAAGATAATAAGCCAAAAACTATTCAACCACCGTTAACCGAATAAATACAACTATTCGTTACCACTATTCGAATAATGAAAGAAATATTATTACCGCTTGGGCACACATTTGTACACGCAAACAAATATACATACATGTGGGTTCGCCAATAAGGATAACCATAGATTTTAGTTTAATTCAACGTTTATTTATAGTATTATGTAATTTAAAACACTTAAATTAGATGTAGTTATATTTTAGATTTCTAATAGTACACTTGTAGGTAGTTATAATTAGTTTTTAGAATTAAATTAGCACTTAGACCAAATTGTTGCATTTGATGTTCGCGGCGCGAGTCGTTAAATTTAACTGAACTTGACCGTTTTTGTTTCTCGCGTAGTCCTCTCTTTCGTTTTTCGTTCTTCAGGACAGAGTTTATGCAAGGCTTGTAGGGTTGCTCTAAAGTGGAGTGATCCTACAGTGGAGCAATCCTACATTCGGCCATCCTGGCTAATCGTTCGACCCGAACGATGGTTCCCATTTCTTCAGATACTCGGCAACGGTAGTGGTACGCCTTGGGCCCTCACTCTCGCCGACCTTTTCAACCTCATACCTATCATGGGAAAGAACTTTTAAAACTTTATACGGACCTAAGTATTTGGGTTTCAACCTAAGACCACTGCCGAATTGCGTGCGCTTAATGGCGACTAACTCATTTATTTTATACTTTAATGGTTGTTTTCTATTTGTATCAAAATTTCGCTTATTTTCTTGTTGTATTAGGGATATGTTATCTTTTGCTTGCTTACGAATTTCTTCCCGTTCAGAGTCTAACTCGTCTACAGCTGCGGTTTCAACAAATTCATTAAGATTAGGTAATCCTGTAACTCTCATTTCTAATCCGGTTAAGATCCTGAACGGTGAAAGCTTCGTACTTCGCGTTGGTGTGTTGTTTATAATCTGCTGAACTCTGTCAACATACTTGTACCAGTTTCCAGGTGTTTCATGGCATAGCTTACTCAACATAGGTATTACAATTCGGTGCATTCGCTCTACTTGTCCGTTGCCGCGTGGGACACCAGTTGTTATGAGCAGATGCTGTATACCTTCACTTGAGCAGTAATCTTTGAAAGCATTACTAGTAAAGGCAGCTCCTCTATCAGTAATAACACGTCTCGGGTTTCCAAACAAGGCTGCTTGCTTGGACAGGCGGTCTACCACAGCCTCAGCACCAGTATTCCTTGTTGGGTATAGCCACACAAACTTTGAAAAGGCGTCTACCACAACAAGGATATAATTGTACGCTTTCTTGGTTTGCTCCATTGGCCCAACATGATCAATATGAAGAGTGCTTAATGGCTGGTCTTCTTTGTCAATAGGGTTTAATAGCCCCTCCTTCTTCCCTGACTTAGCATCGGATATAATGCACTCCACACAGCTTCTAACAACTTTAGCTACCTTGCAGTTTAGCTGTGGAATATAAAAGGACCTTTCAATCGCATCTTTGGTCTTCTTTAACGAGAAGTGTCCTTGTTTATGCGCTGTACGAATAATTTCTTCTTCCATTAATGACGGTACCACGACAAGTTCTCTTGTGGGGTCCTTAAACAACAAATCATGTTTGATGTAGAAGTCTTTATAGGCTTCGTTGTTCAATACTTTGCGGACAGCACAAATCCAGTCGTCTTGTATCTGTGCTGACTTTATACGATGGATCAGTGAATCCTCAAGCATTAAACAACCGACACGACTCAAAGCGTCCACGTGTTGCATCCTTGTTCCACTTCTATGTGATATCTCGTAATCAAAGTCCTGCAAAAACATGGCCCATCGGGATACTCTTAAAGGAATGTCCGTCTTTTTCATTGTCATTGTGAATGCATTGCAGTCCGTTACAATTTTGAAATGCATCCCCATAAGGTAAACCCTCCACTTCTTCAATGCCTCCACAATGGCTAATACTTCCAGTTCGTAGGAGTGATATTTCTCTTCTACTTCCTTCGTCTTTCGGCTCATGTACTGGATAGGGTGAAATTGCAGATCTTCACTGTCTTTCTGCAGGAGTACATCCCCGTATCCGTACTTGGAAGCATCCGTGTGCACCTCCGTTAAAGCCTTTGGGTTGAAGAGGTGTAGCACCGGAGCGCTCGATAATGCACACGTTAGTTGTTGAAAAGCTGCGCCCTGCTCTTCCCTAAAAACGAATACTGCATCTTTCCGTAGGAGATCGGTCAGTGGTTTGGCGATCACTGCGTATCCCTCGATAAAGCGACGGAAATATGACGTAAGTCCCAAAAATCTCTGCAAAGATTTTTTGTCTGAAGGCCTTGGGAAATTTCGCACTGCCTCTGTCTTTGCCTCTGAAGGTTTTATGGTACCATTCTCCACAATGTATCCCAAAAAGTTTACCTTTGAGCTTAAAAATTGACACTTTTCCCATTTAATTTTTAAGTTATACTCGGCTGCTCTACTTAGGACAACCTTGAGCCTATCTAAACCCTGCTCAATAGTACTTGACGGAATAATAAGGTCATCCATATAGGTCACCACAATGCCTTCCCCTACTAAATCTCTGAACACAGCAGAAATATAACGCGTGAATACAGCAGGAGAGTTAGAAATTCCGAAAGGAACGTACAAAAACTCATACTGACCTTGGTGAGTTACAAATGAGGTGTACTTCCTCGACTCTGCCTCAATCGGAACATGAAAGAAACCATTCCGTAAATCAAGCGTGGTAAACACGCGAGCACCCTGCAACCTCTCGATGACATCGTCCATGAGTGGCATCGGGAAGTTGTCCTTCATGATTTTTTCATTAAGACGACGGTAATCGCAGCATAATCTTTTTGTTCCATCCTTCTTTCCCACCAGGACAATTGGTGATGAATACTCCGAATAACTGGGTTGAATAATCCCATCTTGCAACCACTCCGCTATCTGCCTATCAACAATGCCTTTATCAGAGTATGAAATTCTCCTGGGTCCCTGGGATACCGGAATATCATCGGTTAAAATAATTTTCATCGAAATCGGAGACTCGTGTACTTTCTTGGGGGAATAACTTTCAACAAGTTTCTCCAATTCCGTACCTTCTCCTTCTTTGAGATGCGAAACGTCTACCTTTGATTTTCCTTCCGAAACTGACTCCGCGGACATACACAAATCTTTAAATTCACTGAAGAGGTCAATAGCTGTTTCAGCTGGTTGCTCTAAAGAATCTGTTTTTGATACTGCCACTTTAGTTTTTGACTTGAACACAACTTCGTTTTCTGATACGACCAAGTCAACTTGTTTAAGGACATTGTTGCCTATGATCGCCTGATATCCGAGGTCACGCTCTCTTACTACATGGAAGGTAATGTTTAGCTCTATTTCATCTACTTCTAACTTCATCTCAAAACTGCCGATTGTAGTTAGAACACTGTTCCCTATTCCCTTTAGCTTGTGCACATCATTAGCCAAAGAAATTTCTCCTAACATCATTAAAACGTCGTAACGTATGAGGCATAAGTCACAACCGGTATCCAACAGCGCTGAAAACTTAAAATTCCTAATTACAATATCTTTGAATATTACGCATCCAATTGATGCAGCTCGTGTTCCTTTCATCATGTTGACCTTAGCATTTTCTTGTTTTACTTGTGTTTTGTTCTTTGGGCATTCTGCGATTCGGTGTCCGGCCTGGTTGCACCCAAAACAGGTTGATTGTCGCTTCTTTTGACAATTGTTGGCCAAATGGCCTTGTTCGCCGCACCTATAGCAACGCTTTTCTTCATTTACCTTCACATTATTGGCACTCTTGTCCTCCTGCTTATTTTGGAAAGAGTTAGAACTGGGTTGACGCCCGGAACGCACCTTTTCATAAATAGCAACTTGAGCCTTCAATTCCTGTACAGTTGAAGCTTGGTATAAGTTCGCTTTATTTGCCCTGGAATCTGGGATTCCCTCAATAAAATACTCAATTAAACTTTTCTCATCTAGGTCTATCGGCCTACCTATCTCCATGAGACTATAAAGATATTCACGAAAATCTTCATTTGACCGCTTGCGCCGATTTCTAAGAGCCCTATGTATTTCAATGGAGGACGCAGCAGTCCCGAATTCTTTTTTGAGGCTTTCTTTTAGTGAACTCCATGACGATATACCACGCTGGCTACGAATGTAAATTTTCGCAGCACCCTTTAATAGCTGTTTGCCATATATGAACTTTTGAAGATCCCCCCACTGAACAGCAGCAGCATTATCTTCAAAATCCTCGAGCCACTCTTCTACTGTTGGTTGCCCTACACCCTTGAAGGGTGTGAGTGATCCCTCAATGTCCCTCAAAGTAAAGACCGGGCGCCCACCACCTATTGCCGGTAAAACACTGCTTTCGAATGAATCACTATCGCCGTCGGTCCCACCGTCCGCATCTACGGCCAGACCATAATGCTCGCAAAGCCTATTTTGCAATACAGTTTTAAGTCCGTTTGTCGACAGACTCAAACTCGTAAGCTTTTCTTTTAATTCGTTCACGGTCAATGCAAAAATCTGTTCTCTATTCATGTTTTATTTGATATAAATTCACGTAGAGAAAATTTTAAAATATTTGATTTAACAGACTAACAAAATCATGCGATTTTTCGACAATTTACGTATTTGATAGGCGATCAATTTTTTTGTTTTCCACGAAAGAACATACAAAAAGATAACTTTTCAAAGTTGCAAATACAAAACTTTCTTTTTAGTTATTTTTCTTTCACACCGACATTGTTTTGGTTTGCATACAACTAATTCTTATTAGATTTTATTTATTTCTCATAACACTTCTTCTTTTAGCTTTTCTATTCTAATTAGACTTCTTACCATTTATTTCTTTCTTTTGCAACGACAAGTTCTTTCTCTTTTCCTCTTTACAGTTTTACAAACATATGTACATGCAAACTACATACCTGCTCTCTGCATATATAAATTTAAATATCTTAAAGTAATGTAACTCTTGTCCTTTATCGGCCCTCAGCTACCACGATGTTCGCTCTGTCGTCTTTTGTTATGCTGCTGTCCTCTGCTCGTGCATCTACCCAGCACTGATATGAAAGTTAAAGATGATTGCTTTTATTTTATTTTTGTTTTGCTATGCAAATTCGCTCGCACATTTATATGTTCTGTGCTAATCAATTATTATTATCACAAACGCGTCTACTCTGCGTTCTACTTTTAGTAGTATTTGTAAACACTGTTTATTATATCATGTAGCGCATCTCTCGGTTTGTTTTGTTTTTAATTTCTTTGCCAGTAGCACATCTACTCTGCGCTATATTCTTAGTTAAAAAATTCACTAGCGCATCTGCTCAGCGCTTATTGGAATTTTATGTTCACCTTTTCACACCCACATCAAATGTGTATTCTTATAAGGAATGCAATCACTAGCGCATCTACTCTGCACTACACTCCTTTAAATAGTCGCTCTTTCTCTTACACTTTTAACACGAATTGTTACACTGACGAGCACGTCTACTCTGCGCTCATCACCACGTATACGACAATACTTATCTTTTCCCACCAACACGTCTACTCTGTGTTGGTTGCAAGAAAAGAAATTGAATCACTGGCGCATCTACTCTGCGCTGCCCACAACTATTTGAACAATAGCGCGTCTCTTTACGCTGCTTTCGTTGACCATACAGTACATGAAATAGGGGTTGAAATTATTTTTCCCCTTGGTTGCTCATCGACAACGTTGGCTTAAAACGATGATTTTTTATATTTCCCCTCTTTTTCGAATTTCCGAAGCACTGATTTTGCTAACGGAACTTTGGAATGACGCTGTTGAATAAATCAAGTTCGTACAGGTTTTTCACTATGCGAAATGTAACTTGATGGTCATTTTCACATCACATATAAAATATTTTTTACATACATATTTATTCGCTTTTGTACATTTTCAATATACGCATTAATTTTCTGATGAGTTAATTCTCAACTTTTACACGGCACTCGGTACAGCCAACGTTCATCGCGCACACAAAACTAAAGCGTAAAATTCGTCACACTTCTGTCACCATTTGTGGGTTCGCCAATAAGGATAACCATAGATTTTAGTTTAATTCAACGTTTATTTATAGTATTATGTAATTTAAAACACTTAAATTAGATGTAGTTATATTTTAGATTTCTAATAGTACACTTGTAGGTAGTTATAATTAGTTTTTAGAATTAAATTAGCACTTAGACCAAATTGTTGCATTTGATGTTCGCGGCGCGAGTCGTTAAATTTAACTGAACTTGACCGTTTTTGTTTCTCGCGTAGTCCTCTCTTTCGTTTTTCGTTCTTCAGGACAGAGTTTATGCAAGGCTTGTAGGGTTGCTCTAAAGTGGAGTGATCCTACAGTGGAGCAATCCTACATACATACAAAACATACAAAACATAAATGCACGCTCATATGTACAAGCAAAGAAAACAGCGAATATCGTTTTAAAAATCTATTAACAAAAATATTCGAATAGTACTATTCGAATAGCACTATTCGAATAAACGAATAATACTATTCGAATAAACGAATAATACTATTCGAATAAACGAATAAAAAAATTCGAATAAATACTATTCGAATTTTTTGCAACGAATATTTTTATTCGTTTATTCGAATATTATTCGAAAAAAATCCCACTCCTAATACAAATAGTATTTATATTTTATTTTAGAGATTTTGTTCTCTGACTTATCCTCTGTAAATGTTAATGAAGATTGGTGCCTTGTTACTGTCAATGAACAAGTTTCTTAATAAGATAATCCTGGATGTTTTCAAGAAGCTCGTGCTCTGTCGACCTTGCAAGTCTTCCAATATTTCTTGCCCGTGGTATAATGGCCAAGTTATTGCTGCAATTAAAGAGCACAATAGAGCATACCATAGATGGAAGAGCGTAAGCAGCTGTGATGCAATGCAGGCCTACAAAACCGCAAGAAATAATGCTACTAGGGCAGTAAGACAAGCGAAATGTAAATATTTATCTTTGAGGTTAAACCCTTATTTACCTTTGAAATCACTTTTGCGCAATTTGAAGAGTCTACGGGTTTGTGGGAGTAGTAAGCCAGAATGTACTTTAACCCCCCTATTCTATGTTCTTGATAAATTGTCAATCTTGATAAAAGATCAAGAAAAAAATATTTGAATCAGCTGTGCTTCAAAAAATTAATTAATTTTGTGCGTTTTGGCGTAAACTTCAAAAAACATGATACAAATCTTTTTCTCTTGATTTTTTATAAATATTGACAATTTATCTGTAAATAACAGTGTTTTCGTTCCGCGTCCCCATGAATATTACTCTTGAAATCTGTTCGAGTTCTCAGCGCTGTCTGAATGTGACGTGGTAAAATGCATAGGTACTAAGGATATAGTTCAATGCCGTTGGGACTGATGGAATCCCAATAAAATTCATAAAACTAATACTACCCTTTATTTTGAGCACTCTTACCCACATTTTTGAGCATTGTTTCACTACATGTTGCTTCCCAGAGTTATGGCATGTTGCTTCCCAGAGTTATGGCTATCGTGAGGCCCGTCCCTAAGAAAAGCTTAGCAAACTCAGCTTCGGGTTTTAGACCTTTAAGCACTTTGCCAGCCGTGTGTAAAGTGGTTGAAAGACTCTTAGCAGATCAAATCAACCTGCATATAGCCAGAAACAGTTTACTTTCATCTTTTCAGTCGGGATTCACAGCTGTTCAACCGGTCTACTAAAAGTGATGGATGACATTCGTATACCCTTTGATGAAAACCAAATTACTTTACTCTGCTTACTTGATTTTTCCAAAGCTTTTTACTCGGTAGATAATATGTTGCTTTGTTGTAAGCTTCAGGCTTACTTCGGATTTGCTAAACGCTCACATATGATAATAGAGTGTTACTTAACTGAACGAACGCAATTTGTAAGCATAGGGATGGAAAAATCTGATGAAAAGTCTTAAGCAGGGGAGTTCCACAGGGCTCCATTCTTGGGCCTCCTTTATTTAGGATATTCATTAACGACATTTTTTCATTTTGTAAGCAAATGAACATGTCTGCAGATGACATGCAATTGTATTTATGTGGTAGTTTCAATGACCTAAATGAGCTCTGTTCCAAAGTTAATTCAGATCTTTCGTTGGTACATTTCTGGGCCAGTAGTAATGGTCTTTTCTTTAATGCTAAAAAGGCACTTGTCTTACCAATGTCTCAGTTCCTTTCATGTGCATTGCTAACGCTGTCTTACAAACTGTGACTAAAATTGAGAATCTGGGTTTCGTTCTTAACTTGCGTTGACCATATTAACGCCGTTACGTAATCTGAACTATCTTAACCATACACACCACTTCAGATTAGGAGAAAACTTGTTAGATTCTACCTCTGCGCATAAAATTTAGGTTATTTTCAACAACATAACTCGTTACGTTTTTGGATTAGGTAAGTATGACCATATATCAGCGTGGAGATCCCAACTCCTAAGGTGTACTATTTTCGACTATCAGGAAGCTAAGAATGTGATTTTCCTGTACCGACTAATTTCAAAAAAGTGCATCCCATACCTATGTATATGAAAAACTCACATTTGCGAGATCTCTTCGATCATGTACTTTAGTTGTACCAAATTTGTACTACGTATCGTCTACAAGACGGTTTTCCGTCAACGCCATTCGTCTATGGAACCGCATCCCAGCTGCCATAAGGAATAATGTAAGCTAAATCAATTGTAAGCGCATTATTTTGAGTTATTTTAAACTAACCACTCATTCTTTACTTCGAAACCTATGTTACATTAATCTAACATTTTTTTCTTATACTTAGTCCTACCCTTGAACAACTCTATTATCGTATCTTAATTGTTTAACTTTATATTTCAGAAATACATATTTATACCTTTCATGAACATGAAATGTTATTAAAACTTTGGTCCAATGTTTGTAAGTATGAGAAGAAGAGATAGGCCCACTATTAAGTATGCCGAAATGATCAGGATGCTGAGCTGTCGATTGTTCCGATAAACGGGCTTTGGCCTATAAATCTTGCAATTAAAAAGCTAGGAACAGAAAATTTTGCGGGTTGATATGTATTATATGTTAAACGTATATAGTGAAAATCACCTAGATCGGACCAAAATAACATATAGCTCCCATACAATCGATTGTTCCGACAAATGTGGTTTGGGCTTTAAATTCTGAGGAGTCTGTACCAATTCTAAGTAAGATCGGACACTCAAAAAAGTGATGCGTAATCATGAAAGGTATGAAGCCATGGGCACAGCCGAAGACAGACATTTCTTTACTTGTTTTTTGTAAATTTAAGTTTACATACATTCGCATTTCATATATAAAATGCAAAAATATCTGTAGGCACATCTCTTCAAACACTCCGTACCAACGAACACATATTTTAGGCTCCTTTTTTATATATATAGACTAGAAGGACCCGGCAGACGTTGTTCTGCCCAAAGTTAGGAAAAAATCGCAAGATAAATAAAAAAAGTTTGAAATAATTCGGCCCCTGGTCCACTTCCCGGAAAAAAGTTATCCCATATTTTAACAAAGTAAAGTGGTACCCTTGTACCAAATTTGAAGAAAATCGTAGTATAAATAAAAAAGTTTGGAATATTACGGTCCTTGGTCCACTTCCCGGAATAAAACTTTACATAAACACTCTCCGGATTCCTACTGAGCTATCCTGTAAATATGAACAAAATCGACATGGTAGTTCCGGAGTCTATAACATACATACACACATCCTTTTTATATACATAGATTAAACTCCACCGAATCTTTTATGACCGTTTCCAACAACATTTTCGATATAAATAAAAAAAAAATAGGTAAAAAACTTTTTAAGTTAAACGGTTTTATGTTAAACATACATTGCAATATTTAAGATAAATGTACTAAAAACCAAAAAATAATAAAATAGATACAGTCGTGGGAATTATAAACATATGCATAGACTAGATTAAAATAAAACCGGGGAGCACGTCAATTGTCTACAATTGTTGATTAAAATGTTTGTTTTGTAATGTTGCACTATAATTAGGCAGTTGTTCAACCGACAACGATGGACGTGTGATAAGTAGGGCTATAATGTGGAAACAAGCTAGCAAGCTCGATTATAAGCGAGTTTTAGGGTTTCATAGTGGTGAGCGAGTAGTACTTTTATCATATGTTTTGTCGATTAAAGGCACACTACGAGCAGTGAAACGATTCCTCGCCAGCCAGCAGTGTGAATGTCCAACGATAAACTAGCTGAAACATTTCTTTACTTTACATGGAGTGTATAACTATTGGAATTTCCATGAGCAAGAAAATAGTAAGTAATTTCCTCACCGTCTGCGGGCCAACTGCCTAACGACGAATTAAACGATTCTTCTATCGCACATTAAGTCGATAATTTGTAGACAATTGACGTGCTTCCCGGTTTTATTTTAATCTAGTCTATGCATATGTTTATAATTCCCACGACTGTATCTATTTTATTATTTTTTGGTTTTTAGTACATTTATCTTAAATATTGCAATGTATGTTTAACATAAAACCGTTTAACTTAAAAAGTTTTTTACCTATTTTTTTATTTTCTAGTTTTTAGTACATTTATCTTAAATATTGCAATGTATGTTTAACATAAAACCGTTTAACTTAAAAAGTTTTTTACCTATTTTTTTTAAAAGAAGTAGCCTACTGCATTTGCAAAGATTTAAAATTAAATTTGAAATTGGTAATTGACATTTATCAATTATACGCGGTCTCAAGAATTTTTAAAAGAAGTAGCCTACTGCATTTGCAAAGATTTAAAATTAAATTTGAAATTTGTAATTGACATTTATCAATTATACGCGGTCTCAAGAATTTTTAAAAGAAGTAGCCTACTTCATTTTGCAAAGATTTAAAATTAACTTGGATGATTTAATATTTAATTTCGTATAGCTTTGTTAACCTAGAGATATTGACCACGAAATATTCCAGTTGTATGGGAGGTACCACGCCTACTTTTTCACTATCCCCAGTTTTTCTGGAGGTGGTAGGGATTCGTCTTGAGATAGGTGGCAACCCTGTAAACCGCCCCAAGTGGCAACACCCACGAATGTAATCTAAGAATGAATCATGCTATCTATATGCTAAATTTCATTCAAATCGGTCAAGCAGATCCCGAGATATAAAGAAAAACATAAAATGCGGTTAGGTGGCAACTCTAGGTGGCAACCCTGCTTGAAATTGTCATATTTGGAATACGGACGAAGATACCTTTCATTTGATACCCATATTGGCATATCTAGCTCTATATTTAGAAAACATTGAGATAGGTGGCAACCCTGTAAACCACCCCAAGTGGCAACACCCACGAATATAATCTTAGAATGAATCATGCTATCTATATGCTAAATTTCATTCAAATCGGTCAAGCAGATCCCGAGATATAAAGAAAAACATAAAATGCGGTTAGGTGGCAACTCTAGGTGGCAACCCTGCTTGAAATTGTCATATTTGGAATACGGACGAAGATACCTTTCATTTGATACCCATATTGGCATATCTAGCTCTATATTTAGAAAACATTGAGATAGGTGGCAACCCTGTAAACCACCCCAAGTGGCAACACCCGAACATAATTGTATTGTCACCAAAATCCAAAGTGTATGCAAAATTTCAGATTAATCGGTTGACAGGAAGAGGGTGAAATTTGAATTACTAAATTTGACCCAAGAATAAAAAAAAAAACAAACGGGGTGAGCTAAATAAAACCGTTTAAAAAGTGTACTTACAACACAAAATCCGTTGTTATTGGATGCCACGTGTTGAGTTCTTTTTAGGTTATGAAAATCACTTGATTAATTAATCGTGCAAAATACACTCAAAATTTATCATTTTATTATTATTGATGATAATTTTATTATTATTGATAGAATAGCAATGATTAATAGTTAATATGAGAGTTACACTGAGATAGCAAAATAATAATTGTCAACCTTACTACACTTGATGCATAAACAACATGGCTTGCAGCTGTGTAGGGAGTGAGAGAAGTCTTATTGTGTGAGAGAAAGAGGAGACCGGCTTCGTTCTCATCCCTACTCCGTGCTGTTTACTGGGTCAGAAGTGACACCTGTGGACATCTGGCGAGGATAACTAATTAAAAAACGATTGATCAGTTATCGTCCGGTAATGAAAAGTGATTACATTACTAAAAATTTTTGGCGATATCTCGGAAAACAGGTCGCATAGGGTCTTAAAAATCACCTCATTTTTAAATACTCATCAACGCCTCTTATTTGATACCCATATTGTAGAAAACCCGTCTGGGGTCACACCTGGCCCACATTTTTGGTGATATCTCGTAAACGGGGTAGCATAGGGTCATGAAAATTACCTCTTTTTAAACACCCAATCAACACCTTTTACTCGGTACCATATTGTGCAAACACTTTTTAGAGTCACACCTGGTCCACATTTTGGTGAATATCTTGGAAATGGGGTCCCATATTGGACTTTGAACTACTACCTTTTAAAACTCTCATCAACAGCTTTAATTTGGTACCCATATTGAGCGAACACTTTTTAGAGTCACACCTGGTCCACATTTTGGTGAATATCTCGAAAATGGGGCCCCATATTGGACTTTGAACCACTTTATATTAAAACCCTCATCAACACCTTTCATTTGGTACCATATTGTGCAAACACTTTTAGAGTCACACCTGGTCCACATTTTGGTGAATATCTCGGAAATGGGGTCCCATATTGAACTTTGAACCACTTCCTATTAAAACCCTCCACAACAGCTTTAATTTGGTACCCATATTGAGCAAACACTTTTTAGAGTCGCGCCTGGTCCATATTTTGTTCGATATCTCGAAAAACGGGTCGCATAGGGTCTTTAAAATCACCTCTTTTTTAAATACTCATCAACGCCATTTATTTGATACCCATATTGTAGAAAACCCGTCTGGGGTCACACCTGGTCCACATTTCGATATCTCGTAAACGGGGTAGCATAGGGTCCTGGAAATTACCTATTTTTTAAACACTCATCAACACCTTTTATTCGATACCCATATAGTATAAACACCTTCTAGGGTCACCCCTGGTCCACATTTTGGTCGATATCTCGGAAAACGGGTCGCATAGGGTCTTGAAAAATAGATGTTGGTCGATTCTCATACCTACTCAATATGCTCACAAAATTTCATGAGAATCGGTAAAGCCGTTTCGGAGGAGTGTGGTTTCAAAAACTGTGACACGAGAACTTTATATATAAGACTAGCAACCCGCACCTTGTTTCACATAACCTAAAATTGTTTGAAACATTGTCTAAGTAAATAAACACAATGAGTTCAATAAAAATCTTTATATGTATATGTATGTATATACACACATATTAATAGTTAACTTAGTTTTTATTTACATTTTTGTAAAATTTCATTGTAACTATACAATGTTCGCAGCTTTGCCATTGGGAGCCAAAACATATAAGTTTTCTTTATTTGTTACACGGGATAGAGCAACATACAATTGGCCATGTGTAAAACACTGAGATGTGAGGTGCAAACCAGCCACTTGAAGTGTTTGGCCTTGAGCCTTATTTATTGTCACTGCAAAACATAATTTGACTGGAAACTGTAGTCGTTTAAATTGAAACGGAAGATCTGTCGGTATTATCGGGATACTTGGAATCAAGACATTTTCTCCAGAACCACAACCTGTCAAAATTGAACACTCAAGTAAATGTGCTCGAACAGCCTTGATCAGCAGCCTAGTTCCATTGCATAATGTCGGAGGATTTAAATTACGAAGTAATATTACAGGAGCTCCTACTTTAATAATTAGCTTATATGGTGGCGTTCCAGGAGGATTAAGAGAATTTAAAAATTCTATTGGCTAATGTACTGCTTCTTCAGTATCTGTTGTTGTGTCTACTGACTAAAAACATTGTGCTTCTGCATTAAATTTTGAAAGTATTAAGGCATTTACTGAATCCACCTGATCATTGGTAGCTGATAATATTGCTCGATCCTTAAACCAGTCTAATGAATTAGTTGTAAGATTTTCAATATCAGGATATACTTTCTCCATTAAATCTTCAATATTTTCAATCAAGTTACAAATATTTTTGAGATCGACCAACCCCATAGTATATCTCTACTAGTAGCGCAACTAACAGCTGACTTACTCGTAATCAGCACACACACACAAACTACACAGGGTACGATGCATGCAATAATAAAGCAATCGGATTTTAATGCTGCAAAATTGAACGTGAAGACAAAAAACTTCCAAATTATTTGATATAACTAAAGCAGTTTTAACAACTTATCAGATGCTATTAATTGTACATTTCATTATAAATGAAAGTTTCTAATTGCAATTTTTACTGTCAAGCAACTCTGAACGTGATTTCCTCCATTCCACTTTGTCGGAGTACCATCATAAACTGCCTTACACTCCGATTCGTAAAAAAGATGCCAAACTATTCGAGGTAAACAATGACCAACCCACTTGTGGTACTGTCCGTTACCAATTTTAAGTAAATTATTAGCTAAAAGTACATTTCCTTGCCCAGAAGTAAAAACTGTCATATTTTTTTGGAGTTGTAGTTTATTGATATACGGCCAAAGGTAAGACATTTTCAGACATGCGTTAACCTCGTCAGCTCTGGTACCTCTAACGACTACCGGCAAAGTTTGTCGAAAGGCTCTAGAAAATAAAGTTGTATGTACAACCACCCATCGGTATGTTGTTATTACGAAAATCTCCCAATATTCTATCCAGCACATGAATAGAACTTTTATGAGACATAGAAGCTTCGTCCCAAACAATCAAGCTGCAATCGCAATTTTCCAATATTGCCTTGCTTCGACACATTACATACCTTGGGCGCATCTTCATCGCTTGATAAATTGAGCGGATTTTTAAACGCGGCATGAGCAGTTCTTCCACCAGCTAAAATAATTGCTGCAATGCCAGATGAAGCTACAGCGATGGCTACTTTCCCCATGGCTCCCACTTTGGCCAAAAGTAAGTTTAATAAAAATGTTTTTCCAGTGCCTCCTGTAGCATCAAGAAAAAATAGTTTCTGTTGTTTATTTATAAGAGAAGACAGTATTGCATTATAAACGTCTGTTTGTTCAGTATTCAATCGACTCTCATCTCGAATCACATTTTGCAGTAGTCGCGATTGATTATATGAAGTTTCATTTAAATACTCCGCATTGCTTTCATTGGAATTTGTATTTATTGATAACGGCAGCCCAAAATCTGTTATAGATTTTCCTGATAAAGATTTGACAATATTGTTCAGTTGAACTAACACTTCATGAAATACTTCCTGATCACGATTCGTTTCATTCCATAAAACTTCTTGTCCTCTCTGGTATAGTATGTCTTGAGCCATTTTCATTCTATGATTTTGCCACAGACTGCAAGGATTTTACACCTGACTGAATACAATTAAAATAGCAAATAAATGTATAACCGATCTTGATGAAGAACATAAAGTTGCTTCGGATAGCGTATTGTCCCACTGAGCATCATTTTCAAGTAAACCTCTTACTCTGCAAGCATCTTGAAAAGTATTGTAAATAACACCGTTGAACGTTTTTAGGCTTTGAAAAGAAGTAGGACCCTCAACCACGTGCAGTAGTATTCTTAAATGAAAACATTCCGTATTATTCGGATGCACTACATAAACTCTTCCAAAAACATCAATTTTTTTTATGCCGGGATAGCCTGATACCAAAGTATATTAAACAAAGTAGTAGCGAACTTGACAGTTCTCTCTTTGCAGTAGGAGTTTTAACGTCAAATGAAAAAAAATTTTAACCCGTTCGATTTAAAATTTTTCATTTTTATCAGTTCGTTATTTTTATTTGAGAAATACCAAATCGTGGTAATTGTTTACGACTGCAACCGATCAATAGACGCGCCCAGTACCCATAAATAATAATCCGATTACGAGATCAATTTTTTGAGTAGTTTGCAAGATATTTGGAAACGAATGAAACAATTTGTGTACCAAGAAGACGGGATCGCGTTATTTTTTTTAAATCGTGGACAACTAAAGATGTAATTCACACAAAAGCTATAGACAACGCCTCCGATTAGTTCTTCGGATTTTTGCAAATATTTTTCAAAATAACAACAGTATTTATTCTTCGGAGGCCGATTTTCATTTGAACCGAAAAGTGACTTTGGTACTCCTCCCAACATTTTTTAGAATTTGATGATAGTCGTAAACAGTGACCCAAATCGTTGCTATACTAATATATACATATCTATGCTTGTTCTTTGCGGTCAAGGTCTTTAAAGAGGTAGACTCCAAAGTAGCACTTGGTGGCAAAAGTGAGCTTATTAGATAGTTTATGAATTTCTATATTAATAATTTTTTGATATTTGCAAATGCAGTTTAACTTTTTAATACAAAAATTGTATGGGGCCCCAATATTGTACGTGGGCCAGTAAGGGTAAATTCGTTGGTTTATACTTTTTTGAAGTAAGAACTCCTACAAAAAAAAATATTTCAGTTGTCAATTCTACCTTGTTTAATTTGCCTTGCCTGATACTATCTTTCCTTGTTTCCTTCTCTGAAACTTTCTGGTAGATTGATTCCATAAAAAAAAAACTTAGAATTTTGTCATACGTCAGATTTTTTGCGAAATTATCTGTAGCGCATAGTTTGAAAAACGCTGTAAGCGTTGTATCACGTGGATTGTTTAAGACATCGTTGACGTTGTTTTCGGTGTAATAAATTCTCTGGCCATTTTCCAAATGCACTGCAAGGTGGGTAATGGTGGTGAACTGCAAATGTACCGCCGAGACTGATATTTTTGCACTTCGTTGCCTGACTGTAAGGTGAATGTCACTTGGTCACTGCCTTAATTTGTGTATTTAGTGACGTATTTAATTGCCTTTACAGAGCTACACAATTCCACGTTTATGTGTGCATCGAAAATATTCAGGAGCAATCGGTTAAAAGGCACTACCCATCTATTGTCAATAGATATATTTCTGATGGAGGCAGTTTCTCCACCTTCTTCTGGTGAAAGTCGACGGTATTTGGGGTGCCCAACACCATCCCTTAGCGCATGCATGGTGAATTCGGATTCAAGGAGCCGCATGGGCCGGGTAACATATGTTTTACCACAGTTTCAAACAAAACTGGATCTTCTTCTTTGTTTGGCAATTCTGCTGATATAACACTGTCAATTTGATCTGGCGTTATTTTATTTACCAGCAAAAGTAGCAAATGAATGTGAGGCAACCCACGTTTTTGCCTTTCTACAGTGTACATATGTGCCCGTGGCTGACCAAATATATGACCCTTATTTATAAGGAACATTATCTTTTGTATCTTAAGATGGAATACACGATCTACCAAGTCATTCCGATCCTGTGGTATTGTGTTTGGCTGAAGATTATCCCTAATTTCTTTCCAATTGGGGTTGTATGTAAAAGTAATGAAAACCCTACTAGACAGCTGCAGGTTATTTGACGAGTCAGATAACCTCTCGGCCTAACTTGCCCTTGAGTTATTTTTACATATATTTCTCAATTAGTTTCTGCATAGCAGTGTGCCAAATCTAACCGTGTGTTTGCTGTTTTTTTGCTCACGTACGTATACGGCATCTCATTCTAGCGCATGTAAAACCACATAAATCTGCACTCTTCACTCATGTTATCAATAATGGAAAGTTTGGTTAGCGCTAGCAGTCAGGAATAATGCAAACGCAAGCCAGCGCTAATGGTTATGAATGACGCAAACTTTATATATACATAGCTACATAACTATGAAAAGACAATTGTTTGTATTATTAGATTTGCTTTTAATTGTTTAATATAAGTCAAAATTGCACAATTTCCACGTTTACAATAATCAGTAAATTCTTCAAATACATATTTCTATCACTAAACATTTGCAAAAGTATAATTTTACTCCATTTGCCTAAAGGTTCCTTGATTTGCTCGTCCCTCTGAAAGTATACAAATTTGGTGCATAAATATTCAAAACAGTACTTCACTTGTTAAATAACAATTATAAGCACTATATACTTTCCTTATCAAGGTGTTTTAGTTGTAATTTCACTGCTTTTTAATATTTATTAAATTTTTTAAAGACGCAGTTGCATTTTGCTCACACTTTCAAAGAAAAAGAAAGACAAAGAAAATGCAAAGTTTGAGTATTAGTGAGTGTGGTTAGGCCGGTCTAGTAGGGAAGGTCAGGTCTGCCGAAATTCCTTACATATGTCATGGCATCCTGCGTCTTTTCGTGTAAGTATGTATCTAGCACCTCCAGTGAAGCTTATAATAATAACTAGTATATCCCGTGGTCGAAATTCGACCACCTTAAATTAGTTTAACTTATTAAATCCTCTGTTCGCATTTTTCTCCAGTACCTTATGCCTAGAGGCATAAATATTAGAGACATTTTTATTGCTGAAAATAATTATTTATACCTAGTTGAGTTATTGAGAGTCGCTTTCATAAAAGCTGGTTTACTCTAAAGACGGGTAATTTGACAACTAACCAAAAAAAATCCGTCCATTAAAGACCAGTAATCATTAATAGGAGATGGCAAAAACGGTACTTAGTAATGTTTGAAAGTCCACCATCAGACCCACCACTCCTTTCATATTCCGTCAATATTTCAATAAACAAAATTAAATTTCATTGACATATACCAACAACATAGTTAGACTTATAATATATACTAGTATATCCCGTGGTCGAAATTCGACCACCTTAAATTAGTGTAACTTATTAAATCCTCTGTTCGCATTTTTCTCCAGTACCTTATGCCTAGAGGCATAAATATTGGAGACATTTTTATTGCTGAAAATAATTATTTATAGTTGAGTTATTGAGAGTCGCTTTCATAAAAGCTGGTTTACTCTAAAGACGGGTAATTTGACAACTAACCAAAAAAAATCCGTCCATTAAAGACCAGTAATCATTAATAGGAGATGGCAAAAACGGTACTTAGTAATGTTTGAAAGTCCACCATCAGACCCACCACTCCTTTCATATTCCGTCAATATTTCAATAAACAAAATTAAATTTCATTGACATATACCAACAACATAGTTAGACTTATAATATATATAATGGTCACATAGAATGATGCCATATCGAACAAAATTGGCCATATGGATTGAAACGAATGAAAGTTCATTTTGAGATTCCGTTAACTTCTTAATATTAGCCGGTTTCCAAATTGTGTTTTTTTTTTGGTGATACAGACTGTTTTCTCAATTTTTCCTTTAGTTGTGGATTTTTTGAAGTCCGTTTAGCGGGAGAATATTACAACTTACACATATGATGGTTTTCTGGTTTCTTTCGTCAAATGCAACTCGGAAATATTGAAAACACATATCTTAACTGGCCCAATTAGCCTAAATATGTAAGGATTCCGGTTATATGTCGACTATTTTACAAATTAAAATTTTTAGGAAGAAAATAGTTGATGTCTTTAGGAAAATTAACGCGATTTCAAACTATTACATGAATATAAAATTGAAGAAGTACAAACTGTGTTTTTACTTTTTGTATATTAAATATGATATATTTCTTAAAAAATATATATTGAAATAAGTTTTTAGATTTTTTTTTAAAAAATTTGGTTTTTTCACTCCAAAATAGATGTCATAAACAGAAAAATATTGAAATATTGGGTTATATGTCGACTCTTTTGTAAATAAAAATTTTTAGGAACAAAATAGTTGATGTCTTTAGGAAAATTAACGCTATTTCTAATTATTTCGTAAGTATAAAATTGAAGAAGCTAAAGAACTGTGTTTTTACTTTTTGTATAATAAATATGATATATTTCTTAAAAAATATATATTGATATATTGAAATAATTTTTTAGCTTTTTTTAAAAAAATTTGGTTTTTTCACTCGAAAATAGATGTCATAAACAGAAAAATATTGAAATATTGGGTTATATGTCGACTCTTTTGTAAATAAAAATTTTTAGGAAGAAAATAGTTGATGTCTTTAAGAAAATTAACGCGTTTTCTAATTATTTCGTAAATATAAAATTGAAGAAGCTACAAACTGTGTTTTTACTTTTTCCATATTAAATATGATATATTTCTTAAAAAATATATATTGATATATTGAAATAATTTTTTATATTTTTTCAAAAAATTTTGGTTTTTCACTCCAAGATGATGTCATAAACATAATAAACAGAAAAATATTGGATTACAAATATAATAAATTAAAAAAAAAATATAATAAAAAGTTTTCGTATATTTTAAGGCAAATTCAATTTAGTAAAAAAAAAAAAAAAACTTAACCTGCCCTGAACACGTCTTCGAACCTATGAACGCACGCATCATAGCCGGCACGCTCACCACCTGCGCCACTGCTGTATTTACAACAAAACAGTCAGATACTGTACTTAGCAGCTTTGGGTTTTGGTGAAAACTTTGATGAATTATTACAAATTAACGAAGCATTTTTTGTTAAATATAATATGCCTATGCAAAGCTCCTGGCCCATGAAAACATATCAAAATATATAATAATTGGAGTTATGCATTGTTTTATGAGATACACTCTGGCAATTGATTGTATGGAAAAAATGTTAGCCTATTAATATATAGATAATAACTAGTATATCCCGTGGTCGAAATTCGACCACCTTAATTTAGTTTAACTTATTAAATCCTCTGTTCGCATTTTTCTCCAGTACCTAATGCCTAGAGGCATAAATATTGGAGACATTTTTATTGCTGAAAATAATTATTTATAGTTGAGTTATTGAGAGTCGCTTTCATAAAAGCTGGTTTACTTTAAAGACGGGTAATTTGACAACTAACCAAAAAAAATCCGTCCATTAAACACCAGTAATAATTAATAGGAGATGGGCAAAAACGGTACTTAGTAATGTTTGAAAGTCCACCATCAGACCCACCACTCTTTTCATATTCCGTCAATATTTCAATAAACAAAATTAAATTTCATTGACATATACCAACAACATAGTTAGACTTATAATATATACTAGTATATCCCGTGGTCGAAATTCGACCACCTTAATTTAGTTTAACTTATTAAATCCTCTGTTCGCATTTTTCTCCAGTACCTAATGCCTAGAGGCATAAATATTGGAGACATTTTTATTGCTGAAAATAATTATTTATAGTTCAGTTATTGAGAGTCGCTTTCATAAAAGCTGGTTTACTCTAAAGACGGGTAATTTGACAACTAACCAAAAAAAATCCGTCCATTAAACACCAGTAATCATTAATAGGAGATGGCAAAAACGGTACTTAGTAATGTTTGAAAGTCCACCATCAGACCCACCACTCCTTTCATATTCCGTCAATATTTCAATAAACAAAATTAAATTTCATTGACACATACCAACAACATAGTTGGACTTATAATATATATAACTAGCAGACCCGGCAGACGTTGTTCTGCCTGCCCAGTGACTTCCCTAGAAATACATTTTCAAATATTTTTCTTTAACTTTTAACATTCCATTTATTGCAGTGCTTTAGGATATACAATGTTTCTGGCTTTAAAGTCTTTGGTATAAACAAATAAATTTTTTGGATGTCCAAATCAAAAAACGGATCTTTTGAACTCAATGGGTATGACAAAAACCATTATGCGCTGCTGAGGAGATGTATAGTTAGTACTTATTTAATTATATCCTATATCTACCTATAATACTCTGGATATGTATGAACGGCAATAACAAACAAAAAAAATTAAGTGCTTTGATTAAGATTTAAGAACGTTAAAATGTCACTAAAGCAAATACATTCAGGGATATAACGAATTGAAATATTACTTAGCTTGTGGTCCTGGAACTGCCCACTTTTCCAAAGAATTTACAAATGTAGCCTATGTATGTCGTACCCAACGAAGATTTTAACGTATTGGAAAAGTTTAAAACAGATCAACCATAAACTTTGGACATTATTGAAGTACAAACAAAGCACTGAATACAAAAAATGTGGGCGTGGCACGGCCCACATTTCCCAAATTATATAATTCTTGACCAAGGGACACACATATCCAAAAATCATTAGCTTAGACCAAAAATATTCAAAGTTATGATGATTTAAATTTTATATAGCCTGGGGGCGTGGCACAACAATCTTCTGAACCAATCTGGAAATTTAGAGAAGATCGACCATAAACTTTGAACTTATTGAAGTACAAACAAAACACAAAAAATGTGGGCGTGGGACCGCCCACTTTTCCCAAATTATATCCATCTTGACTAAAGGACACACATATCCAAAAATCTTTAATTTAGACCTAATATGTTCAGAGTTATGAAGAATTTAAATTTTATATAGCCTGGGGGCATGGCACTGGCTACTTTTCCAAAAATTCATATAGCCTCAATCGTACACAACAATCTTCTGAACCAATCTTGACAGTTTAAAAGAGATCGACCATAAACTTTGGACATTATTGAAGTACTAACAAAACACAAAAAATGTGGGCGTGGCACCGCCCACTTTTCCAAAATTACATAAATCTTGACCAAAGGACACACATATCCAGAAATCATTAATTTAGACCAAATATGTTCAGAGCTATGAAGAATTTAAATTTTATATAGCCTGGGGGCGTGGCACCGCCTACTTTTCCAAAAATTGATATAGCCTAAATCGTACACAACAATCTTCTGAACCAATCTTGACAGTTTAAAAGAGATCGACCATAAACTTTGGACATTATTGAAGTACAAACAAAACACAAAAAATGTGGGCGTGGCACCACCCACTTTTCCAAAATTATATATGTACACCTTGACTAAAGGACGCACATATCCAAAAATCTTTAATTTAGACCCAATATGTTCAGAGTTATGAAGAATTTAAATTTTATATAGCCTTGGGGCGTGGAGATCGACCATAAACTTTGGACATTATTGAAGTACAAACAAAACACAAAAAAGGGGCGTGGCACCGCCCACTTTTCCAAAATTACATAAATCTTGACCAAAGGACACACATATCCTGAAATCATTAATTTAGACCAAAAATATTCAAAGTTATGATGATTTAAATTTTATATAGCCTGGGGTCGTGGCACAACAATCTTCTGAACCAATCTGGAAATTTAGAGAAGATCGACCATAAACTTTGAACTTATTATTAGTTCGTTATTTTTATTTGAGAAATACCAAATCGTGGTAATTGTTTACGACTGCAACCGATCAATAGACGCGCCCAGTACCCATAAATAATAATCCGATTACGAGATCAATTTTTTGAGTAGTTTGCAAGATATTTGGAAACGAATGAAACAATTTGTGTACCAAGAAGACGGGATCGCGTTATTTTTTTTAAATCGTGGACAATAGGCGGCAACTAAAGATGTAATTCACACAAAAGCTATAGACAACGCCTCCGATTAGTTCTTCGGATTTTTGCAAATATTTTTCAAAATAACAACAGTATTTATTCTTCGGAGGCCGATTTTCATTTGAACCGAAAAGTGACTTTGGTACTCCTCCCAACATTTTTTAGAATTTGATGATAGTCGTAAACAGTGACCCAAATCGTTGCTATACTAATATATATATATCTATGCTTGTTCTTTGCGGTCAAGGTCTTTAAAGAGGTAGACTCCAAAGTAGCACTTGGTGGCAAAAGTGAGCTTATTAGATAGTTTATGAATTTCTATATTAATAATTTTTTGATATTTGCAAATGCGGTTTAACTTTTTAATACAAAAATTGTATGGGGCCCAAATATTGTACGTGGGCCAGTAAGGGTAAATTCGTTGGTTTATACTTTTTTGAAGTAAGAACTCCTACAAAAAAAAATATTTCAGTTGTCAATTCTACCTTGTTTAATTTGCCTTGCCTGATACTATCTTTCCTTGTTTCCTTCTCTGAAACTTTCTGGTAGATTGATTCCATAAAAAAACAAGTAAGGAAATGGCTGTCTTCGGCTGTGCCGAAGGCTTTATACCTTTCATGAATACGCATATCTTTTTTAAGTGTCCTACATGGCCAAACCACATTTATCGGAGCAATCGGTTATATGGAAGCTATATGTTATGTTACTCCGATCTGTATGATTTTCATTACACACATCACATTTATAATAAGTACCAACTTTGCAAAATTTTACGATCCTAGCTTCTTAACTGCAAAATTTATAGCCCAAAACCCATTTATCGGAACTATCGATTATATGGGAGCTATATGTTTTGTTGGTCCGATCTGAGTGATTTTCGCTACACAGGTTACAAATTTAATACGTACTAAACCTGCGAAATTTCGCTCTCCTAGCTTTTTGATTGCAAGAGTTATAGGCCAAAACCCATTTATCGGAACAATCGATTGTATGGGAGGTATGCGTTGTATTGGTCCGATCTTACTGGTTCCGACAAATGATTAATATAATGCAAAATGGGGGCTCCATACCAAATTTCATCGAGATATCTCTAAAATTGAGGGACTAGTTTGCGTTCAAACAGACAGACGGACAGACGGACAGACGGACATGGCTAAATCAACTCGCCTCATCGCCCTGATCATTTCGGTATACTTAATAGTGGGTCTATCTCTTCTTCTTCTCATACTTACAACCCAAAGTTATAATACCATTTCATGTTCATGAAAGCTATAAAAACTTAGAATTTTGTCATACGTCAGATTTTTTGCGAAATTATCTGTAGCGCATAGTTTGAAAAACGCTGTAAGCGTTGTATCACGTGGATTGTTTAAGACATCGTTGACGTTGTTTTCGGTGTAATAAATTCTCTGGCCATTTTCCAAATGCACTGCAAGGTGGGTAATGGTGGGTGCTCGTTCATGTATGTTGAAACCGAAAATACGCCAAACCGCTTCTGAACTGCAAATGTACCGCCGAGACTGATATTTTTGCACTTCGTTGCCTGACTGTAAGGTGAATGTCACTTGGTCACTGCCTTAATTTGTGTATTTAGTGACGTATTTAATTGCCTTTACAGAGCTACACAATTCCACGTTTATGTGTGCATCGAAAATATTCAGGAGCAATCGGTTAAAAGGCACTACCCATCTATTGTCAATAGATATATTTCTGATGGAGGCAGTTTCTCCACCTTCTTCTGGTGAAAGTCGACGGTATTTGGGGTGCCCAACACCATCCCTTAGCGCATGCATGGTGAATTCGGATTCAAGGAGCCGCATGGGCCGGGTAACATATGTTTTACCACAGTTTCAAACAAAACTGGATCTTCTTCTTTGTTTGGCAATTCTGCTGATATAACACTGTCAATTTGATCTGGCGTTATTTTATTTACCAGCAAAAGTAGCAAATGAATGTGAGGCAACCCACGTTTTTGCCTTTCTACAGTGTACATATGTGCCCGTGGCTGACCAAATATATGACCCTTATTTATAAGGAACATTATCTTTTGTATCTTAAGATGGAATACACGATCTACCAAGTCATTCCGATCCTGTGGTATTGTGTTTGGCTGAAGATTATCCCTAATTTCTTTCCAATTGGGGTTGTATGTAAAAGTAATGAAAACCCTACTAGACAGCTGCAGGTTATTTGACGAGTCAGATAACCTCTCGGCCTAACTTGCCCTTGAGTTATTTTTACATATATTTCTCAATTAGTTTCTGCATAGCAGTGTGCCAAATCTAACCGTGTGTTTGCTGTTTTTTTGCTCACGTACGTATACGGCATCTCATTCTAGCGCATGTAAAACCACATAAATCTGCACTCTTCACTCATGTTATCAATAATGGAAAGTTTGGTTAGCGCTAGCAGTCAGGAATAATGCAAACGCAAGCCAGCGCTAATGGTTATGAATGACGCAAACTTTATATATACATAGCTACATAACTATGAAAAGACAATTGTTTGTATTATTAGATTTGCTTTTAATTGTTTAATATAAGTCAAAATTGCACAATTTCCACGTTTACAATAATCAGTAAATTCTTCAAATACATATTTCTATCACTAAACATTTGCAAAAGTATAATTTTACTCCATTTGCCTAAAGGTTCCTTGATTTGCTCGTCCCTCTGAAAGTATACAAATTTGGTGCATAAATATTCAAAACAGTACTTCACTTGTTAAATAACAATTATAAGCACTATATACTTTCCTTATCAAGGTGTTTTAGTTGTAATTTCACTGCTTTTTAATATTTATTAAATTTTTTAAAGACGCAGTTGCATTTTGCTCACACTTTCAAAGAAAAAGAAAGACAAAGAAAATGCAAAGTTTGAGTATTAGTGAGTGTGGTTAGGCCGGTCTAGTAGGGAAGGTCAGGTCTGCCGAAATTCCTTACATATGTCATGGCATCCTGCGTCTTTTCGTGTAAGTATGTATCTAGCACCTCCAGTGAAGCTTATAATAATAATAATAACTAGTATATCCCGTGGTCGAAATTCGACCACCTTAATTTAGTTTAACTTATTAAATCCTCTGTTCGCATTTTTCTCCAGTACCTAATGCCTAGAAGCATAAATATTGGAGACATTTTTATTGCTGAAAATAATTATTTATAGTTGAGTTATTGAGAGTCGCTTTCATAAAAGCTGGTTTACTCTAAAGACGGGTAATTTGACAACTAACCAAAAAAAATCCGTCCATTAAACACCATAAACTTTGAACTTATTATTAGTTCGTTATTTTTATTTGAGAAATACCAAATCGTGGTAATTGTTTACGACTGCAACCGATCAATAGACGCGCCCAGTACCCATAAATAATAATCCGATTACGAGATCAATTTTTTGAGTAGTTTGCAAGATATTTGGAAACGAATGAAACAATTTGTGTACCAAGAAGACGGGATCGCGTTATTTTTTTTAAATCGTGGACAATAGGCGGCAACTAAAGATGTAATTCACACAAAAGCTATAGACAACGCCTCCGATTAGTTCTTCGGATTTTTGCAAATATTTTTCAAAATAACAACAGTATTTATTCTTCGGAGGCCGATTTTCATTTGAACCGAAAAGTGACTTTGGTACTCCTCCCAACATTTTTTAGAATTTGATGATAGTCGTAAACAGTGACCCAAATCGTTGCTATACTAATATATACATATCTATGCTTGTTCTTTGCGGTCAAGGTCTTTAAAGAGGTAGACTCCAAAGTAGCACTTGGTGGCAAAAGTGAGCTTATTAGATAGTTTATGAATTTCTATATTAATAATTTTTTGATATTTGCAAATGCGGTTTAACTTTTTAATACAAAAATTGTATGGGGCCCAAATATTGTACGTGGGCCAGTAAGGGTAAATTCGTTGGTTTATACTTTTTATACCTAGTAGTGCTTCGCACACAAGGTATATTAACTTCATTCGCCTAACGGTAGTATGTAACGGCATAAACGAATCGAGATAGATATTGACTTATATATATCAAAATGTTCAGGAGGAAAAGAGAAATTGATTGAGCCATGTCCGTCCGTCCGTCCGTCCGTCCGTCCGTCCGTCCGTCCGTCCGTCCGTCCGTCTGTAAACACGATAACTTGAGTAAATCTTGAGATATCTCAATGAAACTTGGTATGCAGGTTCCTTTTTACTTATCTCTGAACGCTATTGAAAATAGGCAAAATCGGTTAAAAGCCACGCCCACTTTCTATATGTATAATATTTTCGAAAATACAAAAAGAGTGATTATTCAGTACATAATACACCTATAAGGATAAAATTTGGTGTGTACCTTAGCGTTAAGGCAGAAAATAAATTTCTGAAGAAGTTTTTAAAAAAGGGCGTGGCACCGCCCACTTTTGATTAAGTCAAATTTGGAAATATTATTAATCATAAATCAAAAACCGCTCAAGATAGGCAAATAAAATTCAGCACACATATTTCTATTAGTACAGGCAATATTTCGAAAAAAAATTAGCGAAATCGGATTAGGTCCAGGCCCAATTTTATACGAAAGATTTTGAAAAGGATCATGGATATATTGAATATGCTATAACTTTGCTTAAACTAGCTGTATATCATTTCTATTTCACCCCTAAAGTGTTCGTGGGCAAAGAAAGTCGAAAGCACCAAATTTTTGGAAAATGGGCGTGGCCCCGCCCCTTTATGGGGGATTATTCTACAAAACTTTCCATGCCATAACTCCGGTAAAAATTGACTTATTGAAACGATATTTAGAGAAAGTGTTCAACATATAAAGCTAACTCTTTGCTGAAAAAATTAACAAAATCGGTGAATGGACACGCCCACTTTTTGAACACAGTTCCAAAAAATTTCTTCGTAAAATTAAAATCGCGATATTTCCTTAATTGTATAAGTTATATAAATAAGATTTTACACACATAACAAGCTTTTTCAGCAAAACAGAACTGTATAAAAATTTTGTGGATTTTGGTGAAGTAGGCGTGGCGCCGCCCACTTTTTAGCATAAAAGGTCAGCTATTTTCAAAAGCAATTGCTTGAAATTTCAAGAAGGTATTTCAATGAAAGTTAGTGAGATGCTTCCCAATAGTATATTGTATACTCCTGCCAAAAATTACGCAAATCGGATAGCAAACACGCAAAATATACGGACAAGTAGTTAACACCCTACTGCCTTTTTATACCTAGTAGTGCTTCGCACACAAGGTATATTAACTTCATTCGCCTAACGGTAGTATGTAACGGCATAAACGAATCGAGATAGATATTGACTTATATATATCAAAATGTTCAGGAGGAAAAGAGAAATTGATTGAGCCATGTCCGTCCGTCCGTCCGTCCGTCCGTCCGTCCGTCCGTCCGTCCGTCCGTCCGTCTGTAAACACGATAACTTGAGTAAATCTTGAGATATCTCAATGAAACTTGGTATGCAGGTTCCTTTTTACTTATCTCTGAACGCTATTGAAAATAGGCAAAATCGGTTAAAAGCCACGCCCACTTTCTATATATATAATATTTTCGAAAATACAAAAAGAGTGATTATTCAGTACATAATACACCTATAAGGATAAAATTTGGTGTGTACCTTAGCGTTAAGGCAAAAAATAAATTTCTGAAGAAATTTTTAAAAAAGGGCGTGGCACCGCCCACTTTTGATTAAGTCAAATTTGGAAATATTATTAATCATAAATCAAAAACCGCTCAAGATAGGCAAATAAAATTCAGCACACATATTTCTATTAGTACAGGCAATAATTCGAAAAAAAATTAGCGAAATCGGATTAGGTCCAGGCACAATTTTATACGAAAGATTTTGAAAAGGATCATGGATATATTGAATATGCTATAACTTTGCTTAAACTAGCTGTATATCATTTCTATTTCACCCCTAAAGTGTTCGTGGGCAAAGAAAGTCGAAAGCACCAAATTTTTGGAAAATGGGCGTGGCCCCGCCCCTTTATGGGGGATTATTCCACAAAACTTTCCATGCCATAACTCCGGTAAAAATTGACTTATTGAAACGATATTTAGGGAAAGTGTTCAACATATAAAGCTAACTCTTTGCTGAAAAAATTAACAAAATCGGTGAATGGACACGCCCACTTTTTGAACACAGTTCCAAAAAATTTCTTCGTAAAATTAAAATCGCGATATTTCCTTAATTGTATAAGTTATATAAATAAGATTTTACACACATAACAAGCTTTTTCAGCAAAACAGAACTGTATAAAAATTTTGTGTATTTTGGTGAAGTAGGCGTGGCGCCGCCCACTTTTTAGCATAAAAGGTCAGCTATTTTCAAAAGCAATTGCTTGAAATTTCAAGAAGGTATTTCAATGAAAGTTAGTGAGATGCTTCCCAATAGTATATAGTATACTCCTGCCAAAAATTACGCAAATCGGATAGCAAACACGCAAAATATACGGACAAGTAGTTAACACCCTACTGCCTTTTTATACCTAGTAGTGCTTCGCACACAAGGTATATTAACTTCATTCTCCTAACGGTAGTATGTAACGGCATAAACGAATCGAGATAGATATTGACTTATATATATCAAAATGTTCAGGAGGAAAAGAGAAATTGATTGAGCCATGTCCGTCCGTCCGTCCGTCCGTCCGTCCGTCCGTCTGTAAACACGATAACTTGAGTAAATCTTGAGATATCTCAATGAAACTTGGTATGCAGGTTCCTTTTTACTTATCTCTGAACGCTATTGAAAATAGGCAAAATCGGTTAAAAGCCACGCCCACTTTCTATATATATAATATTTTCGAAAATACAAAAAGAGTGATTATTCAGTACATAATACACCTATAAGGATAAAATTTGGTGTGTACCTTAGCGTTAAGGCAAAAAATAAATTTCTGAAGAAATTTTTAAAAAATAGCGTGGCACCGCCCACTTTTGATTAAGTCAAACTTGGAAATATTATTAATCATAAATCAAAAACCGCTCAAGATAGGCAAATAAAGTTCAGCACACATATTTCTATTAGTACAGGCAATATTTCGAAAAAAAATTAGCGAAATCGGATTAGGTCCAGGCACAATTTTATACGAAAGATTTTGAAAAGGATCATGGATATATTGAATATGCTATAACTTTGCTTAAACTAGCTGTATATCATTTCTATTTCACCCCTAAAGTGTTCGTGGGCAAAGAAAGTCGAAAGCACCAAATTTTTGGAAAATGGGCGTGGCCCCGCCCCTTTATGGGGGATTATTCCACAAAACTTTCCATGCCATAACTCCGGTAAAAATTGACTTATTGAAACGATATTTAGAGAAAGTGTTCAACATATAAAGCTAACTCTTTGCTGAAAAAATTAACAAAATCGGTGAATGGACACGCCCACTTTTTGAACACAGTTCCAAAAAATTTCTTCGTAAAATTAAAATCGCGATATTTCCTTAATTGTATAAGTTATATAAATAAGATTTTACACACATAACAAGCTTTTTCAGCAAAACAGAACTGTATAAAAATTTTGTGGATTTTGGTGAAGTAGGCGTGGCGCCGCCCACTTTTTAGCATAAAAGGTCAGCTATTTTCAAAAGCAATTGCTTGAAATTTCAAGAAGGTATTTCAATGAAAGTTAGTGAGATGCTTCCCAATAGTATATAGTATACTCCTGCCAAAAATTACGCAAATCGGATAGCAAACACGCAAAATATACGGACAAGTAGTTAACACCCTACTGCCTTTTTATACCTAGTAGTGCTTCGCACACAAGGTATATTAACTTCATTCGCCTAACGGTAGTATGTAACGGCATAAACGAATCGAGATAGATATTGACTTATATATATCAAAATGTTCAGGAGGAAAAGAGAAATTGATTGAGCCATGTCCGTCCGTCCGTCCGTCCGTCCGTCCGTCCGTCCGTCCGTCCGTCCGTCCGTCTGTAAACACGATAACTTGAGTAAATCTTGAGATATCTCAATGAAACTTGGTATGCAGGTTCCTTTTTACTTATCTCTGAACGCTATTGAAAATAGGCAAAATCGGTTAAAAGCCACGCCCACTTTCTATATGTATAATATTTTCGAAAATACAAAAAGAGTGATTATTCAGTACATAATACACCTATAAGGATAAAATTTGGTGTGTACCTTAGCGTTAAGGCAGAAAATAAATTTCTGAAGAAGTTTTTAAAAAAGGGCGTGGCACCGCCCACTTTTGATTAAGTCAAATTTGGAAATATTATTAATCATAAATCAAAAACCGCTCAAGATAGGCAAATAAAATTCAGCACACATATTTCTATTAGTACAGGCAATATTTCGAAAAAAAATTAGCGAAATCGGATTAGGTCCAGGCCCAATTTTATACGAAAGATTTTGAAAAGGATCATGGATATATTGAATATGCTATAACTTTGCTTAAACTAGCTGTATATCATTTCTATTTCACCCCTAAAGTGTTCGTGGGCAAAGAAAGTCGAAAGCACCAAATTTTTGGAAAATGGGCGTGGCCCCGCCCCTTTATGGGGGATTATTCTACAAAACTTTCCATGCCATAACTCCGGTAAAAATTGACTTATTGAAACGATATTTAGAGAAAGTGTTCAACATATAAAGCTAACTCTTTGCTGAAAAAATTAACAAAATCGGTGAATGGACACGCCCACTTTTTGAACACAGTTCCAAAAAATTTCTTCGTAAAATTAAAATCGCGATATTTCCTTAATTGTATAAGTTATATAAATAAGATTTTACACACATAACAAGCTTTTTCAGCAAAACAGAACTGTATAAAAATTTTGTGGATTTTGGTGAAGTAGGCGTGGCGCCGCCCACTTTTTAGCATAAAAGGTCAGCTATTTTCAAAAGCAATTGCTTGAAATTTCAAGAAGGTATTTCAATGAAAGTTAGTGAGATGCTTCCCAATAGTATATTGTATACTCCTGCCAAAAATTACGCAAATCGGATAGCAAACACGCAAAATATACGGACAAGTAGTTAACACCCTACTGCCTTTTTTTAATAAATTTTTTTTATTTTCATACCTTTCATGAACATGGGGAAAGCTATTTATATTTTGTTATTTAGTGATAGTTTAATTTACCACTTACAATAGAAATGTTTTTATCGAAAACAATCAGTTGCCTTTATAACAAATTTTCAGGTATGTATTATAATAGACCTGAGTAAATTAGGATACCAAAACAGATCACTACTAGGTATTTAATGTTCGGTTACACCCGAACTTAGACTTCCTTACTAGTTTGAAGTAAGAACTCCTACAAAAAAAATATTTCAGTTGTCAATTCTACCTTGTTTAATTTGCCTTGCCTGATACTATCTTTCCTTGTTTCCTTCTCTGAAACTTTCTGGTAGATTGATTCCATAAAAAAAAAACTTAGAATTTTGTCATACGTCAGATTTTTTGCGAAATTATCTGTAGCGCATAGTTTGAAAAACGCTGTAAGCGTTGTATCACGTGGATTGTTTAAGACATCGTTGACGTTGTTTTCGGTGTAATAAATTCTCTGGCCATTTTCCAAATGCACTGCAAGGTGGGTAATGGTGGGTGCTCGTTCATGTATGTTGAAACCGAAAATACGCCAAACCGCTTCTGAACTGCAAATGTACCGCCGAGACTGATATTTTTGCACTTCGTTGCCTGACTGTAAGGTGAATGTCACTTGGTCACTGCCTTAATTTGTGTATTTAGTGACGTATTTAATTGCCTTTACAGAGCTACACAATTCCACGTTTATGTGTGCATCGAAAATATTCAGGAGCAATCGGTTAAAAGGCACTACCCATCTATTGTCAATAGATATATTTCTGATGGAGGCAGTTTCTCCACCTTCTTCTGGTGAAAGTCGACGGTATTTGGGGTGCCCAACACCATCCCTTAGCGCATGCATGGTGAATTCGGATTCAAGGAGCCGCATGGGCCGGGTAACATATGTTTTACCACAGTTTCAAACAAAACTGGATCTTCTTCTTTGTTTGGCAATTCTGCTGATATAACACTGTCAATTTGATCTGGCGTTATTTTATTTACCAGCAAAAGTAGCAAATGAATGTGAGGCAACCCACGTTTTTGCCTTTCTACAGTGTACATATGTGCCCGTGGCTGACCAAATATATGACCCTTATTTATAAGGAACATTATCTTTTGTATCTTAAGATGGAATACACGATCTACCAAGTCATTCCGATCCTGTGGTATTGTGTTTGGCTGAAGATTATCCCTAATTTCTTTCCAATTGGGGTTGTATGTAAAAGTAATGAAAACCCTACTAGACAGCTGCAGGTTATTTGACGAGTCAGATAACCTCTCGGCCTAACTTGCCCTTGAGTTATTTTTACATATATTTCTCAATTAGTTTCTGCATAGCAGTGTGCCAAATCTAACCGTGTGTTTGCTGTTTTTTTGCTCACGTACGTATACGGCATCTCATTCTAGCGCATGTAAAACCACATAAATCTGCACTCTTCACTCATGTTATCAATAATGGAAAGTTTGGTTAGCGCTAGCAGTCAGGAATAATGCAAACGCAAGCCAGCGCTAATGGTTATGAATGACGCAAACTTTATATATACATAGCTACATAACTATGAAAAGACAATTGTTTGTATTATTAGATTTGCTTTTAATTGTTTAATATAAGTCAAAATTGCACAATTTCCACGTTTACAATAATCAGTAAATTCTTCAAATACATATTTCTATCACTAAACATTTGCAAAAGTATAATTTTACTCCATTTGCCTAAAGGTTCCTTGATTTGCTCGTCCCTCTGAAAGTATACAAATTTGGTGCATAAATATTCAAAACAGTACTTTACTTGTTAAATAACAATTATAAGCACTATATACTTTCCTTATCAAGGTGTTTTAGTTGTAATTTCACTGCTTTTTAATATTTATTAAATTTTTTAAAGACGCAGTTGCATTTTGCTCACACTTTCAAAGAAAAAGAAAGACAAAGAAAATGCAAAGTTTGAGTATTAGTGAGTGTGGTTAGGCCGGTCTAGTAGGGAAGGTCAGGTCTGCCGAAATTCCTTACATATGTCATGGCATCCTGCGTCTTTTCGTGTAAGTATGTATCTAGCACCTCCAGTGAAGCTTATAATAATAATAATAACTAGTATATCCCGTGGTCGAAATTCGACCACCTTAATTTAGTTTAACTTATTAAATCCTCTGTTCGCATTTTTCTCCAGTACCTAATGCCTAGAGGCATAAATATTGGAGACATTTTTATTGCTGAAAATAATTATTTATAGTTCAGTTATTGAGAGTCGCTTTCATAAAAGCTGGTTTACTCTAAAGACGGGTAATTTGACAACTAACCAAAAAAAATCCGTCCATTAAACACCAGTAATCATTAATAGGAGATGGCAAAAACGGTACTTAGTAATGTTTGAAAGTCCACCATCAGACCCACCACTCCTTTCATATTCCGTCAATATTTCAATAAACAAAATTAAATTTCATTGACATATACCAACAACATAGTTAGACTTATAATATATATAACTAGCAGACCCGGCAGACGTTGTTCTGCCTGCCCAGTGACTTCCCTAGAAATACATTTTCAAATATTTTTCTTTAACTTTTAACATTCCATTTATTGCAGTGCTTTAGGATATACAATGTTTCTGGCTTTAAAGTCTTTGGTATAAACAAATAAATTTTTTGGATGTCCAAATCAAAAAACGGATCTTTTGAACTCAATGGGTATGACAAAAACCATTATGCGCTGCTGAGGAGATGTATAGTTAGTACTTATTTAATTATATCCTATATCTACCTATAATACTCTGGATATGTATGAACGGCAATAACAAACAAAAAAAATTAAGTGCTTTGATTAAGATTTAAGAACGTTAAAATGTCACTAAAGCAAATACATTCAGGGATATAACGAATTGAAATATTACTTAGCTTGTGGTCCTGGAACTGCCCACTTTTCCAAAGAATTTACAAATGTAGCCTATGTATGTCGTACCCAACGAAGATTTTAACGTATTGGAAAAGTTTAAAACAGATCAACCATAAACTTTGGACATTATTGAAGTACAAACAAAGCACTGAATACAAAAAATGTGGGCGTGGCACGGCCCACATTTCCCAAATTATATAATTCTTGACCAAGGGACACACATATCCAAAAATCATTAGCTTAGACCAAAAATATTCAAAGTTATGATGATTTAAATTTTATATAGCCTGGGGGCGTGGCACAACAATCTTCTGAACCAATCTGGAAATTTAGAGAAGATCGACCATAAACTTTGAACTTATTGAAGTACAAACAAAACACAAAAAATGTGGGCGTGGGACCGCCCACTTTTCCCAAATTATATCCATCTTGACTAAAGGACACACATATCCAGAAATCATTAATTTAGACCAAATATGTTCAGAGCTATGAAGAATTTAAATTTTATATATCCTGGGGGCGTGGCACCGCCTACTTTTCCAAAAATTGATATAGCCTAAATCGTACACAACAATCTTCTGAACCAATCTTGACAGTTTAAAAGAGATCGACCATAAACTTTGGACATTATTGAAGTACAAACAAAACACAAAAAATGTGGGCGTGGCACCGCCCACTTTTCCAAAATTATATATGTACATCTTGACTAAAGGACGCACATATCCAAAAATCTTTAATTTAGACCCAATATGTTCAGAGTTATGAAGAATTTAAATTTTATATAGCCTTGGGGCGTGGCACTGGCTACTTTTCCAAAAATTGATATAGCCTGAATCGTACACAACAATTTTCTTAACCAATCTTGAAAGTTTAAAAGAGATCGACCATAAACTTTGGACATTATTGAAGTACAAACAAAACACAAAAAAGGGGCGTGGCACCGCCCACTTTTCCAAAATTACATAAATCTTGACCAAAGGACACACATATCCTGAAATTATTAATTTAGACCAAATATGTTCAGAGTTATGAAGAATTTAAATTTTATATAGCCTGGGGGCGTGGCACTGGCTACTTTTCCAAAAATTCATATAGCCTGAATCGTACACAACAATTTTCTTAACCAATCTTGTAAGTTTAAAAGAGATCGACCATAAACTTTGGACATTATTGAAGTACAAACAAAACACAAAAAAAGGGGCATGGCACCGCCCACTTTTCCAAAATTATATAAATCTTGACCAAAGTACACACATATCCTGAAATCATTAATTTAGACCAAAAATATTCAAAGTTATGATGATTTAAATTTTATATAGCCTGGGGTCGTGGCACAACAATCTTCTGAACCAATCTGGAAATTTAGAGAAGATCGACCATAAACTTTGGACATTATTGAAGTACAAACAAAACACAAAAAAAGGGGCGTGGCACCGCCCACTTTTCCAAAATTACATAAATCTTGACCAAAGGACACACATATCCTGAAATCATTAAGTTAGACCAAATATGTTCAGAGCTATGAAGAATTTAAATTTTATATCGCCTGGGGGCGTGGCACCGCCTACTTTTCCAAAAATTGATATAGCCTAAATCGTACACAACAATCTTCTGAACCAATCTTGACAGTTTAAAAGAGATCGACCATAAACTTTGGACATTATTGAAGTACAAACAAAACACAAAAAATGTGGGCGTGGCACCGCCCACTTTTCCAAAATTACATAAATCTTGACTAAAGGACACACATATCCAGAAATCATTAATTTAGACCAAATATGTTCAGAGCTATGAAGAATTTAAATTTTATATATCCTGGGGGCGTGGCACCGCCTACTTTTCCAAAATTTTATATAGCCTAAATCGTACACAACAATCTTCTGAACCAATCTTGAAAGTTTAAAAGAGATCGACCATAAACTTTGGACATTATTGAAGTACAAACAAAACACAAAAAAAGGGGCATGGCACCGCCCACTTTTCCAAAATTACATAAATCTTGACCAAAGGACACACATATCCTGAAATCATTAATTTAGACCAAAAATATTCAAAGTTATGATGATTTAAATTTTATATAGCCTGGGGTCGTGGCACAACAATCTTCTGAACCAATCTGGAAATTTAGAGAAGATCGACCATAAACTTTGAACTTATTGAAGTACAAACAAAACACAAAAAATGTGGGCGTGGGACCGCCCACTTTTCCCAAATTATATCCATCTTGACTAAAGGACACACATATCCAAAAATCTTTAATTTAGACCTAATATGTTCAGAGTTATGAAGAATTTAAATTTTATATAGCCTGGGGGCATGGCACTGGCTACTTTTCCAAAAATTCATATAGCCTCAATCGTACACAACAATCTTCTGAACCAATCTTGACAGTTTAAAAGAGATCGACCATAAACTTTGGACATTATTGAAGTACAAACAAAACACAAAAAAAGGGGCGTGGCACCGCCCACTTTTCCAAAATTACATAAATCTTGACCAAAGGACACACATATCCTGAAATCATTAATTTAGACCAAATATGTTCAGAGTTATGAAGAATTGTAGTTTTATATAGCCTGGGGGCGTGGCACCGCCCACTTTTCCAAAAATTAATATAGCCTATGCTTTAACCCATGATCTCAAGAATATACTGTGAAAATTTCATAAAAATCGGTTGAGTACTTTGGACGCCCATAAAGGACACACAGCCACACAGACACACATTCATTTTTATTTATAAGACTAGCAGACCCGGCAGACGTTGTTCTGCCTGCCCAGTGACTTCCCTAGAAATACATTTTCAAATATTTTTCTTTAACTTTTAACATTCCATTTATTGCAGTGCTTTAGGATATAAAATGTTTCTGGCTTTAAAGTCTTTGGTATAAACAAATAAATTTTTTGGATGTCCAAATCAAAAAACGGATCTTTTGAACTCAATGGGTATGACAAAAACCATTATGCGCTGCTGAGGAGATGTATAGTTAGTACTTATTTAATTATATCCTATATCTACCTATAATACTCTGGATATGTATGAACGGCAATAACAAACAAAAAAAATTAAGTGCTTTGATTAAGATTTAAGAACGTTAAAATGTCACTAAAGCAAATACATTCAGGGATATAACGAATTGAAATATTACTTAGCTTGTGGTCCTGGAACTGCCCACTTTTCCAAAGAAATTACAAATGTAGCCTATGTATGTCGTACCCAACGAAGATTTTAACGTATTGGAAAAGTTTAAAAGAGATCAACCATAAACTTTGGACATTATTGAAGTACAAACAAAGCACTGAATACAAAAAATGTGGGCGTGGCACGGCCCACATTTCAAAAATTATATAATTCTTGACCAAGGGACACACATATCCAAAAATCATTAGCTTAGACCAAAAATATTCAAAGTTATGATGATTTAAGTGGGCGTGGGACCGCCCACTTTTCCCAAATTATATCCATCTTGACTAAAGGACACACATATCCAAAAATCTTTAATTTAGACCTAATATGTTCAGAGTTATGAAGAATTTAAATTTTATATAGCCTGGGGGCATGGCACTGGCTACTTTTCCAAAAATTCATACAGCCTCAATCGTACACAACAATCTTCTGAACCAATCTTGACAGTTTAAAAGAGATCGACCATAAACTTTGGACATTATTGAAGTACTAACAAAACACAAAAAATGTGGGCGTGGCACCGCCCACTTTTCCAAAATTACATAAATCTTGACCAAAGGACACACATATCCAGAAATCATTAATTTAGACCAAATATGTTCAGAGCTATGAAGAATTTAAATTTTATATAGCCTGGGGGCGTGGCACCGCCTACTTTTCCAAAAATTGATATAGCCTAAATCGTACACAACAATCTTCTGAACCAACTTTGGACATTATTGAAGTACAAACAAACCACAAAAAATGTGGGCGTGGCACCGCCCACTTTTCCAAAATTATATATGTACATCTTGACTAAAGGACGCACATATCCAAAAATCTTTAACTTAGACCCAATATGTTCAGAGTTATGAAGAATTTAAATTTTATATAGCCTTGGGGCGTGGCACTGGCTACTTTTCCAAAAATTGATATAGCCTGAATCGTACACAACAATTTTCTTAACCAATCTTGAAAGTTTAAAAGAGATCGACCATAAACTTTGGACATTATTGAAGTACAAACAAAACACAAAAAAAGGGGCATGGCACCGCCCACTTTTCCAAAATTACATAAATCTTGACCAAAGGACACACATATCCTGAAATCATTAATTTAGACCAAAAATATTCAAAGTTATGATGATTTAAATTTTATATAGCCTGGGGTCGTGGCACAACAATCTTCTGAACCAATCTGGAAATTTAGAGAAGATCGACCATAAACTTTGAACTTATTGAAGTACAAACAAAACACAAAAAATGTGGGCGTGGGACCGCCCACTTTTCCCAAATTATATCCATCTTGACTAAAGGACACACATTTCCAAAAATCTTTAATTTAGACCTTATATGTTCAGAGTTATGAAGAATTTAAATTTTATATAGCCTGGGGGCGTGGCACTGGCTACTTTTCCAAAAATTCATATAGACTGAATCGTACACAACAATCTTCTGAACCAATCTTGACAGTTTAAAAGAGATCGACCATAAACTTTGGACATTATTGAAGTACAAACAAAACACAAAAAATGTGGGCGTGGCACCGCCCACTTTTCCAAAATTACATAAATCTTGACTAAAGGACACACATATCCAGAAATCATTAATTTAGACCAAATATGTTCAGAGCTATGAAGAATTTAAATTTTATATATCCTGGGGGCGTGGCACCGCCTACTTTTCGAAAAATTGATATAGCCTAAATCGTACACAACAATCTTCTGAACCAATCTTGAAAGTTTAAAAGAGATCGACCATAAACTTTGGACATTATTGAAGTACAAACAAAACACAAAAAATGTGGGCGTGGCACCGCCCACTTTTCCAAAATTACATAAATCTTGACCAAAGGACACACATATCCAAAAATCATTAATTTAGACCAAATATGTTCAGAGTTATGAAGAATTGTAGTTTTATATAGCCTGGGGGCGTGGCACCGCCCACTTTTCCAAAAATTAATATAGCCTATGCTTTAACCCATGATCTCAAGAATATACTGTGAAAATTTCATAAAAATCGGTTGAGTACTTTGGACGCCCATAAAGGACACACAGACACACATTCAGTTTTATTTATAAGATGGGCACATAGAATGAAGCCATATCGAACAAAATTGGCCATATGGATTGAAACGAATGAATTTTTCCTTTAGTTGTGGATTTTTTGAAGTCCGTTTAGCGGGAGAATATTACAACTTACACATATGATGGTTTTCTGGTTTCTTTCGTCAAATTCATCTCGGAAATATTGAAAAGGCATATCTTAACTGGCCCAATTAGCCTAAATATGTAAGGATTCCGGTTATATGTCGACTCTTTTACAAATTAAAATTTTTAGGAAGAAAATAGTTGATGTCCTTAGGAAAATTAACGCAATTTCAAACTATTTCGTGAATATAAAATTGAAGAAGCTACAAACTGCGTTTTTACTTTTTGTATATTAAATATGATATATTTCTTAAAAAATATATATTGATAAATTTAAATAATTGTTTAGCTTTTTTTTTTCAAAAAAATTGGTTTTTTCACTCGAAGATAGATGTCATAAACAGAAAAATATTGAAATATTGGGTTATATGTCGACTCTTTTACAAATAAAAATTTTTAGGAAGAAAATAGTTGATGTCTTTAGGAAAATTAACGCGATTTCTAATTATTTCGTAAATATAAAATTGAAGAAGCTACAAACTGTGTTTTTACTTTTTATACCTAGTAGTGCTTCGCACACAAGGTATATTAACTTCATTGGCCTAACGGTAGTATGTAACGGCATAAACGAATCGAGATAGATATTGACTTATGTATATCAAAATGTTCAGGAGGAAAAGAGAAATTGATTGAGCCATGTCCGTCCGTCCGTCCGTCCGTCCGTCTGTGAACACGATAACTTGAGTAAATCTTGAGATATCTCAATGAAATTTGGTATGTAGGTTCCTTTTCACTTATCTCCGAGCGCTATTGAAAATAGGCAAAATCGGTTAAAAGCCACGCCCTCTTTCTATATATATAATATTTTCGAAAATACAAAAAGAGTGATTATTCAGTACATAATACACCTATAAGGATAATATTTGGTATGCACTTTAGCGTTAAGGCAACAAATACATTTTTGAAAAAATTTTTAAAAAGGGGCGTGGTACCGCCCACTTTTGATATAGTCAAGTTTGGAAATATTATTAATCATAAATCAAAAACCGCTCAAGATAGCAAAACAAAATTCAGCACACATATTTATATTAATACAAGCAATATTTCGAAAAAAAATTATTGAAATCGGGTTAGGTCCACGCCCAATTTTATACGAAAGATTTTGAAAAGGATCATAGATATATTGAATATGCTATAACTTTGCTTAAACTAGCTGTATATCATTTCTATTTCACCTCTGAAGTGTTCGTGGGCAAAGAAAGTCGAAAGCACAAAATTTTTGGAAAATGGGCGTGGCCCCGCCCCTTTATGGGGGATTATTCCACAAAACTTTACATGCCATAACTCCGGTAAAAATTGACTTATTGGAACGATATTTAGAGAAAGTGTTCAACATATAAAGCTAACTCTTTGCTGTAAAAATAAACAAAATCGGTGAACGGACACGCCCACTTTTTGAACACAGTTCTAAAAAATTTCTTCGTAAAATTAAAATCGCGATATTTCCATAATTGTATAAGTTATTTAAATAAGATTTTACACACATAATAAGCTTTTTAACCAAAACTAAACTGTATACAAATTTTGTGGATTTTGGTGAAGTAGGCGTGGCGCCGCCCACTTTTTAGCATAAAAGCTCTGCTATTTTCAAAAGCGATTGCTTGGAATTTGAAGAATGTATTTCAATGAAATTTTGTGAGATACTTCCCAATAGTATGTAGTATACTCCTGCCAAAAATTACGCAAATCGAATAACAAACAAGCAAGATTTACGGGCAAGTAGTTAACACTCTACTGCCTTTTTTTTATTAATTTTTTTTATTTTCATACCTTTCATGAACATGAGGAAAGGTATTTATATTTTGTTATTTAGTAATAATTTAATTTACCACTCACAACAGAAGTGTTTTTATCGAAAACAATCAGTTGCCTTTATAACAAATTTTCAGTTATTAAAATAGGCCTGAGTAAATTAGGATACCAAAACAGATCACTACTAGGTATTTAATGTTCGGTTACACCCGAACTTAGACTTCCCTACTAGTTCCATATTAAATATGATATATTTCTTAAAAAATATAAATTGATAAATTGGAATAATTTTTTATATTTTTTCAAAAAATTTGGGTTCTTCACTCCAAGAACTTTGATGAATTATTACAAATTAATGAAGCATTTTTGTTAAATATAATATGCCTATGCAAAGCTCCTGGCCCATGAAAGCATATCAAAATATATAATAATTGGAGTTATGCATATTTTTATGAGAGACACTCTGGCAATTGATTGTATGGAAAAAATGTTAGCCTATTAATATATAGATAATGGTCACATATAATGATCCGATATCGAACAAAATTGGCCATATGGATTGAAACTAATGAAAGTTCATTTTGAGATTCCGTTAACTTCTTAATATTAGCCGGATTCCAAATTGTGTTTTTTTTTTTTGGTGATACAGACTGTTTTCTCAATTTTTCCTTTAGTTTTGGATTTTTTGAAGTGGGTTTAGCGGGAGGATATTACAACTTACACATATGATGATTTTCTGGTTTCTTTCGTCAAATTCAACTCGGAAATATTGAAAACACATATCACTGGCCCAATTAGCCTAAATATGTAGGGATTCAGGTTATATGTCGACTCTTTTACAAATTAAAAATTTTAGGAAGAAAATAGTTGATGTCTTTAGGAAAATTAACGCGATTGTGATATATTTCTTAAAAAATATAAATTGATAAATTGGAATAATTTTTTATATTTTTTCAAAAAATTTGGGTTTTTCACTCCAAGATAGATGTCATAAACATAATAAACAGAAAAATATTGGATTACAAATATTATAAATTAAAAAAAAAAAATATAATAAAGAGTTTTCGTATCTTTTAAGGCAAATTCAATTTAGTAAAAAAAAAAAAAACTTAACCTTCCCTGAACACGTCCTTGAATCTACGAACGCACGCATCATAGCCGGCACGCTCACCACCTGCGCCACTGCTGTATGTACAACAAAACAGTCAGATACTGTACTTAACAGCTTTGGGTTTTGGTGAAAACTTTGATGAATTATTACAAATTAATGAAGCATTTTTTGTTAAATATAATATGCCTATGCACAGCTCCTGGCCCATGAAATATATCAAAATATATAATAATTGGAGTTATGCATATTTTTATGAGATACACTCTGGCAATTGATTGTATGGAAAAAATGTTAGCCTATTAATATATAGATAATAATGCCCAACGGATTACCCACCATATCCCGCCCGACCGGCGCGAGGGGCGCATCCGCATTACGCGCGGATTGTTCTTTCGTGCCGAGTCTTTGAAAGGCTTTGGTTTGTTAATCGTCGAGATCTAAAACTGCTCAGCTACAGAGAAAACCTCATCAGCTAAGTAAAAAAGATTACACAATTAATAAATAATTAGTTGACAACGAAAAGTTATTGTTAAGAATAAAGATAAGAATCAAAGGATATGAAAAAAAAAAATTGTTGCTATGTATTTAGAAAGAATCGACTTTTTTATGCTGCATAGTGAGTCTGAGATATCGAACGTACCAGAATGAGAATTATAATCTTGACACAAACAACGAAAAGGCTCATTTAATTCAAAATTAGTCCGGCACTGTTTCAAGATAAGTGGTTTAAAATGTCTTGATATGCGAGAAGGTACATTGAAGTTCACTTCGCTCAAAAGAAACGGGCTTACGATTGAACTATTTAGTAATTTAATCATGAAGACAATTCCAAGCATTTCCCTCCGACTAGAAAGGCTGTGAAGATTAATTAGTTTTAAGCGACTCGTATACGATGGAAAATTATACAAGGGATCCCAGTGAAGATCTCTTAAGGCAAATAGTAAAAATTGTTTTTGAACTGATTCTAAGCGATCCACGTGGACCTGGTAACGCGGGTTCCAAACAATAGAACCGTATTCAAGTATCGGTCTGACTAATGTAGTAAAGACAGTTTTAGTTACATAAGGGTCGCTAAATTCTTTAGACCATCGTTTAACAAATGCTAGAACGCCTCTAGCTTTATTGACTGTTACGTTAATGTGGCAGTTGAAACTGAGTTTGTAATCCATAGTAACCCCAAGGTCAACAAAATCATACATTTGCTCAAGGTTATAATTGTTAATTGTATAGGAAGCTGGCTTATTGCTATCTTCGGGTGATGCGAATGACAAGAAAAGCTTTACATCGTCGGCATACATTAACATTTTCGAAAATTCTATTACTGTAAACAACAAGAACAGAATCGGGCCCAGATGGCTTCCTTGAGGAACTCCAGAGGAGACATAAATAACATCGGATTCACAATTTTTAAACACTACTTTTTGTATTCTGTCGCTAAGGTAAGAAGAGATCCAGCGATTGAGACCCGGCTGGAAACCCAACTGATCTAGTTTATGAATAAGTAACGAGAGACACACTTTATCGAAAGCTTTGCTGAAATCAGTATAAATAACGTCGGTGTGCAGATTTTTTCTAAACCCATTGGAACATGATTTGTAAATTCAAGTAAATTTGTAACGGTGGACTTTCCCTTACAGAACCCGTGTTGACAGTCAGAAATCAAGGTAGAGATAGGATTCCTAAGCTGATTGGTAACAATAGCTTCAAACATTTTTGGGATGGCAGACAGCTTCGCTATGCCACGATAGTTCTCTATAGAAGCCTTGCTTCCGCTTTTATGAAGCGGTAGAAGAAACTACTCTTTCCATGCTGTTGGAAAAACACCACACTTTAGTGACAGATTGAACAAATTGGTAAGGGGTTTGTAAATATTGTTAGCGCACTTCTTCAAAAAGCATGTAGGAATCCTATCAGGACCACATTTAAAAGATTCTTTCAAGGTTTTCAGATAAACAAGAACATCATTGGCGCATATAGTTGGACAATTAATTAAATTGTTCCCATGTAGCTCATAGGGATAATTTACAAAGTCAGAATTGGTGACGGCAGTGTAGGGATTATTATTATGTATTGTTATACAGTTAAGTCGTCTATAATCTCCACAAGGTCTCCAGTCATTTGGATCTTTTTTAGGGACCAGATGTAGAGGAGAAGCAATGTGAGAGTTGGAAGGTCTACATATACCAGTTTTAATTAAAAATTCAAATTCAGTTTTTGCTATTTTTAATTTAATTGGATCTAAACGACGGGGTTTAGAAAAAGGTAATACACCTTTAGTTTCAATGCGGTGAACTGTTTGATGTTGTACTTGTTTGGTATAATCTGGTTCGCAAGTTATTGAAGGGAATTCTTTTAGAATATTTGTAAATTTATTTTCTAACATGGGAATTTTGAGACAAAATATATCACAAAAACCAGATGAGCCAGTAACTTTTAATTTTGTTTTTAAATCAGTTATTTCTTTATTTTTGATATCAACTAAAATACCGAATTTTTCTAAGAAATTTGCACCAATAATAGGAGTAGAAATATCTGCAAGAATGAAAGGAAATTCAAAATCTCGTCTCAAACCTAAATCAATTTTTAAAAGTTTTGTACCAAATGTTTCAATACAAGATCCATTTGCTGCAGAAAGTTTAAGATCTGAATTACGTTTATACATTTTAAATTTTGTAGAAGGAACAACTGAAACTATTGCACCTGTATCAATTAAAAAGTTTAATTTATTGAATTTGTCATATACAAATAGGCGGTGTGATGGTTGATTAACTCCATTATCAGCCACCATCATAATGGATTTGTTTAGTTTAAAGAATTTGTGTTTAAAATTGAATAATTTTTGTTTGAACTAAAATTGCATGGTTGTATACATTTGAAAGCATTTTGTTTAAATTTTCGATGATACCAACAAATATAATTTTGACCATCTGAACTTCTAGGTTTAGAAAAATTTCGTGATCTATTTTGATTTCTATCTCTAGATCTAGATCGTATTTGTAATTCATTAATGTCTGTAGTTATTTTGTTTAAATTTTGATGAATGGATGTAGTTAATTCAGTTAAATTTTTAATACATTCTGTAAAAATATTAGTTTCAATACTAGCTATTGAATTATATAAGAATTTTGTTTATTAATTAAGTCAAAAAGTTTGTCTGAAAGTATAATAATTTCATTAATATTTTGAATATTACTTGAAGCTAAATGTGCTTGAATATCTTGTGGTAATTTTCGTATCCATAATTTGACAAGTAATTCTTGACTGATAATAGACTCTGAACCAGTTAAAGATTTCATATATCTAAAAAGGTCTGATGGAGATCGATCACCTAATTCAGTATTTGAAAATAATTTTTCTAATCTTTTCTCTTCACTCAGCGAAAATCTTTCAATTAAAACTCTTTTAATAGTTTGATATTTATTAGTTAAAGGAGGTGGGTTGATAATATCTATAATTTTAAAAATAGTTTCTCGTTGAAGAACAATTAATATATTTTGATATTTAATATTATCATCAGTAATGTTATTTATTTCAAATTGTCCTTCAATAAGTAAAAACCACGCTTCAGGACATTCGGTCCAAAATTGAGGTAATTTAATTGATTTAGAAATAGATGTAAAATTATTTTCATTATGTGTAGTGTTATCTGCTTGTATAGTTTGTGAAGTATTTGAATTTGTAGTAGTATTTGTGTTTATGTTTTCATTTTGATTTTCCATTGTTGTTAAATTACGTGTACGTATAGGTGATCGTTGCATTTAAAATAACTTGGAGAAGGAGTTTACAAAATTGATAAAAAATTAAATAAATATACTTAATTAAGATTAAAGAATTATTTAAATAAAATTGATAACTCAATAAAAGAATAATATATATGTATGTATATATAAAATAACTTGCTGCGAAAATTAATTTTAATTTATGTATGGCCAAAATTTTTTAATGATGAATTCTAGTTTCCTTATATGATTAACTTCTTATTAACTCAAAGGTAAGTCTTGTATTTATTGCTTTTTTTGCTTTATTTTGCTTTCTTTCGTTTTCTCTTCTTACCTATTCATTTGTATATACCCAGCAAACATTAAGGTTAGAGGACGATTAGAAAACGACTCGAATTCTAATGTTATTCTCTAAGGTAGAAGGTTAGAGAACGATTTGTGAAACTGTCGCGAATTATAGCATTCTCGACAAAAAGGGGACTTAGTTCTCGATATCGAGAAAAAGGTTAGTTATCGATTCGAATTCTAACGTGAAATTCTAATGGGATTCTAATGAGAAATTTCTAACTGAAATGAAATGAAATCCAATTGTTCTTGTTTAGTTCTATTTCGATAAATTTATTGCTTTAAATATGTTTGACATGTTTTAAGCTTAAATATCCAATGGGAATAAAATTCAAAGTTTTTATACCTTAGTTTATAAATACAATACTTGACAATACACGCATCTTCGCTATTCGAGTGTTTCTATAATCGTTCTCTAATCGTCCTCGATTAGAGATACATTAGAGAACTACATTAGAATTCTAATGTAAAACTACAGTATTTCTCTAACGTTAGAGGCTGTGTTTGCTGGGTATGTAGATATTATTGCTTTCTCTTCTTTTCCTTTTAAATTTTTATTTTACTTGTTTTCGTTTAATCTTCTTACGTATTTATTTGTATATATGTAGATATTATTGCTTTCTCTTCTTTAAGTTAGGCGTAATGGATGCTGCTAATCTGTTAAATTTGGATGTGGAAACTCTTTTCGAGCAACACAGTGTACTAGAAATCGATGTTGTACATAAGAAGATCCAATCCGTTGTCGAAAACAATAGGGAGGAGCTGATGGTTGGTGAACGTTATCGTGACTTATTGCAAGCGGCAGACACAATTGCTGTTATGAAAGATTCATCCGCAAAACTCATTGAAAAAGTAGACTTTATAAGTACGAATTGTCGGAAACTTAACGAACAACAGTTGCTGGGTTTTAAAACTAGTGCACTAGATGATATGAGCGCTGCTTGAATTAATTTGGACACAAATCGATGAAGAGCGCTTTCATACTGCGAGTAAACTGTTTATATTTAACAGGCACAGAAGCACAGGATCGCCAATATTTAGTACAAATTATTATTTATTAATTATTTTAATATAAAGTTTATTTTGATTTTTTAAAATATGATCATAACAAAAATTTCAATTTAATAATCATAATAATTTTAACTTCAAATATTTTCTCTTTGAAAATAAGAAATCAAAAAATTATTTTAAAATAAAATAAATGCAAAGTAAAAATGAATAAAGTATAATTAATAATAATAATCCCTACAGGCAGAATAGTTAGAAGTGAAAAATTGCGCAAAGAAATTTGCGATATCTTGATTATTGCTAGATAAAATGTTTTATATTTCATGGCTGAGGGAAACCCCACTACTTTTCGTTTAGAATTTACGAAATCATAAAATGACTTCGGATTGCGAATAATGTCTCTTTTTGTTTTAGAGATATAGGCTTTATAGCATAGTCGATGTACCTCTTACGTAGAACAGAATACAACAAGTAATGTTTGTTTAACCCCGATTTCTTAAATAATTTGAAAGAACGCGTTTTTCTATTTTTCAACATCATAAGCTCTTTAGTAAACCAAGCTTGCGTTGGATGATCATATGTTATTTTACGTTTAGGAACAACCTTCTCAAATAAGTAGTAAATAGTTTGATTAAAGTGTAAAGCGTTTGAATCGATATCGCCACAAAGCTCAGGCCAAGTTAATTTAGACAGTTCTCTATTTAATTTCTTATAGTTGGCTTTTGAGAAGTTAAAATCAAAGTTATTAATTGAGCAGCATTGTGTACAGTGGCCATTACTTAAGGTTTCGTGAAATATTTCCATAGAAGGGTGGTAGACGTCTTCGGGTAAAGCCAACGGATCACAACGATTTACAGAAAATTTGTTTTTATCATCAACATAAATTAAATCCAAGATTTTACCAAACTTGTTAGAGTTAACATTTATTTGACTAAGGCAGAGATCGGAAATTCCATCCAAAAAGTAATTGAAGCCCAGTTTGGATGGATTTGGAATAATGTTTCCATCAGATATGTTCCACGATATATGCGGTAGGTTGAAATCACCTAAAACAATCATCGAGTCAGAAGCTTTAGTCAATAAGTTAACAGTTTTGAGCAGAGAGCCATGCTGCATGTAGATTGAAAGATCAGATGCTGGAGGGATGTAGCAAACAGATAAGTACATATACACGTTCTCTAGCTGGATGCGGACGCATTTAAACTCAATGGAATCCGTGTTAGGTACATTAACCTCCTCTGAAGGAATGGAGGAATGGACGGCAATTAGAACACCACCTCCGACCTTGTTCAAGGGATCATGTCTATAAACTTGATATTCGTTACAAAAAAACTCGGAATTGAAAACATGCGGTTTTAGCCAAGTTTCGGTAAAAGCAATAACGTTATAACTGCAATGGAAAGATTTCAAATACAGATCATTTAATTTGGTATTTAAACCTCTGACATTTTGGTAGAAGATATTCACAGTTTTTGACTCAACATTACGAGAGATTTTAGCTACGTTGTCAACATTTCTGTTCGGCCTGTACTCAAATTCCCGCACAAGAGCCCCGGGAGGCCAAAAAGAACTGTCCAAAAGAGAGTCAAAATCTTTTCCGGATACGTCAATTTTAAACGAAGACATATTCCGTTGGTAACCGAAATTAAATTTTCTAACAGTGAAGGTTTTATCTTTAATCTTAGAAGAAATATGGTACCTCAAATCATCTTCAGTAGTGTCTGGATGGAACCGAGACACAAAAATCGATTTTTTTTGAGGGACCACAACCAGCTTTCTAACAATCGGTTCGACTCCATCGCAATAGTTGGAGGTTCCAGAGTTTTTTTATTTGTTGACCTTGGGGGGGCGTTTTTGGACGTTGCCCGAACAACCGTACTAGGTACTGGAGATGCCAAATCTATAAGTTCAATGGCTGGAGGCAAGTTCAGCGCCGTTGATGTAGTAGGCAGATCAACCGTACGTCTGCTCGTGTTTTCGCGATTGGCTTCGCGATTTTCAGGGCATTCCAAGTCTAAAACTACAGGCTTTAAAGTATTGAAATTGTTTTCATACTTCTTGAACTTTTCAGTCAGCAGTGAAAAATCTTTGGCGATTTCAGAAAACCCGTTTCTAATGTGCCTAAATATTTTACATAGCTCAACTTCCGTCGATCGACATTTAGCACAGGACCAGCGCAGGCCTTTGCCGTCGTTAATTAAGTCAGCTATCCTACCAGTTATCCCGGCGCATTTTGCGTGGACAAGTCCATCGCACAGCCAGCACGCTACAAAGCGTTCGGACTCGCTTTTAATCTGACAATTTTCAAACAAACACGACATTTTTAAAAAAAAGTTAATTAAAAGAATATATAAAAAATTACGAGATAAAAAATTTAGTTTTATGAAAATGAAAGTTATCAAATCACAAGAAAAAGCAACCCTGACAGTTTGAAGGGCACAGAACTGAGCGAGCAGTTTTAGACACACTGTAATTGACGTTTAATAAACCACGCAAACAGCTGTAACAAAAGAGAGATTAAAAAAGCAAATCAGCACACAACAACAATTGCAATGTAAAGTACGAGCCTTTCAAATGCAACAAATAAAATATGCAAAAAAAAGAAACTCGGCACACACAAAATCAGTATAATGAATTTAGATAATTTATCACTATTCAAAGCTTTAAGTAAACTTTTTCACACCAAGTTGTGAAGCACATTAAGTATTTAACTCTTTTTTAACTTTAAATGTAACTTTTGATTTTTAGAATATCAAGAAATTATTTATTTAGTTGTTAAAGAAAATCACAGAGAAAATAAAAACACAACTACACAGCTTGACGTTTGCGATAGCAATGATAGTATGACCAACTGACCGATTTCGTTTGCATGTTCATTGGCATGCAAGGCATCTTGTAAGTGCACATAGTTTTCTACTCTTAGCTTTGATTGGTTATGTTCAAGGATGGGCATCAGCTTAGCACCTGCTAATGGCTTAAGCAGAATCAGTACGGCGATACGTTGAAAAAACTGACAGCTGAGTAGACGAGAAGTGTTTGTGTGCGTAGCGACAGATACGACGCATACGGCAAAATAGAATTTGCTCTAAAATCGACGTACGTGACGTAACTGATGTATTGCCGGACTTATTCTGTTTGAGCTATAAGTGACCATATACGTATACGAAAAGCGAGCGCACAGCGACTTCTTCGTGAAAATCAACGACAACCACATTTAGTTTGATTTCAACACTCGTACGGTGAGGGTGTGTCGCACGGCGAAGCACTCAGTTTTAGTACAGAGGATGATCGAACAGAACGTACATATGAATGTTAAGTTTTTTAGATTGGGTTGGAAGTTGAGTTGAAGACTTAGTATTACATATACATATAGTATTAGATATGTGACAAATTTCAATTACAAGATACGATCTCTCAATATTTCCAATCCTTTAAAGATGTCAAAAATGTTATGAGCAAAGATTTCAAGATTTAAATAAAACCAAACCCTTAATAAATTTTGTTAAAAATGAAGTTACCAGATGAGCTCGAAATGTTTCAGATTGACTTCACACTCCATTTCCCATTCGACCTTAACCATTTTCGTAAACATGTACGTATTTTACGATCGCCCACTGTCTGACGTTGTTGTTGTTAGTCTGATAGCAACGGCGCGTGGTACGTGTTACCTTCGCAAGCGCTAAAATCAAACTGAATTAATAATTCAATTTGCTTTCGTGGTCGATGCGTGATCGTGCTTACTAACACACTCGCATTTCTGCAAACGTGTCTATGTGGTCGTTCCCACCCCTGGTTATGTTGTATAAAAGATAGACGCTCCGATTCTATTTTGGCATACTGATCAACTATATACACTGGATCACAAATTCCAACTTTTTTTCTGCACCAGAGACCCCATAGTGAAATTCCTATGTAAAATCACCTCCTAATTCCGAAAATCAAGGTTATTTTTACTTGAATGGTACCGTTTTTGAGATATTTACGATTTACCGTTATTTCAAAAAACAAAAAAGATGGCTCCACTTAATCGTCTATATCTCAAGAACAAATTGAGCTATTCAAAAACGGTTTGAAAAATTTGAAAGCTTATAAAATTTACTATAATCAGTACATACAACACTTTTTGCTAGGTCCTGCAGATTCAAACATAGTGAACAATCATTACGGATTTTTAAAATTTTTTTTGTAAAAATATAAAAAAAATTGTACTTTGCGAGGAAGCATCTCGAAACCTTTTTGTTTTTTTGCAGATATTTTTTCCCGCTTCTAAGCTCTGTTTTATTACAAAAAAAAGCAAGCTATCAGTGAACAAAATCGATGAACTAATACAAAAGTTATAAGCATTCAAGTAAATATATCCATTTAATGCTTAAGTACCCTACTGGTACATATGTGTTAGTATTCGTATATCAGTTAGTTAGCAGGTAGATTTTCGAAAAGTTATTAGATACAAAAAGCTGTTAGTGTCGTTTTCTCAAACCTAGGTACATTTTAAACAAGAGCATATTTTTGAGGCAGGTAGTGTTTTCTTTGTAGAACTAGGGAACCTTTTTGTTTAGGTAGGCTTGAATTTTTACTGGATCTAAGTATAAATAAGAGTACATACGCCTTGTTCCTTCATAATATCTGCAAGGCTCGCCGGATACTTGTGGTGGACCCAAGGGGTCAATGGTTTTAATTATAAAAAGTGTCTCTCTTATTGTAAAGGCCGGAGAGATTCGGCCGATCAAATAGGCTATCGGGGAGACAGCCGGAATAAATTAGAGAGACAATCTGTTGAGCGTGTGGTTAACTTCAAATCATCTCTGAGTCTTTATTAACAAATCTTATTCTATTTATACAGAAATTTGTCACAGAAAGTTATTTGCTAGACTCCTCCTCTTTCTCGGCTTCTATGTAGCTGAATTCAACTTCAGCTTGGCAATTACTTGCATTAGCCAATAGAAGCGCTTAGCGTCAGACCAAGCAGAGCTCCAGAATAAATGCTGGCTCAGCTAAAGTATTGACATACTTTAAGCAACGCTATTGGTCAAAGGTGTCAAATGCATTTTTCAAATGCGGCTATACAAACAGACATGCATGTAGGTCGTGGCTATTGCACGCTATGTACATATGTTTGTATGAGTACACTACATACTGTTCAGTTTATACATAATTGCAGTTTATAACCCGTCATTTACTTAAAAATAAAAAATGAATAAAAGGGCGCGAGAGTTTTAGTGTACAAATGATCCAGATATGTTCTGTTTCATCTGCGGTCAATTTATTGTTAAAAGTATGAGACGTGTGTTTTCAAATCCTTTGAAAGTTACATACTATAAGTGTTTTGGAATTGAGCCTAAAAAAAATGAAAAACCATGGACATCGAACACTGTGTGCACCACATGCCGAGTCGAATTGATTTCTTCGGAAACCGGAACAAAAAGGTACGTTGTAAAAATTAAGAATTTGTTCCCTTTTAATGCATAGCTGACTAATTTCTGAAACTATCTATTTAGGCGACGTGTGAAATTTATTACACCAATGAAGTGGAGGGAACCAACTTGCCATTCAACGGACTGCTATATTTGTACTACAAAAGTACTTGGGGTTGGAAAGTCCAGAAAAGTAACCTATGCGAGCGTATCTACAGTGTCATTACCAGAACTAATTTCAACAGAAGCGACATTGCCAAAATCAAATTTAACTTTAGCTCCGGCTCCAGTTTCATTGTCAACAGTAGTATCTGATTACGCGGCATCATGTTGTACTGAATTTCAAACGGAAAACGAAAGAAATTCTTTGTCCCAAGCACAACTCAATGATTGGATAAGGGATTTGGAATTGTCAAAGGAAAAGGCCGAACTACACATATTGGCAACCAAAAGCCATCTATCCCGATCGCGCATGCAGTAAATACGAAGGAAACATATGAGATAATGCAAAAATTGCTCAAGTTAATCAAATACGAAGAACATGATTGGAAAATATGTGCCGATCTTAAAGTCGTTGGAATGCTATGTGGTCTACAAAGTGGATACACAAAATACTGTTGCTTTCTATGCAAATGGGATAGCCGAGCTCGTCAAGACCACTACATCATAAAGGATTGGCCAGAACGAATCGAGTTTCAAGTTGGGGTAGATAACATAAAATACTCTCCACTTATAAAGAAGGAAAAAATAATTCTACCTCCGCTCCACATCAAGCTCGGCCTTATCAAAAACTTTGTCAAGGCTTTGGACAAAGAAGGCGAAGCTTTTCATCATTTGAAGACAATCTTCCCAGAGATTTCAGAAGCAAAAATAAAGGAACGCATTTTTGTGGGACCGCAAATAAGGAAAATGATGACCAATAACCATTTCAAAGAACTATTGTCACCAGTGGAGGCAGCAGCGTGGGATTCTTTTGAAAAGGTCGTTACTTCTTTTTTAGGCAAACACAAAAGTCCTAACTACGAGATGATAGTGAACGACTTAATCAAAAACTATGCGGAAATGGGTAAATAAAAAAAATATTATAATAAATTATATATTACATAAATTTACATGAGAATATATAGCCATAAATCTGAATTCATCGTCCAGTTCCGAACAAACAAGAACGGGAAAAATATAAACACAAAATTTGTTCTGAATTGAAAGATAAATCCAGCCTAAGAAAATTATATACTAATGTGTCACTTATGTATTTATCTAATTTACTTTTTTATTTTCTTTCAGGAGTAAATATGTCTTTAAAATTTCATTTCTTACACTCCCACTTAAATTTTTTCCCGCAAAATCTTGGCGACGAAAGTGACGAGCATGGTGAAAGGTTTCACCAGCAAATGAAAGTGATTGAAAGTCGGTATCAAGGATTCTGGGATGTCGCTATGATGGGCGACTACTGTTGGTTTCTCATAAGAGACACATAACTTTTTCAATTATAAAATAAGATCATAGAGTTAAGACAGAACCATATGTACATATGCTATTATTTGTAGGGTACTTAAGTATTAAATGGATATATTTACTTCAATGCTTGTAACTTTTGCATTAGTTCATCGATTTTGTTCACTGATAGCTTATTTTTTTTGTAATAAAACAGAGCTTAGAGGGGGGAAAAATATCTGCAAAAAAACAAAAATTTCGAGATGCTTCCTCGCAAATTACATTTTTTTTTATATTTTTACAAAAAAAATTTTTAAAATCCGTAATGATTGTTGAATCTGAAGGACCTAGCAAAAAGTGTTGTATGTACTGATTATAGTAAATTTTATAAGCTTCAAAGCCGTTTTCGCATAGCTCAATTTGTTCTTGAGATATACACGATTAAGTGGAGCCATCTTTTTTGTTTTTTGAAATAACGGTAAATCGTAAATATCTCAAAAACGGTACCATTCAAGTAAAAATAACCTTGATTTTCGGAATTAGGAGCTGATTTTACACAGGAATTTCACTATGGCGTCTCTGGTGCATTTTGGCTGTAAACCAGTGATATTGGTTAAACAGCATGCCATATTTAAATATAGTGTTAAAGCTAGTGTCCTTATCCATGATGTGATAACAATAAAAATTCATGCAGGATACTTTTTTGCTGCGGTGCCTTAGTGACTGGATGAACTTGAGAAATGTCAATAGAGTATCCATCTTCACCTCGCACTAAAATTAATGGATATTGTAGGGCGTCATAGCTTCCGTGGGTTTTTCGGAATCTTTTGAAGACGGCCGTCTCTACTGTGTATAACAATGTCTCGTCTGTCAAACCTTTGCCCTGCTATTATAACTGCCACTTCGCTCGTAGATGGAGCGTTATAACGTCCACGGTGGTCACCAGCCGGTATTTTGTTTGCGTGTATAACGACATAGAAGTCTGGTGCATTTGGGGGAATACTGTCAACGGTACTTTTAAATGAGTGCACATAGGTTTCCCTGTATGAAACATATTTTGCAGCTCCATTATTAACGCATTAAAAAGTGTTTCTCTCGAAACTATATTACATCGATTAGCTACTTCTGTATCTGGATCGCTGATAAAATAAATTTGTAAAAATTTGTGATTATGAGGTGAGTTTGGAAGTAAACTTCCTACTAAATGGTACACTTGACCGTGCACTTTGAATGTGAGCATAAAACCATTCTCAATAACCTCGTGGCTTCTGAACGAAGTCGTTTGAAATGCATTATTATAGCTTCGAATATTTCTAATAAAGTGTCTCGAGTTTGGATGTTCCCCTGTTATTAATGAGCGCAATGAGCGCTTTTGACTCGCATTTCCACTTATTGGCTGTACAATGCTGGCATACGATAGACATGCCACCCAGTGAGATAGATGGATCATTTTTGTAGTCAATGGTGGGACGATAACTCATGGCACCGTATTCTGATAAAGAACGAATGCGATTACTTACATTGCACTCAAATATATTTTGTATTTGTAACCGCCTACTATAACATTTAACATGAAAAGGCATACGACACACATTTATGTATGTACCTACATATGTACATATGTATGTTTGGTGCGTACTCCCGCTCAAAGCAAGTTTGTTCATCTGGCGTACAGCGAACACACACCCAAACGGCTTTTTTTTTTGGAAAAGAACAACTTTTATTTAAAACAGTGGTCCTCATTTCATAGCACTAAGGTGCAACGCTCAACTCACACGTATTCTTACGCTCTTCATTTTATTTGCTGTTGAGAGCGAAAAACCAGTTTCGACACAGTGGTGTTAGAGCAGAATTTTCAAGCCAGTCGCCAAAGCAAACGGGTAATACGTATCGTCGCTTTGCTGATTGCTTTATGGCTTTATGGATTTGAAATAAATGAAAATATTTCATTAAAATTAATAAATATTCATAAAAATTTGCATTTGCAACGAAGCAACTGACGCGACAGTTTTGTTCTTAGCACCACTGTAGTGAAGTTACTCTCCCGTTTACCAATACACTCTCACATTTTATTTTGGGGACCACTGATTTAAAACGTAGTTATCTATATATAGATATATCTATATATATAAAAATAAGTCCCCGTATATGTACGTCGCCGAACTACTCATAAACGCGTTGAGCGATTTCAACCAAACTTATACACTACGTAGGCAGTGGTCCATATATGGTTTATATCAAGTTTCAAGACCCTATACAACCCGTTTTCCGCGATATCGACCAAAATGTGGACCAGGGGTGACCCTAGAAGGTGTTTACACAATATGGGTATCGAATAAAAGCTGTTGATGAGGGTTTTAACAGGAAGTGGTTCAAAGTCCCATATGGGACCCCGTTTCCGAGATATCGACCAAAATGTGGACCAGGCGTGACTCTAAAAAGTGTTTGCTCAATATTATTCAATATTTTGAGAAATTATATGAAAAACAACGAAGTTTGTATTTATTTATGTTGCCCAAATATGTAATATTTATTAACGTTATTGTGAGTACTGCATTTTCCTTTATTTATCTATAAAATACTCATTAAATCCTTATACCTTAAATATCTGGAGTTTTATTTTGATATATATTTTGTGATGTGGATTTTGATTTTGTGGATTTTGATTTGCGGATTTTGATTTTGTAGATTTTGTGGTACACCCAAGTCCAATATAGGACCCCGTTTCCTAGATATCGACCAAAATGTGTGACCCTAGAAAGGGTTTGGACAATATGTATACCAAAAGAAAGGTGTTGACTAAGGTTCCAACAGAGAGTAGTTCAAAGTCCCATATGGGACCCCGTTTCCTAGATATCGACCAAAATGTGGACCAGGTGTGACTCTAAAAAGTGTTTACACAATATGCGTACCAAATGAAAGCTGTTGATGAAGATTTTAACAGGAAGTGGTTCAAAGTCCCATATGGGACCCTGTTTCCAGATATCGACCAACATGTGGACCAGGTGTGACTCTAAAAAGTGTTTACACAATATGCGTACCAACTGAAAGGTGTTGATGATGATTTTAACAGGAAGTGGTTCAAAGTCCTATAGCACCCCGTTTCCAAGATATTCACCAAAATGTGGACAAGGTGTGACTCTAAAAATTGTTTGCACAATATGGTACCAAATGAAAGGTGTTGATGAGGATTTTAGTAGGAAGTGGTTGTGGTACAAAGTCCCATATGGGACCCCATTTCCGAGATATTCACCAAAATGTGGACTACGTGTGACTCTAAAAAGTGTTTGCACAATATGGTACCAAATGAAAGGTGTTGATGAGGGTTTTAATAGGAAGTGGTTCAAAGTCCAATATGGGACCCTGTTTCCTAGATGTCGACCAAAATGTGGACCAGGTGGGACCCTAGAAAGAGTTTGGATAATATGGATACCAAATGAAAGGTGTTGACTAAGGTTCCAACAGGGAGTGGTTCAAAGTCCCATATGGGATCCCGTTTCCTAGATATCGACCAAAATGTGGACCAGGTGTGACTCTAAAAAGTGTTTACACAATATGCGTACCAAATGAAAGGTGTTGATGAAGATTTTAACAGGAAGTGGTTCAAAGTCCCATATGGGACCCTGTTTCCGAGATATCGACCAAAATGTGGAACAGGTGTGACTCTAAAAAGTGTTTACACAATATGCGTACCAAATGAAAGGTGTTGATGAAGATTTTAACAGGAAGTGGTTCAAAGTCCCATAGCACCCCGTTTCCAAGATATTCACCAAAATGTGGACAAGGTGTGACTCTAAAAATTGTTTGCACAATATGGTACCAAATGAAAGGTGTTGATGAGGATTTTAATAGGAAGTGGTTCAAAGTCCAATATGGGACCCCGTTTCCTAGATATCGACCAAAATGTGTGACCCTAGAAAGGGTTTGGACAAAATGGATACCAAAAGAAAGGTGTTGACTAAGGTTTCAACAGGGAGTGGCTTGGTACGCTGACGGATGTCGTAGCGTATAAAAGTATAATATATCATTTTGATAATATATCATTTTGACAAGAAAATTAAAAACTTTTTATTTATTATAGCTTTTGTATCATAAACCTTGGTTAGTATTACCGCGAGGTAAGAAAGCTTTCACTACCCCTCTTCCTCTCAATCAAAATATTTTAACATTTGACAAATTTTTATTTCAAATTTGATTGGGGAAAAAACAATTAAATCAAATGAGCATATTTTCGCTTTTGAATAATTTTTAATTTAAAAAAAAGTTTATGTGCTGTGATTATATTAAATTTTAAGGTTTTTGTGCAATAACATTTTCACCGATAACTTAGTTATCGATAAATTTATCGAAATATATCGAAACCCAAATTAAACCTGGAGCTATCTCCTTCCGTTTGATACCCATATTGTAGGTCAAGTTTAAGGTTTTTGGGCAATCACATTTTCACCGATAACTCAGTTATCGATCAATTTACAGAAACCTATCGTAGTTCAAATGAAACCTGCTGCCTTCTCCTTTCCTTTTATACCCATATTATAGGGTAATGATAAGTTTTTTGGGCAATCACCGATAACTCAGTTATCGATAAACTTATCGAAATATATCGAAGTCCAAATGAAACCTGGAGCTATCTCCTTTCGTTTGATACCCATATTGTAGGGTAATATTAAGGTTTTTGTGCAATAACATTTTCACCGATAACTTAGTTATCGATAAATTTATCGAAATATATTAAAGTACAAATGAAACCTGGGGCCTTCCCTCTTTCGTTTGATGCCCATATTGTAGGGCAATTTTAAGGTTTTTGTGCAATAACATTTTCACCGATAACTTAGTTATCGATCAATTTATCGAAATATATCGAAACCCAAATTAAACCTGGAGCTATCTTCTTTCGTTTGATACCCATATTGTAGGGTAATATTAAGGTTTTTGTGCAATAACATTTTCACCGATAACTTAGTTATCGATAAACTTATCGAAATATATCGAAGTCCAAATGAAACCTGGAGCTATCTCCTTTCGTTTGATGCCCATATTGTAGGGCAATTTTAAGGTTTTTGTGCAATAACATTTTCACCGATAACTTAGTTATCGATAAATTTATCGAAATATATCGAAACCCAAATTAAACCTGGAGCTATCTTCTTTCGTTTGATACCCATATTGTAGGGTAATATTAAGGTTTTTGTGCAATAACATTTTCACCGATAACTTAGTTATCGATAAATTTATCGAAATATATTAAAGTACAAATGAAACCTGGGGCCTTCCCTCTTTCGTTTGATGCCCATATTGTAGGGCAATTTTAAGGTTTTTGTGCAATAACATTTTCACCGATAACTTAGTTATCGATCAATTTATCGAAACCTATTGAAGTCCAAATGAAACCTGGAGCTATCCCCTTTCGTTTGATACCCATATTGCCGGGTAATATTAAGGTTTTCGGGCAATCGAATTTTGAGCGATAACTTAGTTATCGATCAATTTATCGATATATATCAAAGCTAAATTGAAACCTGGGGCCTTCCCCTTTCGTTTGATACCCATATTGTAGGTCAAGTTTAAGGTTTTTGGGCAATCACAATTTCACCGATAACTCAGTTATCGATGAATTTATCGAAACCTATCGTAGTCCAAATGAAACCTGCTGCCTTCTCCTTTCCTTTTATACCCATATTATAGGGTAATGATAAGTTTTTTGGGCAATCACCGATAACTCAGTTATCGATAAACTTATCGAAATATATCGAAGTCCAAATGAAACCTGGAGCTATCTCCTTTCGTTTGATACCCATATTGTAGGGTAATATTAAGGTTTTTGGGCAATCGAATTTTGACCGATAACTTAGTTATCGATCAATTTATCGAAATATATCGAAGCCAAAATGAAACCTGGGGCCCTTCCCTTTCGTTTGATACCCATATTATAGGGTAATGTTAAGTTTTTTGGGCAATCACCGATAACTCAGTTATCGATAAATTTATCGAAATATATCGAAGTCCAAATGTAACCTGGAGCTATCCGCTTTCGTTTGATACCCATATTGTAGGGCAATTTTAAGGTTTTTGTGCAATAACATTTTCACCGATAACTCAGTTATAGATAAATTTATCGAAATATATCGAAGCCCAAATGAAACCTGGCGCCCTCCCCTTTCGTTTGATACCCATATTATAGGGTAATGTTAAGTTTTTTGGGCAATCACCGATAACTCAGTTATCGATAAATTTATCGAAATATATCGAAGTCCAAATGTAACCTGGAGCTATCCCCTTTCGTTTGATACCCATATTATAGGGTAATGTTAAGTTTTTTTGGCAATCACCGATAAATCAGTTATCGATAAATTTATCGAAATATATCGAAGTCCAAATGTAACCTGGAGCTATCCCCTTTCGTTTGATACCCATATTGTAGGGCAATTTTAAGGTTTTTGTGCAATAACATTTTCACCGATAACTCAGTTATAGATAAATTTATCGAAATATATCGAAGCCCAAATGAAACCTGGCGCCCTCACCGATAACTCAGTTATCGATAAATTTATCGAAATATATCGAAGTCCAAATGTAACCTGGAGCCATCCCCTTTCGTTTGATACCCATATTGTAGGGCAATTTTAAGGTTTTTGTGCAATAACATTTTCACCGATAACTCAGTTATAGATAAATTTATCGAAATATATCGAAGCCCAAATGAAACCTGGCGCCCTCCCCTTTCGTTTGATACCCATATTATAGGGTAATGTTAAGTTTTTTGGGCAATCACCGATAACTCAGTTATCGATAAATTTATCGAAATATATCGAAGTCCAAATGTAACCTGGAGCTATCCCCTTTCGTTTGATACCCATATTATAGGGTAATGTTAAGTTTTTTGGGCAATCACCGATAACTCAGTTATCGATAAATTTATCGAAATATATCGAAGTCCAAATGTAACCTGGAGCTATCTCCTTTCGTTTGATAGCCATATTGTAGGGTAAAATAGAGGGTTTCGGGCAATCGCATTTTGACCGATGACACAGTTATCCATCAATTTATCGAAATATATTGAAGTACAAATGAAACCTGGGGCCTTCCCCTTTCGTTTGACGCCCATATTGTAGGGCAATTTTAAGGTTTTTGTGCAATAACATTTTCACCGATAACTTAGTTATCGATCAATTTATCGAAACCTATTGAAGTCCAAATGAAACCTGGAGCTATCCCCTTTCGTTTGATACCCATATTGCCGGGTAATATTAAGGTTTTCGGGCAATCGAATTTTGACCGATAACTTAGTTATCGATCAATTTATCGAAATATATCAAAGCTAAATTGAAACCTGGGGCCTTCCCCTTTCGGTTGATACCCATATTGTAGGGCAATTTTAAGGTTTTTGTGCAATAACATTTTCACCGATAACTTAGTTATCGATCAATTTATCGAAACCTATTGAAGTCCAAATGAAACCTGGAGCTATCCCCTTTCGTTTGATACCCATATTGCCGGGTAATATTAAGGTTTTCGGGCAATCGAATTTTGACCGATAACTTAGTTATCGATCAATTTATCGAAATATATCAAAGCTAAATTGAAACCTGGGGCCTTTCCCTTTCGGTTGATACCCATATTGTAGGTCAAGTTTAAGGTTTTTGGGCAATCACAATTTCACCGATAACTCAGTTATCGATCAATTTATCGAAACCTATCGTAGTCCAAATGAAACCTGCTGCCTTCTCCTTTCCTTTTATACCCATATTATAGGGTAATGATAAGTTTTTTGGGCAATCACCGATAACTCAGTTATCGATAAACTTATCGAAATATATCGAAGTCCAAATGAAACCTGGAGCTATCTCCTTTCGTTTGATACCCATATTGTAGGGTAATATTAAGGTTTTTGGGCAATCGAATTTTGACCGATAACTTAGTTATCGATCAATTTATCGAAATATATCGAAGCCAAAATGAAACCTGGGGCCCTTCCCTTTCGTTTGATACCCATATTATAGGGTAATGTTAAGTTTTTTGGGCAATCACCGATAACTCAGTTATCGATAAATTTATCGAAATATATCGAAGTCCAAATGTAACCTGGAGCTATCCCCTTTCGTTTGATGCCCATATTGTAGGTTTTTGTGCAATAACATTTTCACCGATAACTCAGTTACAGATAAATTTATCGAAATATATCGAAGCCCAAATGAAACCTGGCGCCCTCCCCTTTCGTTTGATACCCATATTATAGGGTAATGTTAAGTTTTTTGGGCAATCACCGATAACTCAGTTATCGATAAATTTATCGAAATATATCGAAGTCCAAATGTAACCTGGAGCTATCCCCTTCGTTTGATACCCATATTATAGGGTAATGTTAAGTTTTTTGGGCAATCACCGATAACTCAGTTATCGATAAATTTATCGAAATATATCGAAGTCCAAATGTAACCTGGAGCTATCCCCTTTCGTTTGATACCCATATTGTAGGGCAATTTTAAGGTTTTTGTGCAACAACATTTTCACCGATAACTCAGTTATAGATAAATTTATCGAAATATATCGAAGCCCAAATGAACACTGGCGCCATCCCCTTTCGTTTGATACACATATTGTAGGGTAATATTAAGGTTTTTGGGCAATCGAATTTTGACCGATAACTTAGTTATCGATCAATTCATCGAAATATATCGAAGCCAAAATGAAACCTGGGGCCCTCCCCTTTCGTTTGATACCCATATTATAGGGAAATGTTAAGTGTTTTGGGCAATCACCGATAACTCAGTTATCGAAATATATCGAAGTCCAAATGTAACCTGGAGCTATCCCCTTTCTTTTGATACCCATATTGTAGGTTAATATTAAGTTTTTTGGGCAATAACATTTTTACCGATAACTTAGTTATCGATAAATTTATCGAAACCTATTGAAGTCCATATGTAACCTGGAGCTATCCCCTTTCGTTTGATACCCATATTGTAGGACAATTTTAAGGTTTTTGTGCAATAACATTTTCACCGATAACTCAGTTATCGATAAATTTATCGAAATATATCGAAGTCCAAATGTAACCTGGAGCTATCCCCTTTCGTTTGATACCCATATTGTAGGGCAATTTTAAGGTTTTTGTGCAATAACATTTTCACCGATAACTCAGTTATCGATCAATTTACAGAAACCTATCGAAGTCCAAATGAAACCTGCGGCCTTCTCCTTTCGTTTTATACCCATATTGTAGGGCAAGTTTAAGGTTTTTGGGCAATAACATTTTCACCGATAACTTAGTTATCGATAAATTTATCGAAATATATCGAAACCCAAATTAAACCTGGAGCCATCTCCTTTCGTTTGATACCCATATTGTAGGTTAATATTAAGTTTTTTGTGCAATAACATTTCACCGATAACTTAGTTATCGCTCAATTTATCGAAATATATCGAAATCCAAATGAAACCTGGAGCTATCTCCTTTCGTTTGATAGCCATATTGTAGGTTAATATTAAGTTTTTTGGGCAATAACATTTTTACCGATAACTTAGTTATCGATAAATTTATCGAAATATATCGAAGCCCAAATGAAACCTGGGGCCATCTCCTTTCGTTTGATACCCATATTGTAGGTTAATATTAAGTTTTTTGGGCAATAACATTTTCACCGATAACTTAGTTATCGATCAATTTATCGAAACCTATTGAAGTCCATATGTAACCTGGAGCTATCCCCTTTCGTTTGATACCCATATTGTAGGACAATTTTAAGGTTTTTGTGCAATAACATTTTCACCGATAACTCAGTTATCGATAAATTTATCGAAATATATCGAAGTCCAAATGTAACCTGGAGCTATCCCCTTTCGTTTGATACCCATATTGTAGGGCAATTTTAAGGTTTTTGTGCAATAACATTTTCACCGATAACTCAGTTATCGATCAATTTACAGAAACCTATCGAAGTCCAAATGAAACCTGCGGCCTTCTCCTTTCGTTTTATACCCATATTGTAGGGCAAGTTTAAGGTTTTTGGGCAATAACATTTTCACCGATAACTTAGTTATCGATAAATTTATCGAAATATATCGAAGCCCAAATGAAACCTGGGGCCATCTCCTTTCGTTTGATACCCATATTGTAGGTTAATATTAAGTTTTTTGTGCAATAACATTTCACCGATAACTTAGTTATCGCTCAATTTATCGAAATATATCGAAGCCCAAATGAAACCTGGGGCCATCTCCTTTCGTTTGATACCCATATTGTAGGTTAATATTAAGTTTTTTGTGCAATAACATTTCACCGATAACTTAGTTATCGCTCAATTTATCGAAATATATCGAAGCCCAAATGAAACCTGGGGCCATCTCCTTTCGTTTGATACCCATATTGTAGGTTAATATTAAGTTTTTTGGGCAATAACATTTTCACCGATAACTTAGTTATCGATCAATTTATCGAAACCTATTGAAGTCCATATGTAACCTGGAGCTATCCCCTTTCGTTTGATACCCATATTGTAGGACAATTTTAAGGTTTTTGTGCAATAACATTTTCACCGATAACTCAGTTATCGATAAATTTATCGAAATATATCGAAGTCCAAATGTAACCTGGAGCTATCCCCTTTCGTTTGATACCCATATTGTAGGGCAATTTTAAGGTTTTTGTGCAATAACATTTTCACCGATAACTCAGTTATCGATCAATTTACAGAAACCTATCGAAGTCCAAATGAAACCTGCGGCCTTCTCCTTTCGTTTTATACCCATATTGTAGGGCAAGTTTAAGGTTTTTGGGCAATAACATTTTCACCGATAACTTAGTTATCGATAAATTTATCGAAATATATCGAAACCCAAATTAAACCTGGAGCTATCTTCTTTCGTTTTATACCCATATTATAGAGCAGTGTTAAGTTTTTTGGGCAATCACCGATAACTCAGTTATCGATAAATTTATCGAAATATATCGAAATCCAAATGAAACCTGGAGCTATCTCCTTTCGTTTGATAGCCATATTGTAGGGTAAAATAGAGGTCTTCGGGCAATCGCATTTTGACCGATGACTCAGTTATCCATCAATTTATCGAAATATATTGAAGTACAAATGAATCCTGGGGCCTTCCCCTTTCGTTTGATGCCCATATTGTAGGGCAATTTTAAGGTTTTTGTGCAATAACATTTTCACCGATAACTTAGTTATCGATAAATTTATCGAAATATATCGAAACCCAAATTAAACCTGGAGCTATCTTCTTTCGTTTGATACCCATATTGTAGGGTAATATTAAGGTTTTTGTGCAATAACATTTCACCGATAACTTAGTTATCGCTCAATTTATCGAAATATATCGAAATCCAAATGAAACCTGGAGCTATCTCCTTTCGTTTGATAGCCATATTGTAGGGTAAAATCGAGGTTTTCGGGCAATCGCATTTTGACCGATGACTCAGTTATCCATCAATTTATCGAAATATATTGAAGTACAAATGAAACCTGGGGCCTTCCCCTTTCGTTTGATGCCCATATTGTAGGGCAATTTTAAGGTTTTTGTGCAATAACATTTTCACCGATAACTTAGTTATCGATAAATTTATCGAAATATATCGAAACCCAAATTAAACCTGGAGCTATCTCCTTTCGTTTGATACCCATATTGTAGGTCAAGTTTAAGGTTTTTGGGCAATCACATTTTCACCGATAACTCAGTTATCGATCAATTTACAGAAACCTATCGTAGTTCAAATGAAACCTGCTGCCTTCTCCTTTCGTTTTATACCCATATTATAGAGTAATGTTAAGTTTTTTGGGCAATCACCGATAACTCAGTTATCGATAAATTTATCGAAATATATCGAAATCCAAATGAAACCTGGAGCTATCTCCTTTCGTTTGATACATATATTGTAGGGTAAAATAGAGGTTTTCGGGCAATCGTATTTTGACCGATGACTCAGTTATCCATCAATTTATCGAAATATATTGAAGTACAAATGAAACCTGGGGCCTTCCCCTTTCGTTTGATGCCCATATTGTAGGGCAATTTTAAGGTTTTTGTGCAATAACATTTTCACCGATAACTTAGTTATCGATAAATTTATCGAAATATATCGAAACCCAAGTTAAACCTGGAGCTATCTTCTTTCGTTTGATACCCATATTGTAGGGTAATTTTAAGGTTTTTGTGCAATAACATTTTCACCGATAACTTAGTTATCGATCAATTTATCGAAACCTATTGAAGTCCAAATGAAACCTTGAGCTATCCCCTTTCGTTTGATACCCATATTGCCGGGTAATATTAAGGTTTTCGTGCAATCGAATTTTGAGCGATAACTTAGTTATCGATCAATTTATCGAAATATATCAAAGCTAAATTGAAACCTGGGGCCTTCCCCTTTCGTTTGATACCCATATTGTAGGTCAAGTTTAAGGTTTTTGGGCAATCACAATTTCACCGATAACTCAGTTATCGATCAATTTATCGAAACCTATCGTAGTCCAAATGAAACCTGCTGCCTTCTCCTTTCCTTTTATACCCATATTATAGGGTAATGATAAGTTTTTTGGGCAATCACCGATAACTCAGTTATCGATAAACTTATCGAAATATATCGAAGTCCAAATGAAACCTTGAGCTATCTCCTTTCGTTTGATACCCATATTGTAGGGTAATATTAAGGTTTTTGGGCAATCGAATTTTGACCGATAACTTAGTTATCGATCAATTTATCGAAATATATCGAAGCCAAAATGAAACCTGGGGCCCTTCCCTTTCGTTTGATACCCATATTATAGGGTAATGTTAAGTTTTTTGGGCAATCACCGATAACTCAGTTATCGATAAATTTATCGAAATATATCGAAGTCCAAATGTAACCTGGAGCTATCCCCTTTCGTTTGATACCCATATTATAGGGTAATGTTAAGTTTTTTGGGCAATCACCGATAACTCAGTTATCGATAAATTTATCGAAATATATCGAAGTCCAAATGTAACCTGGAGCTATCCCCTTTCGTTTGATACCCATATTGTAGGGGAATTTTAAGGTTTTTGTGCAATAACATTTTCACCGATAACTCAGTTATAGATAAATTTATCGAAATATATCGAAGCCCAAATGAAACCTGGCGCCATCCCCTTTCGTTTGATACCCATATTGTAGGGTAATATTAAGGTTTTTGGGCAATCGAATTTTGACCGATAACTTAGTTATCGATCAATTTATCGAAATATATCGAAGCCAAAATGAAACCTGGGGCCCTCCCCTTTCGTTTGATACCCATATTATAGGGTAATGTTAAGTTTTTTGGGCAATCACCGATAACTCAGTTATCGAAATATATCGAAGTCCAAATGTAACCTGGAGCTATCCCCTTTCTTTTGATACCCATATTGTAGGGCAATTTTAAGGTTTTTGTGCAATAATATTTTCACCGATAACTCAGTTATCTATAAATTTATCGAAATATATCGAAGCCCAAATGAAACCTGGGGCCATCTCCTTTCGTTTGATACCCATATTGTAGGTTAATATTAAGTTTTTTGGGCAATAACATTTTTACCGATAACTTAGTTATCGATAAATTTATCGAAACCTATTGAAGTCTAAATGTAACCTGGAGCTATCCCCTTTCGTTTGATACCCATATTGTAGGACAATTTTATGGTTTTTGTGCACTAACATTTTCACCGATAACTCAGTTATCGATAAATTTATCGAAATATATCGAAGTCCAAATGTAACCTGGAGCTATCCCCTTTCGTTTGATACCCATATTGTAGGGAAATTTTAAGGTTTTTGTGCAATAACATTTTCACCGATAACTCAGTTATTGATAAATTTATCGAAATATATCGAAGCCCAAATGAAACTTGGGGCCATCCCCTTTCGTTTGATACCCATATTGTAGGGCAATTTTAAGGTTTTTGTGCAATAACATTTTCACCGATAACTCAGTTATCGATAAATTTATCGAAATATATCGAAGCCAAAATGAAACCTGGGGCCCTCCCCTTTCGTTTGATACCCATATTATAGGGTAATGTTAAGTTTTTTGGGCAATCACCGATAACTCAGTTATCGAAATATATCGAAGTCCAAATGTAACCTGGAGCTATCCCCTTTCTTTTGATGCCCATATTGTAGGTTAATATTAAGTTTTTTGGGCAATAACATTTTCACCGATAACTTAGTTATCGATCAATTTATCGAAACCTATTGAAGTCCAAATGTAACCTGGAGCTATCCCCTTTCGTTTGATACCCATATTGTAGGACAATTTTAAGGTTTTTGTGCAATAAAATTTTCACCGATAACTCAGTTATCGATAAATTTATCAAAATATATCGAAGTCCAAATGTAACCTGGAGCTATCCCCTTTCGTTTGATACCCATATTGTAGGGCAATTTTAAGGTTTTTGTGCAATAACATATTCACCGATAACTCAGTTATCGATAAATTTATCGAGATATATCGAAGCCCAAATGAAACCTGGAGCTATCCCCTTTCGTTTGATACCCATATTGTAGGTTAATATTAAGTTTTTTGGGCAATAACATTTTTACCGATAACTTAGTTATCGATAAATTTATCGAAATATATCGAAGCCCAAATGAAACCTGGGGCCATCTCCTTTCGTTTGATAGCCATATTGTAGGTTAATATTAAGTTTTTTGGGCAATAACATTTTCACCGATAACTTAGTTATCGATCAATATATCGAAACCTATTGAAGTCCAAATGTAACCTGGAGCTATCCCCTTTCATTTGATACCCATATTGTAGGACAATTTTAAGGTTTTTGTGCAATAAAATTTTCACCGATAACTCAGTTATCGATAAATTTATCGAAATATATCGAAGTCCAAATGTAACCTGGAGCTATCCCCTTTCGTTTGATACCCATATTGTAGGGCAATTTTAAGGTTTTTGTGCAATAACATATTCACCGATAACTCAGTTATCGATAAATTTATCGAGATATATCGAAGCCCAAATGAAACCTGGGGCCATCCCCTTTCGTTTGATACCCATATTGTAGGGCAATTTTAAGGTTTTTGTGCAATAACATTTTCACCGATAACTCAGTTATCGATAAATTTATCGAAATATATCGAAATATATCGAAGCCAAAATGAAACCTGGGGCCCTCCCCTTTTGTGTGATACCCATATTGTACAATATTTCTATACCTATATGCGAAATATCATAAGTATAGGTTCAATATACTTAGAGTTATATGGAATAAAAAAAATTTCGAAAAGAAACGGTCCCTAGCAGGGTCGGAAACCCCAAAATTAAAAAAAAAAGAGCCTATAGCTCCTTCCAGACTATAACCTGTAGGCGTGCCAAACTTCAACAAAATCCGTCCAGCCATTCTCACGTTTTTAGGGAACAAAAGCAAACGTCTGGACATCCAAACATCCAAACATCCAAACATCGCTACATTCACATTTATAATATTAGTAGGATATTATTGCCTACTGAAGAATTTACCAAATTCGAATATTTTGAAAATTATGAAAAAAGAGTATTGAAAACCAGTTTTCAAAAATTTTCGTTTGCGGTATTCGTTGGTAACGTTAGGGGGCCTTTCAAGAATTCAATTTTGACAAATTGTGCCAGGATGAATTCAACTTCAAATGTTGATTTGATACAATATTGTAGGGTAATACTAAGGTTTTTCTGAAATCGCATTTTTACCGATAACTCAGTTATAGATAAATTTTTCGAAATATGTCGAAGTACAAATGAAACCTGGGGCCTTCCCCATTCGTTTGATACCCATATTGTAGGGCAAGTTTAAGGTTTTTGGGCAATCACATTTTCACCGATAACTCAGTTATCGATCAATTTACAGAAACCTATCGAAGTCCAAATGAAACCTGCGGCCTTCTCCTTTCGTTTTATACCCATATTATAGAGCAATGTTAAGTTTTTTGGGCAATCACCGATAACTCAGTTATCGATAAATTTATCGAAATATATCGAAATCCAAATGAAACCTGGAGCTATCTCCTTTCGCTTGATACCCATATTGTAGGTCAAGTTTAAGGTTTTTGGGCAATCACATTTTCACCGATAACTCAGTTATCGATCAATTTACAGAAACCTATCGTAGTTCAAATGAAACCTACTGCCTTCTCCTTTCGTTTTATACCATATTATAGAGTAATGTTAAGTTTTTTGGGCAATCACCGATAACTCAGTTATCGATAAATTTATCGAAATATATCGATATCCAAATGAAACCTGGAGCTATCTCCTTTCGTTTGATACCCATATTGTAGGTCAAGTTTAAGGTTTTTGGGCAATCACATTTTCACCGATAACTCAGTTATCGATCAATTTACAGAAACCTATCGTAGTTCAAATGAAACCTGCTGCCTTCTCCTTTCGTTTTATACCCATATTATAGAGTAATGTTAAGTTTTTTGGGCAATCACCGATAACTCAGTTATCGATAAATTTATCGAAATATATCGAAATCCAAATGAAACCTGGAGCTATCTCCTTTCGTTTGATACCCATATTGTAGGGTAAAATAAAGGTTTTCGGGCAATCGCATTTTGACCGATGACTCAGTTATCCATCAATTTATCGAAATATATTGAAGTACAAATGAAACCTGCTGCCTTCCCCTTTCGTTTTATGCCCATATTGTAGGGCAATTTTAAGGTTTTTGTGCAATAACATGTTCACCGATAACTTAGTTATCGATAAATTTATCGAAATATATCGAAACCCAAATTAAACCTGGAGCTATCTTCTTTCGTCTGATACCCATATTGTAGGGTAATATTAAGGTTTTTGTGCAATAACATTTTCACCGATAACTTAGTTATCCATAAATTTATCGAAATATATTAAAGTACAAATGAAACCTGGGGCCTTCCCTCTTTCGTTTGATGCCCATATTGTAGGGCAATTTTAAGGTTTTTGTGCAATAACATTTTCACCGATAACTTAGTTATCGATCAATTTATCGAAACCTATTGAAGTCCAAATGAAACCTGGAGCTATCCCCTTTCGTTTGATACCCATATCAATCGAATTTTGACCGATAACTTAGTTATCGATCAATTTATCGAAATATATCAAAGCTAAATTGAAACCTGGGGCCTTCCCCTTTCGTTTGATACCCATATTGTAGGTCAAGTTTAAGGTTTTTGGGCAATCACAATTTCACCGATAACTCAGTTATCGATCAATTTATCGAAACCTATCGTAGTCCAAATTAAACCTGCTGCCTTCTCCTTTCCTTTTATACCCATATTATAGGGTAATGATAAGTTTTTTGGGCAATCACCGATAACTCAGTTATCGATAAACTTATCGAAATATATCGAAGTCCAAATGAAACCTGGAGCTATCTCCTTTCGTTTGATACCCATATTGTAGGGTAATATTAAGGTTTTTGGGCAATCGAATTTTGACCGATAACTTAGTTATCGATCAATTTATCGAAATATATCGAAGCCAAAATGAAACCTGGGGCCCTTCCCTTTCGTTTGATACCCATATTATAGGGTAATGTTAAGTTTTTTGGGCAATCACCTATAACTCAGTTATCGATAAATTTATCGAAATATATCGAAGTCCAAATGTAACCTGGAGCTATCCCCTTTCGTTTGATACCCATATTGTAGGACAATTTTAAGGTTTTTGTGCAATAACATTTTCACCGATAACTCAGTTATAGATAAATTTATCGAAATATATCGAAGCCCAAATGAAACCTGGCGCCATCCCCTTTCGTTTGATACCCATATTATAGGGTAATGTTAAGTTTTTTGGGCAATCACCGATAGCTCAGTTATCGAAATATATCGAAGTCCAAATGTAACCTGGAGCTATCCCCTTTCTTTTGATACCCATATTGTAGGGCAATTTTAAGGTTTTTGTGCAATAACATTTTCACCGATAACTCAGTTACCGATAAATTTATCGAAATATATCGAAGCCCAAATGAAACCTGGGGCCATCTCCTTTCGTTTGATACCCATATTGAAGGTTAATATTAAGTTTTTTGGGCAATAACATTTTTACCGATAACTTAGTTATCGATAAATTTATCGAAATATATCGAAGCCCAAATGAAACCTGGGGCCATCTCCTTTCGTTTGATACCCATATTGTAGGTTAATATTAAGTTTCTTGGGCAATAACATTTTCACCGATAACTTAGTTATCGATCAATTTATCGAAACCTATTGAAGTCCAAATGTAACCTGGAGCTATCCCCTTTCGTTTGATACCCATATTGTAGGACAATTTTAAGGTTTTTGTGCAATAACATTTTCACCGATAACTCAGTTATCGATAAATTTATCGAAATATATCGAAGTCCAAATGTAACCTGGAGCTATCCCCTTTCGTTTGATACCGATATTGTAGGGCAATTTTAAGGTTTTTGTGCAATAACATTTTCACCGATAACTCAGTTATCGATAAATTTATCGAAATATATCGAAGCCCAAATGAAACCTGGGGCCATCCCTTTTCGTTTGATACCCATATTGTAGGGCAATTTTAAGGTTTTTGTGCAATAACATTTTCACCGATAACTCAGTTATCGATAAATTTATCGAAATATATCGAAGCCAAAATGAAACCTGGGGCCCTCCCCTTTCGTTTGATACCCATATTGTACGATATTTCTATACCTATATGCGAAATATCATAAGCATAGGTTCAATATACTTAGAGTTATATGGAATAAAAAAAATTTCGAAAAGAAACGGTCCTTAGCAGGGTCGTAACCCCCAAAATTAAAAAAAAAATAGCCTATAGCTCCTTCCAGACTATAACCTGTAGGCGTGCCAAACTTCAACAAAATCCGTCCAGCCATTCTCACGTTTTTAGGGAACAAAAGCAAACGTCTGGACATCCAAACATCCAAACATCCAAACATCGCTACATTCACATTTATAATATTAGTAGGATTATAGAGTAATGTAAAGTTTTTTGGGTAATCACCGATAACTCAGCTATCGATAAATTTATCGAAATATATCGATGTCAAATGAAACCTGGAGCTATCCCCTTTCGTTTGATACCCATATTGTAGGGTAATACAGAGGTTTTCGGGCAATCGCATTTTGACCGTGGACTCAGTTATCGATCAATTTATCGAAATATATCCAAGTACAAATGAAACCTGGGTTAGAATCTGAAATGAGATTTCTTTCAACCGTTCAAAAGTTATTTGCAGTTAAAGTTCAAAATTTTCTGTCATTTTCATGTTATTGTTGTAATGGCACATTAGGCTGAGCCAAAAAAGTGAAAAGGTGGGAAACGTGGCACGAGGAAGGACATCACCGTGGCGGTAGCCACGGCTATGGCACACACCCGGAGTTGGAATGGCGTAGCCCAGGGTTATTTTTTGAAGCGCGACCGAAGGCCGCTAATGCGGAAAGGAGCTCTGCACATAAATACCATGGATCACGCCCCGAATTGGGGATCTGACCTAAGTCAAATTTTCGCCTGCGGCGCTACTTCGTCGAATCTCAAACCCAAATGCCTCAATGACATTAATTCGCATGTCCAAAGCGAACTAAAGTCAAAATATTATACGAATTAACGGCACTGACTTTAATTGGTTTTGGGTCATGCTTCTTAATGTCACTGACATTAATTCGCTTTTTGATTACAAGAGTTATAGGCCAAAACCCATTTATCGGAACAATCGATTGTATGGAAGCTATGCGTTCTATTGGTCCGATCTTACTGGTTCCGACAAATGATTAATGTAATAGAAAATGGCGGCTCCATACCAAATTTCATCGAGATATCTCTAAAATTGAGGGACTAGTTTGCGTTCAAACAGACAGACGGACAGACGGACATGGCTAAATCAACTCAACTCGTCGCCCTGACCATTTCGGTATACTTAATGGTGGGTCTATCTCTTCTTCTTCTCATACTTACAAACATCGGACCAAAGTTATAATACCATTTCATGTTCCAGACTATAACCTGTATGCGTTCCTAACTTCATCAAAATCCGTCTTGCCATTCTCACGTGATTGAGTAACAGAAGCAAACGTCTGGACATCCAAACATCGCTACATTCACATTTCTAATATTAGTATGATTATTGCCTACTGAAGAATTTGTCAAATTCGAATATTTTGAAAATTTTGAAAAACAATATTGAAAACTGGTTTTTAAAAATGTTCTTTTGAAGTTGTTGTTGTTGTTGTTAGCAGTGCTTCGCCCTGCCCAAAGGGCCAGTACACTCCTAGTTGTCATCGGGCTCTTCTAACGGAAGTCCAAGGAAACACGCTGTTTCAACAGGGTTGGACCAAAGTGGTTAGAAGAGCACGAAAAGAACACGAAAAGAGATGTTGAGTGTCATGGGGGGCCATACCGCATGCAGGGCATGTGTTCACGGACAATATTTTTAACATGAGCGGCTACATATTGTATCGTTGCGATAGGATTGGTCATGGAGGTGGGGTCGCAGTTTATATAAAGAATGGCATTAAGAGCAGGCTTGTTTGTAAATCTTCGGCCGATAGCGAAATTGAATACATCAATACAAGTTATTGATTGGAACCGTTTACAGACCCAACCGCAATATCAGCATTTGCTCGTTCATTGAACTTATCCAAACAATTACGTTGCCTTATATTAATATTATTTTAGCAGGTGATTTCAATTGTGATATTCTAAACCCATGGTACAATTAACAGGTAATCGCATCAGAGTTGCATTTTTTATTTTTTTTTCATTCGAAGTGGTCTTCCTATTGTCAATGTCTGTTTATATTTTTGTTTTGTTTACATTTTTGTTTTGTTTACATTGAGCAGTAGTTAATTTTCTAATTTATAATTTTTCGGTTTATTACACTAAAATACAATTCAAAAAAGTGTTTGTTCAATGAGAAAAGGATGTTCACAAGTGAAACGATAGGAAAAAGTTATTTTGCAGTCCTCAAAAGGAAGTGGGACTTGAAAAAGCCTTTCTCTAAGAGGCTTCAGGTTCTAACTAAGAAGATTTCCGATTTTGGGGGAAGCCCTCAGCCTATCACATCTTTATAATTAATATATCACCGCCACACTTCTAAAACTAACCACGGAAGTCGCAAAATAATATAAGTTTGCTGTAAAAGCATTAATTTTCATTTCTTATATTTTTGTGCACATGTAAACAATAACAAAATGTCAACTTCTTATATGAAAGCTGAGTATCGTTGGGTGCCTTAGTGTTATTGCGTTGATATCGCTGTATCGTTTCTAAAACCATTGAAAATTTATAAATAATATGTATTTGAATAATTTATTTTTGTAGTAAACTATGAAAAAGTTTGGCTTTGAACTCGGTGTTTTCTAAACAGGAGAAAAAATGGGTTTTCTTATAATTTTTAGGTTAGATTTAGAGTTCGGATTCCTTATCTTAAGATTGGTGGTCAGGCGCGTAGCCAGAAAAAAATTTCGGGGGGAGTTTGGGCCAAAGTCTCAGTAAATAAGAACTAGCTGTAAATACATACATATTTATATTTTTACATATTACATATTTATACTAAAAATTTGAGCCTAACTTTTAAACCATTCATTGGTTTACACAATTTTTAAACTTTTTGGTAATAATTTTCAATTCTTTCAATTTCCTGCAAAAATTCTCAATTTTTTAAAACTTTACTAGGATAAACAGGGAATATGTGTACTTTTCGCACAAAATTCATGGTGCGCGGTATCTCACTAGGTCAGTGTTGCCAGTTTGGTGCTTTTAGAGCTAGATCTAGCGCTTTTTTTTTGTGTTTAGCTCCAAAATTCGGTTTTAGCTCCTAGCTCTTTTTCTAGTTCTTTTTTTTATTTTTTAGCTCTTTTTTGGCTCCAAATTTATTTGTATTGTGAAATGAAGAACGTTTTTATTTCTTTTATAAACGTTGTCGAAATTATTATATTAGTTAGTTTCATTGTGTACCATGGGGCAACTCAGTTTCCCTAACCGATAACAAATAAATCAGTTAACTTTGTCGAGTAACATTCCTTATGCCATATGTTTATTTTGCGAACAAGTATCGAAATGGAAAGGTAAGTAATTTGCTAAAGATTCTAAACAGGCGGCTTAAGGCTTCTGTCTTCTTGATACAAATTCAGAAAAAATATTTCAAGCGTTTTGAATTCGAAGTCAGAAATAAAGTGACTTCAATTGGCTTTGACGCAAAAATTAAAATTATTTTTGAGTTTTACGCAAAACTAAATGTTTTTCGTAACATTTATCAAGCTTGACAATTTTTCAAGAACACAGAATCAGGGGTTAAAGTAATTTTAAAAATATATGGTCACCTATGAGAAGGAAATGTTTTGCCTGGAGGTATTTGTAGCATGATCGTGACTGAGTGATGTTTACGTGTGTCATGTCCAATGTCAAAAGAATCATATGCGGGGGAGCGGTGGAGTTATGTATGTTAACAGTCTTTTTAATGAGCTTTTCGTACATTTTTTTTGTTAAGTTAATTATACCTTTTTATACGTTTTAAACATTTGTAAAGTTAAATCTATACTACAATAAATCTCTAGAAAAGTCGTGTCTGTACATTGAAAATTTCTTTAAAAAATTACTGGGGATGACTTTAGGCACAGCTAAAGATTCAAATGGAAGGGAGATGACAAAATGTCGAAGTTAGACTTTTAAAAATGCCTTTACTTTAGTTGGTTGCCGTAGACACTTTATATGGGAAAATAAATATTGTTCTGAACTTTCTCAGCCTGTAAATTGTTTTCGCAATTGAGCGTAGCAGGAATTTATGAACTACATACTTACATATGTACATCCCGAACAACGCTGGGTACCCTTACATAAACTTACATAAAAAATACTTAAGTGCATTTTAGCTGCTTTTTTTAAATGTTTTTTATTTTCTTGAACAAATCTAGCTCTTTTCTAGCTCTTTTTTTTCGCGAATCTAGCTCCAAAAAAAATTGTATCCTGGCAACACTGCACTAGGTAGAGCATTGCGCACTGATTTGGGGCACGTCGGCTCGAGTCCTAACATTTAAAAAAAAATAAAAAATTGTTAACAGTTTCGGCTTAAAATTAAAATAATTTTATTTACGCTCATTTCTGTGACAAACGGCGTCAATTTAATTCTAAACCAAATTTTGTTTGGTCATACACCTTGTCTGCGTTCAAAAGGTTTTTGGAATTTCCAGTAAAATTAATTTCATTATTTTTGTATGAAAGTTTGTGTAAAAACACAATAAAAATACTGCAACTCAAAGATCAGAACTTCATGAAAATTAAAGAAAACTCGAAAAATTTTTATCAAAATTTCTAACTTTTTAGTAAAATTTTAGATTTTTTTTGCGTATGCAGTTTTGTAGTTCGTTCAATTGTAGTGAACAAAGATACCAATCTTAAGCTGCTAGAAGATTTATCCGATTTTAGCAAATTTAAAAACTTTTACTAAAAAGTTAGAAGTTTTGATGAGATTTTTGCGAGGTTTCTTGAATTTTCATGAATTTTCCACAAAGCTCTTAACAAACCACTCTTTGAACGCAGACATACTGGTCTAGTAGTATATGCAGCCCCAAAAAGTTTTAAATCTAGGCTAAAACTTTTAGCCGTGTACAAAATAATATTTATTTTTCTTGTTTGTTTTGAAATTTTGTTTAGGATTTCTTCAGGAGTTACTTCAAAAGTAGAGTGGATGTTGAGTAGAGCCAGCATCTCCTGGCGAAGTTTTTAACCTTCGAAGGGAAGAGAAGGATCGTTCGCTAGGAGCAACGGAAACTGGAAGCGTTGCATCAATTTTTATGTATCGATGTACCATAGGGAAAAAAGACACGTGCTTGGTCCCTCCTCCTTTGGGATTGGAAAATATTTTTCTTTTTCAGTTCTTTTAGGCTGTTCAAAAGAAATCCAAAAACTCTATATAAAATGACACCTATGAAACGCTTAAGAAAAATTTCTTGTGTCAGAATCTCTTCTACTTTTCTACTGCTAATTTCTGGAAAATGTTTACAAAAACGAGACCTGCGCAACTTTGGCTTTGGCAAGAAATATATAGTTGTCGCTTTAGAAAAACTGAAGCTTCGGAAAAACAAAAAAAAAATATAGCAAAATAACACTGAAATTCATAGAAAAAGCGGGTTATTTGCAATTATTCAACATGGAGAACGGAACGTCAAAACTTCTTGGCTATTCATGACAATTTCATGGTCAAGAAATAATTGAAAATATTTCATGAGCATTTTCTTTTCAAAAGCATACCGGGCTTTTACTTTTAAACTTTTTCAATCCTTTTTTGCCAAATTAGCGTCACTTTTTATTATCACCCGACAAGTATAAGTACAATTTAATTGTCACTTGCTCTGGTAATTCAATACCACTGCGTTGTGTACTGCTTGGGAATTTTTGGTATCTTTTTTAACTTCTTGGTAATGGTTTTGGTTAAGCTTATGGCAACCGTGACTACAATAACGAGAGGCACTCATTCTTACGATTTTTGCCTGCTGTATTAATAACTCGCAAAGCAGTTAATATGAATTTCAACAGTCTTGAGTTCGAATCACTCTTGCTATTGCTAACATGCTATGTAGATGAGATGCTAAGTTGATCTTATGCAGAGCAAGTCTGATAATTTTGCGCGAGTTTCTTAATGCGCCAAATGAGTGAACCCTTGCAGGAATTTAGTTTCGACCTCTCAGACTTGCTCTGGTAATTGATTAGCGACTACCAATATCTTCTCTCAGTGTGAAATATTATTTAATTTTATTCTTTCGTGTTTTTATTTTGCAATTAATGCTAATTTCTTAACAGGGGTTTTAAAAATGAATAGAGTAATTATTATAGTACAGACGTATATTTTTTAATTTTCCGCAATTTCGGGGGGGGGGGTTTGAACCCCCGAAACCCCCCCTGAATACGCGCCTGTTGGTGGTGCTTTCTAAACTGCGCTACCACCAAATTAATGCCAGCCTTTGTTCTGAGCAAAAATACAATCGAGCAGTGCTAAAATAATACTATGCGCAATTGCGTTAACACATTGCGCTGATACCGGCAATGTGATTTATTCATGGTATCAGCGCAACAAACTTTGCAGCAATAACCAGCCATTATTTCCATTACTTTGAAACAAGAAATTGTTAACAATTTACCGACCAGCAAAATACATAGCAGGGTTGCTTTTTATTCCTGCGTCTACCTGTTTATTGTATCATGTCTAAACCACAACTCTTTGTCTAACTAACTCTAAACCTTGTAAATTTCACTATGCCTACACATTTTTCAGCTACAAATAGTACGTTTTAGATCTTTTCTTTGTTAGTGATGCCACAAAGACGTTACTGTTTGACCAGTTATCCGTACCAGTATTCTCAAAGCATGACCTCATATTTCTTACCTATGACTTCCATCTGATACCTCCTTGTCAAACCATTGCTTATAGAGATTTCAAAAACATTAATTATGATCAGCTTGGTATGAAAGTAAGAGAAATTGATTGGAGCTGCATATATAGCATGAACTCTGCTGAAGATCAAATCACTTATCTCCAACATAACCTTACCTTGCTATTTGATGAATTTGTTCCCTTAAAAAATATCATCGTCCATAAACCTAAACAACCATGGTTCAGTAACGGAATTAAAGATCTATTACAGTCACGTGATATAGCCTATAAACGATGGAAACGATATAGACTTCCCACGCTATTTGAGAGGTTTTGTTCTATCAGAAATGAAGTCGCGAAAAAAGTTGATAGAGCAAAGAGATTGTATTACGAACCAAAATTCTCTAATATCGTGGAAAGCAAGGGTACATGGGATGAAATAAAGAAAATGAATATTGTTAACAAACACACACCTAAAAATAACAGAGATGATATCAATTTGTTTAATGTTGCATTTGCCGCTAACTCTAGGGACGATCATGCAATGAACAACGATAGCCTAGTTCCCAATAATGAATGTGACGATTCTTTTAAGTTTGTATGTGATAGCCAGCTAGATGTTCTGGAATCTCTTCTGGCAATCAAGTCCAATGCAGTCGGTCTAGATGATCTTCATCCCACATTTATTAAGTCCCTACTACCCATCCTGCTTCCTTTCCTCACTCATATCTTTAACACGATAATCACCACATCCACATTCCCAACAAGCTGGAAGAAAGCGAAAATAATCCCCACTCCTAAAGGGAAGGACGAATATAGGCCGATTGCTATACTCCCTTTTCTATCAAAGGCTTTCGAGAATTTGATATATATACATATAAACAAATCGATGAGTTTCTAACATCAAAAAATCTTTTAGCTGATAAGCAGTCCGGATTTCGAAAGAACCGTGGATGCATTACCTCTCTAATTAACGTCGTTGAAGATATACGAGGTGATCTCGATTCGGGAAAAATTGAGTTTTTGCTTCTTCTTGATCACTCCAAAGCTTTTGACACCGTAAATCATAGTATACTATGCAGCAAACTTCTCAATAATTTTAATTTTTCGTACTTATCGGTTAAGTTATTAAAATCTTACTTAACCGGACGCTGCCAAGCTGTATTCGCTAACAATGCTTTTTCCGACTTTTTACCAACAAACCGAGGCGTTCCGCAAGGTTCTATATTGGGACCACTGTTGTTCTCATTATACATCAATGACAGTGGTGGGCACCACTACAAACAAACATCATCACAACTTGCGCAGGTATGCGTGCGCTTACGAAAGGACGGTGGGACAATCCGCAATTTTGATAGCTGTAATTTTTTTCATGTTTTTAAACTTTATTTCGGCTTTTGGTTAATGTTCTTTTGTTGTATATGCTTTTGGCTTTATTTTTATTGTATTTTTTAAACAAAAATTAGCTCTTTATTCAAAAACAACTTTTAATTCTTTTTTTTTAATAATAAAATTCTGTGTTTATTTAAAAATAAAAGATCATGATTTTTTTTTTAATTTTTTATTTTTTTTTTGTTTTTTAATTATGTATATTTTATTCCAAAACAAAAGTTAATTTTGTTTATTTTTTTTTTTGCATTATTCTTTAAAATAAAAATATATTCGTGTTATTTGAAAGTTTTAATTATATGGAACTTATAAAAAATTTCGCATAAAGAAATGCTTTTGATCTTCTTCGCCAAATAACTTAATTATATTTAAATTTCTTTTTTTTAAATAAATTTTATTCGGGACTATGTATTTTTTTCTTATAAAAATAATGTAATATAATAAAAATAAATATTGAATGTCCCACCCAATCTGAAACTTCATACAATTTTGTATAAATGAACAGCAATGTTTGTCCACTGCCCACAAACCTGTTTCTTTGACTCATGAAAACAAACAGAGCGAACTTCTTGCTCATATTATGCGCTCCGCTTTTGTGTACGTACACACGATTTTACTCTCTTGGCTCCATAGAGCCGCTCTGCCCATCGTTGATCAATGAGTTACCCACTGTGATAGGGAGGTGCAATATACATATGTACGCCGATGACGTTCAAATTTATGCAAGCTGTGAATTATCCGACGTTAATAACTGCGTCTTGTTACTAAACGAAAACTTAAATAGAATCCATACATGGGATGTGGAAAATTGTTTGGCTCTTAACCCTTCTAAGTCTAAATGTGTAGTTCTAGGAAAGAAAAGCATTACGTACAATAGCCTGCCTAAATTATATATTAATCGAGTTTCTATTGAGTATGTCACTTCCGCAAGAAATCTCGGTATAACCTTTAACAGAAACTTAACCTGGTCTGATCATATCAATATTACCTGCGGTAAAGTTTATGCTATGCTACGCACGCTATGGGCCACACAAAACTTTACACCCCAAAGAGTTAGACTGTTATTGGCAAAATCATATCTGGTTCCAAAACTTCTATATGGCTGTGAAATGTATGCAAATATCGACTCAGTGAGTAAGAGGAAGTTGAATGTGATATTCAATAACATAGCCAGATACATTTTCTCTCTTGATCGTAGAGCTCATATTACAGAGTACGCCAAGAAAGTCTTTGGTGTCAGCTTAAATAATTTTTCAATATCCGGAGCTTGCTCCTAATGCATAAAATTATCTACACCAAGTGTCCTAACTATCTACATATATATTAGAATCGTGTTTTTACGTTCAAATCGTGGAAACAAATTAACCCAACAAAGTTATAAATATTCATTTTCCGAACGACATTTCTTCATATATACAACGCGTCTGTGGAACTCACTTCCACACAGCTTGCAGGATATGAGTAGCGCGCCGAGGTTCAAGGCCTGTTTGTTCAAGCACTTTGAAATATAACGCAGATTATGCTTTATCTTCTTTGCTAACAACTTAAGCATATATATTTACATATCAAAATAACCTCTACTGTACCTTCTTTTCTTCTCTTCTACAGTAATTATCGCTAAAATCAAAATAATAATTCCATACGTTAATGTAATTTAATTTAATGTAAAGTTGTTTAATTCGCGATAGGTTCAAATATTAATATTAAATTTCTTGATTTTTGGGCTTATCCGATCTAATGTCGGTTTAGTGCGGGTGAAACGTGTTTATTTATAAATTTGTCTCGTTTGCGCTGGGCTGGTGTTGGATCGGATAGGCCTAGAAATTAAGAAAATCAAGAAATGTAAATGTAAATGTAAATTTAATTTAATTTTACTTTAGCAATCAATGTGATCTATTTTACAACTATTTTACAACTATTCTAGGATTTTCTTTTAAATAAGCTTGCTGTACAATCGAACCTTATACCATAATAAGAATTAGTTTTCTTTTGTATTCGGGAAATTAATAAATAAATGAAATGAATGAAACAGAAGGGGTGAAAGGACACCACCCTGCGGTACCCCTTGTCTAATTCGGTGGCGTGTGGTTGACTGTGTCGAAGGCTTTCGACAGGTCGAGCGCCACGAGAACCGTCCTGTGGTTTGGTTGGTGTTGGTTCAAACCGAAGTTAATCTGCGTCGTGATGGCATTCAAAGCCGATGTTGTGCTGTGATTTTTACGGAAGCCATGTTGATGATTGGCCAGCTGCAGGTTTGCAGTATAGTATGGGAGCAAGATAGCCTCTAACAACTTCACTACCGGCAAGAGGAGAGATATCGGACGATAAGAATCTCCTTGGTTCGCCGGCTTCCCAGGTTTTAGGAGGGGGACCACAGTCGCGTGTTTCCAGATATCTGCTATGACGAAAGTGGTCAGTGAGAGGTTGAATAGAGCCGCCAAGTACTTGTGCCCCTCGTGGCCGAGGTGTTTCAGCATCTTCATGGCAATTCCGTCGGGTCCGAGTGATCTGGATGGATTCGCCTTCCTTATAGCTTCCTTGACCTCTGCGACGGAGACGACAATGGGTGCGGCTGTATGTTTTTGTTTGTGCGCACGTCGAATGGCTTTCTCCTTAGCCCTATCCGCAGGAGAATGCAGTATAAATTGCCGGCAGAATGCGCTGGCGCATTTCCTGGGGTCCGATTTGACGCAATCGCCGAAAGCAATGGCGATCTTGTCATTGTGTTTGGTCGGGTTGGATAGGGCCTTGACTGTTGACCATAGTTTGCCGACACCGCCGGAGAGGTTGCATGACTCTAGGTGTTCTTTCCACTTTTTCAATTTATGGTCATTGACAGTCCGACGGATTTCTGCGTTGAGATCCTTTATTCTTGGATCTGCGGGGTTCAAGAGTCTCACTTGGTCACGTTCTCTTGCCATTGCCGCTGCTTCCGCATGGAAATTCGGTCGAATTTCCGGGATTCTGCCAGCAGGAATGAAGTGGCCGGAGGCTGAATCGATGACTTTGCGAAACTCTTTCTCACCTTTGCATACGTCCGTCGGTGTGGGTAGGTCAGCGAAGGAGTGCTCTGTAAAGTCCGTGAAGCGGTCCCAGTCCGCTTTACTAAAGTTAATGTACGTCCGTTTTTCTGTCGTTATGAGGTCGGACGGTCGTTCGATGTTTAGTAGGATGGGTAGGTGGTCTGATGCCAGTGTAAGCATAGGTTGCCAGTTAACGTGGTTGATAAGGCCCGCACTTGAAATGGAGATGTCTGGCGAGCTGTGGCAGTTACCTGCCACCGTAGTGGGGGCATCTCCATTCAATGTACAGAATGCCGAGTTATCTATTTGTTCTGCGAGTGCGTGCCCTCTGTTATCTGCTGGCAAGTTGGAGTGCCAGAGATCGTGATGTGCGTTGAAATCACCTAGGATGAGGCAGTTATCGCCCCTTAGCAACGCACTAATATCAGGGCGATAGTCGCGGGGACAGCACGTAACAGGGGGAATGTATATATTTATCACACTCAGGTCGACGTCGCCTGTCCGGACTGCTATGCACTGGCATTCAAGAGTAGAGTCCCTGGGGTCAACGTCCGGGGCAAATAGGTTATACTGTACAGTATGGTGTGTGATGAAAGCAAGGCCGCCCCCATGACCGCTGGGACGGTCTTTCCTATGCACGTTGTACCCATCTCGAGTACGTAAGTCCGAGTTAGCGTTCAGTTTGGTCTCCTGAATGGCGGCCAGTTTAATGTTGTTCGACTTCATAATGTCTGTTATCTCCGCGATCTTTCCAGCTAATCCGTTGCAGTTCAGCTGTAGGATTTTGAAGTGTATCGGGAGGGAGGGCGAAGGCTTGCTGGGGGTAAGGGACGGATGTGGTTGCCTGGATGGAGGTAGGCTTTGTCCCAAGCTCTGACGCAGTCTTGGATTCAGCGTGCCTTGGCCGATGTTGTGTGGCGTGGAGGGCGGCTGAGTACAGCAGCAAGGGGCTATAAATACATCCGTCCAAAGGTTCCTGTTTGCAAGCCCAGAGCACATATGGATGTGGCACAGGCCAAGGCAGTTATTGCACTTAACCGATGCCGCAGGCGCATATAATCTTTGCCGACAAACAGTGCACGTGGTGAAAGGTACGAGGAGGTTATGTTTCTGACCCACGTGCACGCTGGAAGTAGGGGGGGGGGGGCGAGAGTGGGGACTGAGGTGAGGCCGGAGCAGCAAGGCTGCTGGTCGTGGAGACCGGGCCACCGTTGTGGCCATTTGGTAATTGTGCGCGAACAACATGGTGCCTCAAAAGTACTGAAAAAAGTACGGGTTCTGGGGATGGCAGGGTTAAGCCCTGAGCATCCAGATCTATGCAACCATCTCTTGCATTTACTGCATTGAACGGAATGTGAACGTTTGACATATATTTTCTTCCAGCAGATCCAGTCTCCTGGTCCGGGGTTGGATTCGATACCAGCCCGTAACAAGAGACATTGGAGCAACCCTGCTGCAAGGGATTGCTCCGAGGATGACAATTTAGGAGTGGGACTGGACAAATTGGACAGGGTTACACTGAAATAACAGCCCTTGGCCGGGTAAAACCCGGGTCATTCCGGTACGTAGAACCGGCTGTTGTGGGAATGTTCTTTTGAGGTATTCGTTGGTAAAGTTAGGGGGCCTTTCAAGAATTCAATTTTGACAAATTGTGCCAGGATGAATGCAAATTCAAATGTTGATTTGATGCCATATTGTAGGATAATATTAAGGTTTTTCTGCAATCGCATTTTTACCGATAACTCAGTTATAGATAAATTTATCGAAATATGTCGAAGTACAAATGAAACCTGCGGCCTTCTCCTTTCGCTTTATTCCCATATTATAGAGTAATCTTAAGTTTTTTGGAGCTATCCCCTTTCGTTTGATACCCATATTGTAGGGTAATATTAAGGTTTTCGGGCAATGGAATTTTGACCGATAACTTAGTTATCGATCAATTTATCGAAATATATCGAAGCCAAAATGAAACCTGGGGCTCCCCTTTCGTTTGATACCCATATTGTACGATCTTTTTATACCTATATGCGAAATATCATAAGTATATTTTCAATATAAATACTTAGAGTTATATGGAATAAAAAAATTCGAAAAGTAACGGTCCCTAGCAGGGTCGCAACCCCCAAAATAAAAAAAAAATAGCCTATAGCTCCTTCCAGACTATAACCTGTAGGCGTGCCAAATTTCAACAAAATCCGTCTAGCCATTTTCACGTTTTTAGGGAACAAAAGCAAACGTCTGGATATCCAAACATCCAAACATAGCTACATTCACATCTATATATATAAAATTCAAATTATGTAAATATATAGGTATGGATCCACTTGCGTCCTAAACGAATAAGCCGATCGTAACCGAATTTTACACACCCACTGGATATCTTCCTGGGATGGTCACAGGCTAAAAAATATTTTGATATATACAGGGGGCGTGGCATCTCCCATACAACTGGAATTTTCCATTGTCCGTATCTCTAGAAGTATTTATGTTAGGCTATTGAAACTCGGTAAGGGGTTATATGGGATCGATCCCTACCACCTCCAAAACAACTGGGTGTAACGAAAAAGTGGGCGTGGCACCTCCCATACGAATGAAATACTTCTTAGTCGATATCTCTGGAAATATTTAGGTTAGACCACTGAAATTTGGTGAGAGATTATATGAGATCGATCCGTACCACCTCCAAAAAAAACTGGGGATAACGAAAAAGGGGGCGTGGCACCTCCCATACGAATGAAATACTTCTTAGTCGATATCTCTGGAAGTATTTAGGTTAGACCATTGAAATTTGGTGAGGGGTTATATGTAATCGATCCCTACCACCTCCAAAAAAAACTGGGGATAACGAAAAAGGGGGCGTGGCACCTCCCATACGAATGAAATACTTCTTAGTCGATATCTCTGGAAGTATTTAGGTTAGACCACTGAAATTTGGTTGGGGGGTTATATGTAATCGATCCCTACCACCTCCAAAAAAACTGGGGATAACAAAAAATGGGCGTGGCACCTCCCATACGAATGCAATACTTCTTAGTCGATATCTCTGGAAGCATTTAAGTTAGACCACTGAAAATTGGTGAGAGGTTATATCAGATCAATCCCTACCACCTCCAAAAAAAACTGGGGATAACGAAAAACAGGGCGTGGCAATTCCCATACGATAGAAATACTTCTTAGTCGATATCTCTGGAAGTATTTTTGTTAGACTATTGAAACTTGGTAAGGGGTTATATGGAATTGATTCCTACCACATCCAAAAAAACTGGGTAAAATACAAACTTAATTTTTCAAGCTGAATATCTCTAATAGGATTTAAGGCAGGGACCTAGAAATTGTTACAGAGCTATATGTTATTAAAACAATTTTTGCGCATAAAAGTGGGGGTTATCGGAAAAGGGGGCATGGCACCTCCAATACAAACTAAATTTTTCAAGATGAAAGCGTTTAAGGTTGGGACCTGAAAATTGATCAGGAGATTAACGATATAAATAGCTCTATGTGGCGTGTTTCCGTCAAGGAAAACCCTCCTGGCTATTTATTTACGCTCCGGGACAGAAAATTAAAAATTTTGTGTATCGTGCAGCCATAATTTGAATACTAAAATTATATATAAAGGGTTTAGAACCAAATGGATCTAAGTGACTCCGAAATTGATTTGAGATAAGTATTCAAGTTTAAAGTTTACTGCCTTTTGAAAATTCTATGTAAAACCTGGGAAGGGCGTTTATTGTATGGGAAATAGATGACACTACAATGTCCGAAATGACTTGGATCTCTTTGCCAACAAATAAACACCATATTTCACTATGCAAATGTGGGTATAACTCACACTTAAATCCTTTTAGTTCTGAGCCCTTAATATTGTAAGTTGTATACGCAATTAATTAATTATTAAAAAAAATAATTTATTTTTAATAAGAAATCTTAAAGTATATTATTGATTTTGAAAGGTCCCCTAACTACTTACATCCCGAGCAACGCCGGGTACCCTGCTAGTTTATAATATTAGTAGGATTATTGCCTACTGAATAACTTACCAAATTCGAATATTTTGAAAATTTTGAAAAAAGAGTATTAAAAACCGGTTTTCAAAAATTTTCTTTTGCGGTATTCGTTGGTAACGTTAGGGGCCTTTCAAGAATTCAATTTTGACAAATTGTGCCAGGATGAATGCAAATTCAAATGTGGATTTGATACCTTATTGTAGGGTAATATTAAGGTTTTTCGGCAATCGCATTTTGACCAATAACTCAGTCGTCGATAAATTTATCAAATATATCGAAGTCCAAATGAAACCTGGGGCATCCTATACCTTTATGCGAAATATCATAAGTATAGGTCAAGTATACTCAGAATTGTATGGGGGAAAAAAAATATCAAAAAGTAATGGTCCCTAGCAGGGTCGCAACCCCCAAAATAAAAAAAAATAGCCTATAGCTCCTTCCAGACTATAACCTGTAGGCGTGCCAAATTTCAACAAAATCCGTCCAGCCATTTTCACGTTTTTAGGGAACAAAAGCAAACGTCTGGATATCCAAACATCCAAACATAGCTACATTCACATTTATAATATTAGTATGATTATTGCCTACTGAATAACTTACCAAATTCGAATATTTTGAAAATTTTGAAAAAAGAGTATTAAAAACCGGTTTTCAAAAATTTTCTTTTGCGGTATTCGTTGGTAACGTTAGGGGCCTTTCAAGAATTCAATTTTGACAAATTGTGCCAGGATGAATTCAACTTCAAATGTTGATTTGATACAATATTGTAGGGTAATATTAAGGTTTTTCTGCAATCGCATTTTTACCGATAACTCAGTTATAGATAAATTTATCGAAATATGTCGAAGTACAAATGAAACCTGTGGCCTTCCCCTTTCGTTTTATACCCATATTGTAGGGCAAGTTTAAGGTTTTTGGGCAATCACATTTTCACCGATAACTCAGTTATCGATCAATTTATCGAAACCTATCGAAGTCCAAATGAAACCTGCGGCCTTCTCCTTTCGTTTTATACCCATATTATAGAGTAATCTAAAGTTTTTTGGGCGATCACCGATAACTCAGTTATCGATAAATTTATCGAATTATATCGAAGTCCCAATGAAACCTGGAGCTATCCCCTTTCGTTTGATACCCATATTGTAATGTAATATAGAGGTTTTCGGGTAATCGCATTTTGCCCGATAACTCAGTTATCGATCAATTTATCGAACTATATCGAAGTACAAATGAAACCTGGGGCCTTCCCCTTTCGTGCGATACCCATATTGTATGGCAAGTTTAAGGTTTTTGGGCAATCACATTTTCACCTATAACTCATCATCGATAAATTTATCGAAACCTATCGAAGTCCAAATGAAACCTGCGGCCTTCTCCTTTCGTTTTATACCCATATTATAGGGTAATGTTAAGTTTTTTGGGCAATCACCGATAACTCAGTTATCGATAAATTTATCGAAGTCCAAATGAAACCTGGAGCTATCCCCTCTCGTGTGATACCCATATTGTAGGGTAACTTTAAGGTTTTTGCGCAATAACATTTTCACCGATAACTCAGTTATGGATAAATTTATCGAAACCTGTCGAAGTCCAAATGAAACCTGGGGCCATCCCCTTTCGTTTGATACCCATATTGTAGGGAAAGTTTAAGGTTTTTGGGAAATCATATTTTCACCGATAACTCAGTCGTCGATAAATTTATCGAAACCTGTCGAAGTCCAAGTGAAACCTGGGGCCATCCCCTTTCGTTTGATACCCATATTGTACGATCTTTCTATACCTAAATGCGAAATATCATAAGTATAGGTTCAATATACTTAGAGTTATATGGAATAAAAAAATTTGGAAAAGCAAAGTAAATTTTGAAAAAATAGTATTAAAAACCGGTTTTCAAAAATTTTCTTTTGCGGTATTCGTTGGTAACGTTAGGGGCCTTTCAAGAATTCAATTTTGACAAATTGTGACAGGATGAATGCAAATTCAAATGTTGATTTGTTACCATACCCTACTAGACCGGCCTAACCACACTCACTAATACATGCAAGCGAAAATTGTAAATTACTAACACACACAAAGCCTTCTTTCAAACTTTGCTTTTTCTTTGTGTTTCTTCTTCTTAAAAGTGTGGGCAAAATGCAACTGCGTCTTTAAAATATGTAAAAAATATTAAAAAAAGGAGTTTAGCAGTGAAATTACAACTAAAACGCCTTGATAAGGAAAGTATATAGTGCTTATAATTGTTATTGAACAAGTGAAGTACTGTTTTGAATATCTATGCAACAAATTTTTATACTTTCAGAGGGACGAGCAAATCAAGGAACCTTTGGGCAAATGCAATAAAATTATACTTTTGCAAATGTTTAGTGATAGAAATATGTATTTGAAGAATTTACTGATTATTGTAAACGTGAAAATTGTGCAATTTTGACTTATATTAAACAATTAAAAGCAAATCTAATAATACAAACAATTGTCTTTTCATAGTTAGCTATATATAAAGTTTGAGAATGAGATGCAGTATACGTACGTATGCAAAAAAACAGCAACCACACGGTTAGATTTAGCACAATGCTCTACAGAAACTAATTGAGAAATACATATATGTAAAAATAACGCAAGCGCAAGTTAGGCCGAGAGGTTATCTGACTCGTCATATAACCTGCAGCTGTCTAGTAGGGTATTGTAGGGTAATATTAAGGTTTTTCTGCAATCGCATTTTTACCGATAACTCAGTTATAGATAAATTTATCGAAATATGTCGAAGTCCAAATGAAACCTGGGGCCTTCCCCTTTCGTGTGGTACCCATATTGTAGGGTAATATTAAGGTTTTCGGGCAATCGAATTTTGACCGATAACTTAGTTATCGATCAATTTATCGAAATATATCGAAGCCAAAATGAAACCTGGGGCCTTCCCCTTTCGTGTGATACCCACATTGTAGGGTAATATTAAGGTTTTCGGGCAATCGCATTTTAACCAATAACTCAGTTGTCAATAAATTTATCGAAATATATCGAAGTCCAAATGAAACCTGGGGCCATCCTATACCTATATGCGAAATATCATAAGTATAGGTCAAGTATACTCAGAATTGTATGGGGGAAAAAAGATATCAAAAAGTAATGGTCCCTAGAAACGTCCGAACCCCCAAAATTAATAAAAACAAGTAAGGAAAGGGCTGTCTTCGGCTGTGCCAAAGGCTTTATACCTTTCATGAATACGCATATCTTTTTTAAGTGTCCTACCTGGCCAAACCACATTTATCGGAGCAATCGGTTATATGGAAGCTATATGTTATGTTACTCCGATCTGTATGATTTTCATTACACACATCACATTTATAATAAGTACCAACCTTGCAAAATTTTACGTTCCTAGCTTCTTAACTGCAAAACTTATAGCCCAAAACCCATTTATCGAAACTATCGATTATATAGGAGCTATATGTTTTGTTGGTCCGATCAGGGTGATTTTCACCACACAGGTTACAAATATAATATGTACTAAACCCGCGAAATTTCGCTCTCCTAGCTTTTTGATTGCAAGAGTTATAGGCCAAAACCCATTTATCGGAACAATCGATTGTATGGGAGCTATGCGTTGTATCGGTCCGATCTTACTGGTTCCGACAAATGATTAATATAATACAAAATGGCGGCTCCATACCAAATTTCGTCGAGATATCTCTAAAATTGAGGGACTAGTTTGCGTTCAAACAGACAGACGGATGGACAGACGGACGGACAGACGGACAGACAGACGGACAAGGCTAAATCAACTCAGCTCGTCGCCCTGACCATTTCGGTATGCTTAATGGTGGGTCTATCTCGTCTTCTTCTCACACTTACAAACATCGGACCAAAGTTATAATACCATTTCATGTCCATGAAAGGTATAAAAATAGCCTATAACTCCTTCCAGACTATAACCTGTATGCGTTCCTAACTTCATCAAAATCCGTCTTGCCATTCTCACTTGATTGAGTAACAGAAGCAAACGTCTGGACATCCAAACATCGCTACATTCACATTTATAATATTAGTATGATTATTGCCTACTGAAGAATTTACCAAATTCGAATATTTTGAAAATTTTTAAAAAGAATATTGAAAACTGGTTTTCAAAAATGTTCTTTTGAGGTATTCGTTGGTAACGTTAGGGGGCCTTTCAAGAATTCAATTTTTACAAATTGTGCCAGGATGAATTCAACTTCAAATGTTGATTTGATACAATATTGTAGGGTAATATTAAGGTTTTCCTGCAATCGCATTTTTACCGATAACTCAGTTATCGATCAATTTATCAAAATATATCCAAGTACAAATGAAACCTGGGGCCTTACCCTTTCGTTTGATACCCATATTGTAGGGCAATTTTAAGGTTTTTGTGCAATAACATTTTCAACGATAACTCAGTTATCGATAAATTTATCGAAATCTATCGAAGTCCAAATGAAACCTGCGGCCTTCTCCTTTCGTGTGATACCCGTATTGTAGGGTAATATTAAGGTTTTCGGGCAATCGAATTTTGACCGATAAATATATCGAAGCCAAATGAAACCTGGAGCTATCCCCTTTCGTTTGATACCCATATTGTAGGGTAATATTAAGGTTTTCGGGCAATCGAAGCCAAAATTAAACCTGGAGCCATCCCCTTTCGTTTGATACCCATATTGTAGGGTAATATTAAGGTTTTCGGGCAATCGAATTTTGACCGATAACTTAGTTATCGATCAATTTATCGAAATATATCGAAGCGAAAATGAAACCTGGAGCTATCCCCTTTCGTTTGATACCCATATTGTAGGGTAATATTAAGGTTTTCGGGCAATCGAATTTTGACCGATAACTTAGTTATCGATCAATTTATCGAAACCTATCGAAGTCCAAATAAAACCTGGGGCCATCCCCTTTCGTGTGATGCCCATATTGTATGGCAAGTTTAAGGTTTTTGGGCAATCACATTTTCACTGATAACTCATCATCGATAAATTTATCGAAACCTATCGAAGTCCAAATGAAACCTGGGGCCATCACCTTTAGTGTGATACCCATATTGTATGCAAGTTTAAGGTTTTTGGGCAATCACATTTTCACCGATAACTCATCATCGATAAATTTATCGAAACCTATCGAAGTCCAAATGAAACCTGGGGCCTTCTCCTTTCGTTTTATACCCATATTATAGAGTAATCTTAAGTTTTTTGGGCGATCACCGATAACTCAGTTATCCATAAATTTATCGAAATATATCGAAGTCCGAATGAAACCTGGAGCTATCCCCTTTCGTTTGATACCCATATTGTAGGGTAATATTAAGGTTTTCGGGCAATCGAATTTTGACCGATAACTTAGTTATCGATCAATTTATCGAAACCTATCGAAGTCCAAATGAAACCTGGAGCTATCCCCTTTCGTTTGATACCCATATTGTAATGTAATATAGAGGTTTTCGGGCAATCGCATTTTGACCTATAACTTAGTTATGGAGCAATTTATCGAAATATATCGAAGCCAAAGTAAAACCTGGGGCCTTCCCCTTTCGTTTGATACCCATATTGTACGATCTTTCTATACCTATATGCGAAATATCATACGTATAGGTGCCCCTGTATTTCTCAAAATGTTCTGTGATGCTCTAAGTCTTCCGTTGTCCTTGCTCTTTAACACCTGCCTTAAAAAAGGTATTTTCCTCGATTCATGGAAACTTTGGACAATTTTGCCAATATTTAAGTCATGGAATCGTAACGACGTCAAAAACTACAGGCCTATTGTCAAGCAATGTACATTTGCTAAATTATTTGATAATATTTTGAATATTAAACTTTACCAATACTCCAAAGACCTTCTATGCCAATTTCAGCATGGATTTCTTCCAGGTAGATCTACTTGCACTAATCTTCTAATCATAACAAATCAAATTGTTAAGGCGCTAGAGCAAAAATGTCAGTTGGATGTCATATATACAGACTTCTCTAAAGCTTTCGATAAGGTCAATCACTCCATTTTACTATACAAGCTTTCTTTATACGGAATTTCAGGTGCACTTTTGAAGTTTTTCAGAAGCTTTTTGGCAAACCGAAAACTTTTGGTCTCTATCGGTCCGACTAAATCGGACAGCGTTGTAAATGCGTGGTCTGGAATACCGCAAGGAACTCACTGTGGACCACTGCTTTTCTTATTGTTTATTAACGACTTACCCCAGCATTTCAAGTTCGGCAAGTGCCTAATGTTTGCCGATGATGTCAAAGTATATATACCGGTACGCAGTCTTAACGATTGCCAAAGTCTACAATCTGACCTTGCAATATTTCAGCAGTGGTGTTCTGCCAATAATTTGTCTCTCAATTCGAGCAAATGCAATGTGGTTTCATATTCCAAAGCACTTAGTCATTTTAGGTTTAATTATTTAATAAACAGCGTTAGTTTAAACCGTTTGGAGGAAATTAAAGATCTTGGAGTAGTTTTTGACATGAAACTAACTTTCAATAGGCATGTTGATGTTATTCTGTCTAAATCACTTTCAATGCTGGGATTTATTAGAAGAAACTCTAAAGAATTTAACGACCCTTGCACATTGAAATCTCTTTATAATTCCTTAGTAAGGAGCCACCTGGACTATTGTTGTCTGGTGTGGAGTCCCTACTATTCGTCGTATATTAATAAAATTGAAAAGGTTCAAAGAAGCTTTATTAGGTTTGCGTTACAGAAAATGCACTGGCCCTGTGGTCTACCGCCGTATGGAAGTAGGCGAAAACTTCTTGACTTGCAGTCCTTAGACGATCGTAGAACTTACTTTGCGCTAATGTTTGTTTATAACTTAATTAACTTCAGGATTGATTGTGATGAACTTCACGGTTTAATTAATTTCAACACTATGTCACGTGAATTAAGGTATAATCGGTTGTTTGTCGAAACGTCCCACAGAACTAGTTATGGCTATAATGAACCAATTGCACGATGCATCCGCCTTTGTAACAATTACGCGCATTTAATAGATTTTAATGACAGTATCTCCGTCTTTAAACTGAGTATATTTATCTTTTTGAACTAATTGTAGTCTGTAAGTACCTATGAACTGTAGACATAATAAATAAATAAAATAAATAAATAAATAAATAAATATACTTAGAGTTATATGGAATAAAAAAAATTCGAAAAGTAACGGTCCCTAGCAGGGTCGGAACACCCAAAAATAAAAAAAAAATAGGCCATAGCTCCTTCCAGACTATGGCCTGTAGGCGTGCCAAATTTCAACAAAATCCGTCTAGCCATTTTCACGTTTTCAGGGAACAAAAGCAAACGTCTGGACATCCAAACATACAAACATCGCTATATTCACATTTATAATATTAGTAGGATTATTGCCTACTGAAGAATTTACCAAATTCGAATATTTTGAAAAAAGAGTATTGAAAACCGCATTTCAAAAATTCGGTTCTTTTGCGGTATTCGTTGGTAACGTTAGGGGGCCTTTCAAGAATTCAATTTTGACAAATTGTGCCAGGATGAATGCACATTCAAATGTTGATTTGATACAATATTGTAGGGTAATATTAAGGGTTTTCTGAAATCGCATTTTTACCGATAACTCAGCTATAGATAAATTTATCGAATTATGTCGAAGTCCAAATGAAACCTGGGTCCATCCCCTTTCGTTTGATACCCATATTGTAGGGTAATATTAAGGTTTTTCGGCAATCGCATTTTAACCAATAACTCAGTTGTCAATAAATTTATCGAAATATATCGAAGTCCAAATGAAACCTGGGGCCATCCTATACCTATATGCGAAATATCATAACTAGAGGTCAAATGTACTCAGAATTGTATGGGGGAAAAAAATATCAAAAATTAATGGTCCCTAGAAACGTCCGAACCCCCAAAATTAATACAAAAAAAAATAGCCTATAACTCCTTCCAGACTGGCTAGATTAGCCACAACACTGGCGGGTGCAACCCTGCCGCCAGCATTCACCACACCACACACACACACTTACACAGTCACGCACCAACTAATTGTCAACACAAAACACATACATATTGTAAACAAAAAACACAATTCGTAAATTTCTGTGCAAAACGGTCGCATATCGCCTGAGCCAAAATATATTTACAAAGTCTTAAAACCTAATCCTTATTTCGTTTTATTTAAAGTACGGTAGTGAGTACAAAAGTGCAGTGAAGTGTCCCGAACTATATATGGTCCTACATCGCCTCAAAGACAGGCACCTATGGACAGTGGAAAATTAAAAAAGAAAAATTTAAGTGCAGTGCCCTAAAACTTAAAAGTGCAAAAAACAAGCACATACACTAGGGTGACGAAAAAAAAATCTTCCAGATTCGGGCGCGAACAAATAAATAAAAAACTAATTAAACAAAACTGCACAAACACAATAAAAGGATAAGTACAACCCCCCTTTCCCCTGAAAAAAGAGTGGTGAGTTGAAAAAGTTTCCATATCATATAAAATATTTTGCGCAAAAGTTTGGGGTTACAAAAACAATAGTAACAAAAACCCAACCGGCCCTTTGTACTTGCTAACGAAGTACATATTTTTGTTAAAATTAAAAATAGCGGAAAAATTTGATATATATTTACATAATTATTATATACACATACCGACATATTACAAAATATTCGCGCACTAGAAAAATATAAGTTCAAATTACTGGTTATTTTTTGTGTGTTCTTAAACACAACTAATTTCCAACAACAAAATATTATTTCAAGTTTTCACTTTCAAATTTGCCCGGCAATACCCCCTCTGCTTGCATCCCAACAAATAAGTCAAGCAAAGGCAGGATTGTGTAAAACAAATTAAGCAGTAACTAAAGTTAAAGAAAAGAAGAAATCGAAGAAAATATATTAACATATACATATATTTACATATTCGAACAAAAGTTTGATCAGCAACAAAGCTGCACTCAAAAATAACTAAGTTCTTTGATACCGTACCTGTTAACTTAAGCAGAGGAAAGTAAATCAAAACAAAGCATAGAAAATTTGATCCATTGCTTCTATTGTTTACATAGAAACTAATAGACATACACACAAACGTGTATGTACATAGCATAGCCACCCTCGCGACAAAGCAAAAAAGCATCCCAGCTGAAAGCACCCGTTCAAAACAGGGTGCAAAACAAAAAAAGGGCAAAGAATTTTCAGCAGCAAGATTCATTGCGGAAAGTGACAGTATCATTAGATACTGCACTAGATTCTCCTCAATCCCCATAGAGGAAAATACAGAATCGGTTCTTGAAGTGAAAGAAAAATCACTTGATAGATTTTGGACACGGCTCCAAGCGGCATATGACGCAATCATCGAAACAGATGATTCAGAATGGCCCGAAAACTTTAAAAACTCGGCGTATTCCAAATATGAAAACTGCTTAGACCAGTACGAAGAAACAAAGGCTATGATCTCCGATCAACTCAAACTTCTTAAGCCTATAACTGCACCTACTCCACCCCTGCGAGTAGAGCTGTCCCAAAACCAAGAAGCAAGTTCAGGCATATATCTTAAAGTGCCAGCCTGTGATACTGAGGTATTTCATGGGGGTTATGAGCAATGGCCGTCGTTCCGAGACATGTTCTCAGCCGTTTACATAAACCACCCAAAGCTATCACAAGCGCAAAAATTATACCACTTGCGAAATAAAACAAAAGGTCAAGCAGGAATAATAGTAAAACAGTTCGCACTTAACGATGACAATTTTAATCTGGCTTGGGAAGCGTTAAAAGCTAGATACGAAAATGAAAGAGTCTTGGTCGATAAACAAATAATGACCTTAATGAATTTACCAAAAATTCAAAAAGAAACTAGTGAAGAATTCCTCACATTGCAATCCACAGTAACAAACTGTTTGTCGGTTCTAGAAACCCAAAAAATTCCCACTGAAAACTGCGACCCAATTCTGGTCAATATTTGCGCTGCCACATTACCAGAAAAATCTTTAATCTTATGGGAGCAATCGCTCTCATCTCGAAAAAAATGCCCAACGTGGCAACAAATGAAAGATTTTCTCACCACCCAGTTCGAAATTGCAGAACGGGTAGGCACAAAAGAAACAAAGCCGAAAAAGGCAAATGAAGACAATAATAAAAGCTTCTTTAAGCCCCAAGCCAGTAATTATAACTCCCATAACAGGAGTAAATATAATTCAAATAACAAGAGTTTCAATAAATCTCAATCGTTCACATCCGAACAATATAGAAATATGTCATGCGAACTGTGCAGCGGAGGGCATCAACTAATATCTTGCGAGAAATTTAGAAATTTATCAATAAACGAAAGAAATGACTTAGTCAGAACTAAGAAACTTTGCAACAATTGCCTATCGTCTACGCATACTGCACAGACATGTTCGAGTCAATACACTTGCTCATATTGCCGTAGGAGATATCATTCGATGCTCCATAATAATCATTATAACAATGCCCAAAATAATAATTCAAATGCCAAAAGAACCACGGGACTAGCTGCAACTGCTAGATCGGAAAATCCCGAAAGAGACAATCCCGAAAGTTGTCAAGAACAACCATGCTGCTCAAATGCAGCCAGAGTACAAACGCTTCATTCAGAAAATGAAAGCAAAACACTGTTACCGACAGCAATAGTCTCCATCGCACATAGAGGATAACTATTTAAACTAAGGGCCTTAATAGATCAAGGATCACAGCGATCATTCATAGCATCTAAGGTCCAAAAAAGTTTAAATTTACCAACAAAATCAGCCAACTTCGAAATTTCAGGAATGGGCGGAAGAGTTGTTCAAAACTCAAATAAAATCTGCTTCATGACCCTGGTTTCAACAAGCGCGGACCAAAGAATAGAAGCACAAGCGATTGTTCTGCCACGACTTACGAATATGCTACCAAGCTATAACATAAATAGCGAACACTGGCAAAAGTTTTCACATCTGAAACTAGCCGATCCCAACTGCCATACACCCGATCAAATCGACATATCATTGGGAAGCGATCTAATCCCCCAAATAATACTTCAAGGTGTTGAGAAAATCTCCAACAACCTACTAGCCCAAAATACCATCTTTGGATGGATTTTAAGCGGTCAAGTCAAAGAGAAAGTCTCCAGCTTCACAACGCAAGTGGAAGATATTTCGAATGACTATCTTAACTCACAATTGAGAAAATTCTGGGAGGTAGAAGAACTACCCCCAATACCCGTTACCACAGCTGACGACAAGTATTGTGAAGACTTCTACGAGTCCACAACTACGAGATCAGAAAACGGGCGGTACGTCGTACGACTACCATTCAAACAACAATTTCCCGACACACTCGCCTTAGGTCAATCACGAACCTCTGCGCTACAGAAGTTTTTAAGTCTGGAAAGAAACCTACTTAAAAAAGGCGAGCTAAAAACCTCATACGACAACGTCCTTGAGGAATACATAAAATTAGATCATATGGAATCCGTAAAATCCTATGAAAAAATAACAAAAGGCAAACACGCCTCCTTTTATCTACCACACCACGCGGTTATAAAACCCGAAAAACTTACAACAAAAGTGAGAGTGGTGTTCAATGCATCTAAATGCACAAGCTCAGGCAATTCACTGAATGACGTTTTATACACGGGTCCAACATTACAACCCGACTTAATGCTACTTATCTTACAGTGGCGGATGTATAAATACGTATTCAATGGTGACGTCGAAAAAATGTACAGACAAATCCTAGTACATGACGACGAACAAGACTATCAGCGCATTATATTCCGCAATTCACCTAGCAGTCCAATCCGCGACTACAAGCTAAAAACGGTGACATTTGGCGTAAACTGCGCCCCTTTCCTAGCCATTCGTACATTACACGAACTGGCAAAAGATACAAAAGCCAAACTACCACTAGCCGCCCCGGTGCTTAGCTCTCAAACGTACGTAGACGACATACTGTCGGGAAGCTATAGCCTTCCAATAGCGTGCGAGTCACTAGCGCAAGTTATCGAAGCCCTCGAATCAGCAGGGTTTCCATTAAAAAAGATAACTTCCAACCATCCAGAAATACTGGCAAAAATAAATAAAGAAAACTTGCTGGATACTAAGTTTCTAAAGTTAGAAAAAGAGAGCACCACTAAAACTCTGGGCATACAATGGAAAAACGAAAAGACAAATTTTGTCATCTGTGGCAAAACTTTTTGACCTCGCAAGATGGCTTGCACCAATCATTATACAAGCAAAAATCCTCATTCAAGAATTATGGCTAGATGGAACCGATTGGGACGAAGTGGTGAAACCACTCCGCTTAATAAAATGGTCCCAATTTGCAAGTAACTTGCACACTATCTCCGAGATACAAATACCTCGGTGGGTGAATTTCTCACCCGATCATGAAGTCGAAATCCACGGCTTTTGCGATGCTTCTGAGAAAGCATACTGCGCTGCTATTTATGTGCGAACCCAGCACGATGGCAAAACAACAAGTCACTTATTAGTGGCAAAGGCCAAGGTCGCACCTCTTAAGACCGTAAGCCTCCCACGGCTCGAGCTAAGCGGCGCACTCCTGCTCGCAAAATTAGCCTCGACCGTGCAAGCACATTTAAACCTGAGCGATCGGAAACTATATCTGTGGTCCGATTCAGAAATCGTGCTAGCATGGCTAGAAAAGCCACCACATACGTGGAAAACATACGTTTCTAACCGCACAGCTCAAATCATTTACTTGGTTGGGCCAGCAACTTGGCGACACGTAGCCATTGCTGATATCCCTGCGGATCTTGGAACAAGAGGCTGCAAACCCCTGCACCTTACAACCACCACACTATGGTGGAATGGCCCCAGCTGGATGGTCGAATCACCTGACGTATGGCCAAAGTCGCCTGCGCGCAATATAATAGCCCCAGAAAGTAGAAGAATAGAAGGCGCACGCAGATCATGGCAGTTCTACCACCCGAACGCTGCAATTATTCTATGCCTTTCACCATTACTGGTGTAGATTTTGCCGGACCTTTCCAGCTAAAGGCCTCGATGTTAAGGTCTTCTACCACAATGAAAGGTTACGTGGCTGTTTTTGTATGCTTCACGACAAAAGCCGTACATTTAGAATTATGTTCAGATCTGACAACGGCAGCTTTTCTCCCGGCATTTGCACGCTTTGTCGGACGGCGAGGATTTCCCTCGAAAATTATGAGCGACAATGGCAAAACCTTTATCGGCGCTCAACGAGCTACCGAAAAGGAGTTCATACAGTTCGCCAAAGAAGTCTCGCCGCACATCATTGAAAAATACGCACCTAAAGGCATTAATTGGCAATTTATCCCTCCAAGTGCCCCACATGTGGGTGGACTATGGGAATCAGCGGTTAAAAGCTTTAAATCGTATTTCAAAAAGACATCTGGCAATCATAAATTTACATTCGAAGAGTTCACTACGTTACTCATTCGAGTTGAAGCCGTTTTAAACTCACGGCCACTATCATCACTCTCGCAAGATCCCTCCGACCTTACAGCCCTCACCCCTGGGCATTTTCTTAGAGGAGCGCCACTTCTGGCCATACCAGAACAAAACGTGGACTCACTCTCCCTCATAAATCGATGGGAACGGATCAAAATCCTCCATCATGAGTTTAGTCGCCGATGGAAGGAAGAATATCTTAAAGACCTTCACAAACGATATCGGTGGAAAAATACTCAAGAAGCACCTCAAATTGGAGCATGCGTCTTAATTCATGACGAATGTCTACCTCCTACCGAATGGCGGCTAGCCCGCATCGAAAAGGTACATTACGGTTCCGACGGTCACATCCGAGTAGTTGACCTACGTACGCAAAACGGCAAACTAACTCGACCGCTCGTAAAACTTTGTTTTCTACCAACCGAGTCTAATACCGATAATACCGATCGCGCAAATACCTAAAATCAATAAAAAATCAAATACGGAGCAATTCATCCAACGAAGCGATGTTACTATCCGAAACAAATACATACCTCACTCTTAAAGAGGTAGCTCGAAGGACTTTCGTTTCCTCGATCTAAACATGAAATTATACCGCAAATAAAAACCCGCATAAAAGATACAATAATCATATCACATTTCAGACTATATGTTGATCAAGTGCTAAAATCAAGCACCCCTATACTTAATAAGACACTAAAGTCCATAATTTCTATCCATACAGATAATCATGAATATGGAAATCGAAGAAGTCGCCCCGACACCAACAATCCGCTCTGCGGTTACCGTGCCACGAGCACGAGCAGTGCCCACTGCAGCACCGCACACTTTCACTCCAAGGGCCGCAACAGCGCCCACCGTACCACCGGAACAACCACAGCGTCCACGGATATGGACTCTTCGCGCGGCCCGTAATCGCCGTCCAGCAGCATCCGCTTACCAAACACAGCCAGCAAGTCGAGGCCGTCGTCGCCCAACCGGGCTCAGCAATTTCGTGGAGACCCTGCAGCAGCTGCAACGACTTCTAGGCTCATCACTCGCCTAGGGGGGCCGGGATGGCTAGATTAGCCACAACACTGGCGGGTGCAACCCTGCCGCCAGCATTCACCACACCACACAGTCACGCACCAACTAATTGTCAACACAAAACACATACATATTGTAAACAAAAAACACAATTCGTCGCATATCGCCTGAGCCAAAATATATTTACAAAGTCTTAAAACCTAATTCTTATTTCGTTTTATTTAAAGTACGGTAGTGAGTGCAAAAGTGCAGTGAAGTGTCCCGAACTATATACAGACTATAACCTGTATGCGTTCCTAACTTCATCAAAATCCGTCTTGCCATTCTCACGTGATAGAGTAACAGAAGCAAACGTCTGGACATCCAAACATCGCTACATTCACATTTATAATATTAGTATGATTATTGCCTACTGAAGAATTTACCAAATTCGAATATTTTGAAAATTTTTAAAAAGAATATTGAAAACTGGTTTTCAAAAATGTTCTTTTGAGGTATTCGTTGGTAACGTTAGGGGGCCTTTCAAGAATTCAATTTTTACAAATTGTTCAAATGTTGATTTGATACAATATTGTAGGGTAATATTAAGGTTTTTCTGCAATCGCATTTTTACCGATAACTCAGTTATAGATAAATTTATCGAAATATGTCGAAGTACAAATGAAACCTGTGTCCTTCCCCTTTCGTTTTATACCCATATTGTAGGGCAAGTTTAAGGTTTTTGGGCAATCACATTTTCACCGATAACTCAGTTATCGATCAATTTATCGAAACCTATCGAAGTCCAAATGAAACCTGCGGCCTTCTAAATTTTCTTCAGCTCCTCTAAAAATAAAACTTTGAAATAAAATACTTATTTTCCTGGCCACAATCTTTTCTTTAACATACATATCTCCCGTGACAAATGCAATACCAAGTAAGTAGGTGGAAAAATAACTAAAGCAGCCATTATGTATACATACTTAGCATAGACTTGACTTGACTTGGAACTGCGTTCTGTTTAATGAAGTTTGCATGTATCCGATTACCCTTCTTGACTTGACTTAGAACTCTGTTGACTTTTGATTTTCTATGTAAATTCTAGTTTAGTGAGCACCGTGAGAGAACTCTGTGATGCCATACCTTTTTATATATAGAGATAAGAATTTTTGGATGTATATTATTCATATGGCAGCCGCAAAACTTACTGTCAAATAAATTTAATTCAAGTTAGGCTAACCTAAAAAAAAATTTTTTTTCCTCCCAAAATGCTTTATAGTTTTTTTTTGGCATTGACTATATACTGATTGTAGATAAGCTCAGAAAATCGAAACCTAATGCCAAGAAAATGCGTTTTGGTACTTTTTACTGAGTTACATGTAAAACATCACACGATTACTTTTAAAAAACAATTCGATATGGGAAACTTTTACTCTTATTTGAAACCGGCTAGTGTGCTCTCAAGTCAAGTCAAGTCTATGCTAAGTATGCATAATGGCTGCTTAAGACTTACTCCGTTTTGCATAAGTCGCGGAAGAGCTACTTACTTGGTTTTGTTTTGTCACAGGAGATATAGACTTCTTCTTGAACTTAAACAACTTTTCTTCGTATAACTGGTTTATATCAGTCGCTTTTACCAAATTCGAATATTTTGAAAATTTTTAAAAAGAATATTGAAAACTGGTTTTCAAAAATGTTCTTTTGAGGTATTCGTTGGTAACGTTAGGGGGCCTTTCAAGAATTCAATTTTTACAAATTGTTCAAATGTTGATTTGATACAATATTGTAGGGTAATATTAAGGTTTTTCTGCAATCGCATTTTTACCGATAACTCAGTTATAGATAAATTTATCGAAATATGTCGAAGTACAAATGAAACCTGTGTCCTTCCCCTTTCGTTTTATACCCATATTGTAGGGCAAGTTTAAGGTTTTTGGGCAATCACATTTTCACCGATAACTCAGTTATCGATCAATTTATCGAAACCTATCGAAGTCCAAATGAAACCTGCGGCCTTCTAAATTTTCTTCAGCTCCTCTAAAAATAAAACTTTGAAATAAAATACTTATTTTCCTGGCCACAATCTTTTCTTTAACATACATATCTCCCGTGACAAATGCAATACCAAGTAAGTAGGTGGAAAAATAACTAAAGCAGCCATTATGTATACATACTTAGCATAGACTTGACTTGACTTGGAACTGCGTTCTGTTTAATGAACTTTGCATGTATCCGATTACCCTTCTTGACTTGACTTAGAACTCTGTTGACTTTTGATTTTCTATGTAAATTCTAGTTTAGTGAGCACCGTGAGAGAACTCTGTGATGCCATACCTTTTTATATATAGAGATAAGAATTTTTGGATGTATATTATTCATATGGCAGCCGCAAAACTTACTGTCAAATAAATTTAATTCAAGTTAGGCTAACCTAAAAAAAAATTTTTTTTCCTCCCAAAATGCTTTATAGTTTTTTTTTGGCATTGACTATATACTGATTGTAGATAAGCTCAGAAAATCGAAACCTAATGCCAAGAAAATGCGTTTTGGTACTTTTTACTGAGTTACATGTAAAACATCACACGATTACTTTTAAAAAACAATTCGATATGGGAAACTTTTACTCTTATTTGAAACCGGCTAGTGTGCTCTCAAGTCAAGTCAAGTCTATGCTAAGTATGCATAATGGCTGCTTAAGACTTACTCCGTTTTGCATAAGTCGCGGAAGAGCTACTTACTTGGTTTTGTTTTGTCACAGGAGATATAGACTTCTTCTTGAACTTAAACAACTTTTCTTCGTATAACTGGTTTATATCAGTCGCTTTTTCCAAAAATTTGGTGAATATAAAAAAAAAAGTTGAAAAATTTGACGCCTAGTCGTGAAAACGGCCCTATAGGTCGCAAATATGCTTATTTTATCATCTCGCTATTAAATTGTTTTAAATTTTATCGAAAATAAGAGCTCAATTAATAAATGTCCGTGAACGCCTTTTCGTACGTTATAGAAGGCTCCACTCACTCACGCTCACGTGCGTTAATTTAATCCACAAAGGCTCGAACCAACAAACGAAATATTTGCCAGAAGAAGCAAATTGGTGAGTTGGTACTAAAGTAAAGGTCTTGCCATTTCCACACCACCCATGAGGTAGGCAATTGAAGCATCCTCGGGAATAACTTTCTAAGTGACAAAATTATAATTTTAAAAATTTTTTAATTTACTTCTTTCAACTGTTTCTTTAACTTTTACTTTTACATACTTCATATTATCAGTTTTACACCAACATAATTTACATACATATGTATGCCAATTTACATTACCCTACTATTTCTAGGTGTTTTTGCAAAAATTTTAGAAAATTTGTTCTGTACAATGCAGGAGAGCAGGAGATTCAAAATAAATGGCATTTCGCCGAAGGCCAGACTAAGGCAACGAAAAAATGTACCTATTTCGGTCGGGAACTCTTTAGCTTTGGGGTCAAAGGGTAGAAGTTATGAAAAATGTTGAGGGCTACATGAAAACATGCCCTGATAATAATATGCAGGCGGAAGGTCAATACTATAAGCCAGTCAAAATTTATCAACAAAAAACCATTTTACACTTGGCCTTATGTTATTGATTTTGTTAGAAGAACTTCAAAAATTTTAAGTAGAGGACCAGCCCCCATGCACCCAACAACGGTTTTTTTAGTGCTTTTGATCCTATCAATCCATATTTACCAATAAATTCAATATTTCATTATCAACTCATGGCAGTGTTATATGATGCATTTAAACTTCATTTGTACATATATTTTTGTTTATTTATGCCTGCAGATACGTTAATTTGTCATATTTTTGAAAAATAAATTTCGAAAATTTTATTTACCCCTTCAAAAGTCCAAATAAAAGCAAAACCTTTAAAATTCCCAAAATATATGATGAAAATACCCATACTCAGTTTTACTCCACTTTCACGGAGTGGCACCAATGACAAATGTTATAAAAAATGTGCATTTTGACAGCGCTCTCTCGAAACGAAGAGTCTCAAATCTATTTATCTATGGGTAGTAAAAGGAATGAGGGCAAAAAATTTGAAAATTTGAGCAAGTGTTTCACGCACCGAGTAGAAGAAATGCGCAGAAATTTTCGGCAGAGAGAATGACGATTTCTGAATTTTTCGCTAACGTTTATAATCGCATCGCTTCCCCTCATAAGAATGTATATGAATGTATGTATGTAAAATGAATGAGTTTTAAAATCTTTGAGCTTACAGGATTGCCCATATGCGTGAGCGTGTAAGCTATAATTGTACAATTTTTATACCAAAATGGGTATAAGTGTATACTACTTGCAGGACACCTGACTTCGATTCTCGGGATTCTCGGTGAAGACAAACATGGGAATTGTTTTTTTTTTAATTCTTTTAAAGCAAGGAAAATTGTTTAAAATGACGCCAGCAACTGCTTATACTTTCCAGCCTCTACTTACAGCCTTGCTCTAAATGAGACAATTGGTAATATTTTTCTGGCCAGTCTTCAATAAATTAAAAAAAAAATATTATGATAAAAGGTTTTCGTATGTTATATGTTTCAAGGCAAATTTAATTTATAAAAAAAAAAAACTTAACCTTCCCGGAACCCGTGCTTGATCCTGTTAACGCACGCATCAAAGCCGGCACCCTTACCACCTGCGCCACTGCTGTATCATGTATATCATTTCTGTTGTGAATCAGAGACTTTATCTACTGGGTGGGAAATTCTTGCGCAAGGCGCGCGTCCATCTAGCGTACAATGAAACAGTCAGATACTGTAGCTTTGGTAAAAGCTTTTATGTATGTTGTGCTGTTGGAGATTACAAAATAGCTGGAGAGTTTTGGAAAGTTTGTAGGCTTTTTTGTTTAATCCTACTAATATTATAAATGTGAATGTAGCGATGTTTGGATGTTTGGATATTTGGATGTTTGGATGTCCAGACGTTTGCTTTTGTTCCCTAAAAACGTGAGAATGGCTAGACGGATTTTGTTTAAATTTATCACGCCTACAGGTTATAGTCTGAAAGGAGCTATAGGAAATTTTTTTTATTCCATATAACTGTAAGTATATTGAACTTATACTTATGATATTTCGCATATAGGTATAGAAAGATCGTACAATATGGGTATCAAACGAAAGGCGAAGGCCCCAGGTTTCATTTTAGCTTCGATATATTTCGATAAATTGATCGATAACTAAGTTATCGGTCAAAATTCGATTGCCCGAAAACCTTAATATTACCCTGCAATATGGGTATCAAACAAAAGGGGATAGCTCCAGGTTTTATTTGGACTTCGATATATTTCGATAAGTTTATCGATATCTGAGTTATCGGTGATTGCCCAAAAAACTTAACATTACCCTATAATATGAGTATAAAACGAAAGGAGAAGGCAGCAGGTTTCATTTGGACTACGATGGGTTTCGATAAATTGATCGATAACTGAGTTATCGGTGAAAATGTGATTGCCCAAAAACCTTAAACTTGACATACAATATGGATATCAAACGAAAGGGGAAGGTCCCAGGTTAAGTTATCGGTCAAAATTCTATTGCCCGAAAACCTTAATATTACCCTGCGATATGGGTATCAAACGAAGGAAGATAGCTCCAGGTTTCATTTGGACTTCGATATATTTCGATAATGTTATTGCACAAAAACCTTAAAATTGCCCTACAATATGGGTATCAAACGAAAGGGGAAGGCCCCAGGTTTCATTTGTACTACAATATATTTCGATAAATTGATCTATAACTGAGTCATCGGTCAAAATGCGATTGCCCGAAAACCTCTATATTACCCTACAATATGGGTATCAAACGAAAGGAGATAGCTCCAGGTTTCATTTGGACTTCGATATATTTCGATAAATTTATCGATAAATCAGTTATCGGTGATTGCACAAAAAACTTAACATTACTCTATAATATGGGTTATAAAACGAAAGGAGAAGGCAGCAGGTTTCATTTGGACTACGATAGGTTTCGATAAATTGGTCGATAACTGAGTTATCGGTCAAAATGGGATTGCCCGAAAACCTCTATATTACCCTACAATATGGGTATTACACGAAAGGAGATGGCTCCAGGTTTCATTTGGACTTCGATATATTTCGATAAATTTATCGATAAATGAGTTATCGGTTATTGCCCAAAAAACTTTACATTACTCTATAATATGGGTATAAAACGAAAGGAGAAGGCCCAGGTTTCATTTGTACTTCGACATATTTCGATAAATTGATCTATAACTGAGTTATCGGTAAAAATGAGATTGCAGAAAAAATTTAATATTACCCTACAATATTGAAACAAATCAACATTTGAAGTTGAATTCATCTTGGCACAATTTGTCAAAATTGAATTCTTGAAAGGCCCAGTAACGTTACCAACGAATACCTCAAAAGATCATTTTTGAAAACCGGTTTTCAATACTCTTTTTTCAAAATTTTCAAAATATTCGAACTTGGTAAATTCTTCAGTAGGCAATAATATTATATAAATATGAAATCTTAAAGTATAGGTACTATTGATTTTGAAAGGCCCCCTAACTACTTACATCCCGAGCAACGCCGGCTAGTAAAGAATATACTTTGAAATGAATAAATAAATGACAAACGTCAAACTACAAGAAATATTTCTAAACCAACAATTGAGCAAACACGCGTTATATTGGACGGTGATACACCTGGCTATTCAGGACATGGCAAAATAGTATTAACACAAACTTTGAGCAACAAAACGCAAACTGGGGAAACCATTACATACAAGACCGATCGTAATCATACCAAGGACATACCAGCATATATCAACCATTTGGATGGCAATAGATGGATAAAAAGGGTGGAATACCAACCATTTAGATGGCAATAGATGCATAAAAAGGGTAGAATACCGAGCATTTGGATGGATGGCAGAATAGCAGACACCAATTTTAAGTATCTATGTATATAAAAATGAAATGGTGTTCAGTTGTCACGCTAAAACTCGAAAGCGGCTGAACCAAATTATGTACTTCCTTTGGGGGGTTTCTTTGTTATTACCACGCGCAGGTCATGTATTAAATTCAAAACAAAATATTAGGTGGTTGTGGCACCTCCCATACAATCTTATTAAATTGGCTGTTATTCCAACATATATTTATATCTCATATCGTAATTTTGGCTGCGTTTGTTGCTACATACTAGCGCGACATTTTCGTTGTTTCATGCTATCTAAGTTTATTATACCTTTCATGAACATGAAATTATTATAACTTTGGTCCGATGTTTGTAAGTATGAGAAGAAGAAGAGATAGACCCACTATTAAGTATACCGAAATGATCAGGGCGATGAGGCAAGTTGATTTAGCCATGTCCGTCTGTCCGTCCGTCCGTCCGTCCGTCCGTCCGTCCGTCCGTCTGTTTGAACGCAAACTAGTCCCTCAGTTTTTGAGATATCTCGATGAAATTTTGCAAGCAGGCGCCATTTTGCATAGGATTAATCATTTGTCGGAACCAGCAAGATCGGACCGATAGAAGCCATAGCTCCCATACAATCGATTGTTCCGATAAATGGGTTTTGGCCTATAACTCTTGCAATTCAAAAGCTAGGAACGTAAAATTTTGCAAGTTTAGTACAAATTGTATTTGCAACTTGTGTAGTGAAAATGACTCAGAGCGGACCAACATGACATATAGCTCCCATATAATCGATAGTTTCGATAAATGGGTTTTGGGCTATAATTTTTGCAGTTAAAAAGCTAGGAACGTTAAACTTTGCACGTTTGCTACATATTATACATGTAACATATGTAGGCAAAATCAGCCAGATCGGACTAACATAACGTATAGCTCCCATACAATCGATTGTTCCGATAAGTGTGGTTTAGCATTCATGAAAGGTATAAAGCCTTCGGCACAGCCGAAGACAGCCCTTTCCTTACTTGTTTTTCGGTGTTTTTGTTTTATCGTTGACAGAGAGTGCTACAAACGAAAAATTCTCACCACCAGATGGCGCTGTTGGTCATGAATTGGTGCAAAGTTAATTTAAAGAAAAATTCTTTATTTCAAAGCTTTTCACGGTAAAAAATGCGAATTTTTTGGAATTTTCCATTGTCAATTGAAGTTTTGCTTTGATGTTACTCTTCGTGTTGCAATCGAGCATGCAAAATTTAATGCGCCTTGGTCCATTGATATTAGGAGTGGGATTTTTTTCAAATAATATTCGAATAAACACTATTCGAATAAACGAATAAAAATATTCGTTGCAAAAAATTCGAATAGTATTTATTCGAATTTTTTATTCGTTTATTCGAATATTATTATTCGTTATAGTACTATTCGAATATTTTTGTTAATAGATTTTTAAAACGATATTCGCTGTTTTCTTTGCTTGTACCTAAGGGCGTGCATTTATGTTTTGTATGTTTTGGATGTACATATGTGTGTATGTTTGCGTGTACAAATGTGTGCCCAAGCGGTTACAATTTTCTTGCATTATTCGAGTAGTGGTAACGAATAGTTGTATTTATTCGGTTAATGGTGGTTGAATAGTTTTTGGCTTATTATCTTAATAATTAAATAGATATTTGTACAGTGTTGTGTGAATAATAAAATACAATTACTGGTAATAATTGAAGCTGTAAATAGACATTTACTATAAAGTTACTATGCATAAATATGTATTTGTACATTTATATGTTTATGCAGTTACATTTGCTTGGTAGGTATTGTGCTAGGGCTTCAAGCAAGAGATGCCAGGGCCGAAATTCATTATGTATACTGTTTATTATGATAACAAAAGGACGGGTTTGTGATGATTTTTCATGTTCACATGTATAAATAGTTTAATTTGCGTAAAGTAACATACACAAAATTATACTACCTGCTTCCTAATTTTTGTTAAATACTCATATAAATGTACTTACATACATATGTATGTAAGTATGTAGGTATGGTCATGGAAATTCGCGAACTCTTTGACGGTGTAGTAGTAGTATGCGCAAAATTTAATTTTTTCAAACGTATTTAGAATACCTAGTCATTGTTTAAAATATATTAATTCGCAATCGCTCATGCAAGTAGGTCCTTTGTGTTCATTTAGTTAACGAGCTTAGACACCCAAATTTAAAACAAATAGTCGCGCTTGCGATTCTTCAGTTGATGAAACACAGTAAAAAATCTACCTACTAATGATCATCCTTAACCAGCCATTCAATTAAATTTTGCGCATACTACTACTACACCGTCAAAGAGTTCGCGAATTTCCATGACCATACCTACATACTTACATACATATGTATGTAAGTACATTTATATGAGTATTTAACAAAAAATAGGAAGCAGGTAGTATTATTTTGTGTATGTTACTTTACGCAAATTAAACTACTTATACATGTGAACATGACAAATCATCACAAACCCGTCCTTTTGTTATCATAATAAAAAGTATACATAATAAATTTCGGCCCTGGCATCTCTTGCTTGAAGCCCTAGCACAATACCTACCAAGCAAATGTAACTGCATAAACATATAAATGTACAAATACATATTTATGCATAGTAACTTTATAGTAAATGTCTATTTACAGCTTCAATTATTACCAGGAATTGTATTTTATTATTCACACAAAACTGTACAAATATCTATTTAATTATTAAGATAATAAGCCAAAAACTATTCAACCACCATTAACCGAATAAATACAACTATTCGTTACCACTATTCGAATAATGCAAGAAAATTGTAACCGCTTGGGCACACATTTGTACACGCAAACATACACACATACATCCAAAACATACAAAACATAAATGCACGCCCAGCAAGAAAGCAAAGAAAACAGCGAATATCGTTTTAAAAATCTATTAACAAAAATATTCGAATAGTACTATAACGAATAATAATATTCGAATAAACGAATAATAATATTCGAATAAACGAATAAAAAATTCGAATAAATACTATTCGAATTTTTTGTACCCGCCGAATAAAAGTTTTGTTTATTCGAATAATTTTTATTCGAATAGTCCCATGCCTAATTGATATACATATCTAACTAATATACAAAAACGTAAGTGTGTGAGTGACTGCAAATTTTTGTGACTCTTTCACGTTTAAACTAATGCCTCGAACTTTACGAAATTTTGCACACTAATTGTTTGGAGTACAGAATAGAAACACGCATAATTATATTTCGATATATTTATCGATACCAGAGTTATCGGTCAAAATGTAGTTTTACGTAAACTTTGGATTATTCGCAGAAAATTGGTATCAAACGAAAGTGGAAGAACACCGTTTTCATTTGGACGTTGGTTCACTTCGATATATTTTGGTCAAAATGTCAACCAGGAGGGGCACTCAATCAAATGAAAGGTGTTGACAAATGATTTAACATGTTTTAGCTATTTTCCCATATAAAAACAAGGTTTTTAGATATTAAACAAAACGTGGACCAAAATTGGAGCTAAAAGGTTTTTGTGAAAAATGGGTCTAAAATGAAAGGTCTGCATGAGAGTTTTAAAATGGAGTAATTGGGATTGAGAAAGGGATAGGTATTTGGATGACAATTAAAAAGCAATATGAAAAGACAAAAGCATATGAAGAGGATGGACGGAGAGAAAGATGTGGAGCTGACTCACATATTTTAAATGCAAACAAGTTAATGTTTGGGCAGGACAACGTCTGCCGGGTCTGCTAGTAACAAATAAACAAAGCATAATTTCGAAAATTTTTTTTCACGAGACAGTAGAAATAGTCCATACCAAGATGGCAATATAACTTTTATAGGGATCTATCTATAAATACTATATGAAGTTGGGTTGCGAAAATTACTATGGGGAGAGCGTTGGCCTATTAATATATACATAGATACTGCTGAAATTTTTCATAAGGTAATGAAAACATGCACCAACTGAAGTGATTAGATTTCGGCTTGTAGTAAGGCTACAGATTATTTTCAACCACATTTGAAAGCTAAAAACTCCTGCTTTACATTTCTTTGCAGGAATTTTGATATTTTTCTTTTTTCTCTTCTATTTTTGAAAATTCCTCTTCTGGTGTTGCTATCAAAATATTTTATTCTAGTTATACAACTAACTTCATTCTTAGTATGAAAAATACATTTTCTGCTTAGAAAATATGCTTTTCCAATCTTTTATTGTAGTAGACTACTACTTTTTATACCTTTCATGAGCATGAAATGGTATTATAACTTTGGTCCGATGTTTGTAAGTATGAGAAGAAGAAGAGATAGACCCACCATTAAGTGTACCGAAATGATCAGGGCGACGAGCTTAGTTGATTTAGCCATGTCCGTCTGTCCGTCCGTCTGTTTGAACGCAAATTAGTCCCTCAGTTTTAGAGATATCTCGCTGAAATTTTGCAAGCAGACGCCATTTTGCATAGGATTAATCATTTATCGGAACCAGAAAGATCGGACCGATACAACGCATAGCTCCCATACAATCGATTGTTCCGATAAACGGGTTTTGGCCTCTAACTCTTGCAATTAAAAAGCTATTAGAGCGAAATTTAGGCTTAGTACATATTATATGAGTAATGTGTGTAGTGAAAATCACCTAGATAGGACCAACATAACATATAGCTCCCATATAATCGATAGTTTCGATAAATGGGTTTTGGGCTATACATTTTGCAAATAGAAAGCTAGAAACGTAGAATTTTGCAGGTTTGGTACTTACTATATGAGTAATGTGTGTAGTGAAAATCATACAGATCGGACTTACATAACATATAGCTCCCATATTACCGATTGCTCCGATAAATGTGGTTTGGCTATGTATTTTTAAATTAACAGTTTTGGAGAGTTTGTAAGTAATTGTAAGTAAGGAGCGGACACTTAGAAAAGTTGTGCATATTCATGAAAGGTATAAAGACTTTGGCACAGCCGAAGACAGCCCTTTCCTTACTTGTTTAGTCTCATGATGCAATAAACAGGTGATCGCATGGTGACATACACCCGTGCGTACGTAATTTGTGTAATGTATTGTGTAATGTACCAATATTTTATTGTAGTAGACTACTACTTTTTTAGTCTCATGATGCAATAAACAGGTGATCGCATGGTGACATACACCCGTGCGTACGTAATTTGTGTAATGTATTTTGTTGTTGTACTTTGTGTGCGTGGTGGTGAAATTCTTGCGCAAGGCGCGCGTCCATCTAGCGTACAATGAAACAGTAGATACTGTAGCTTTGGTAAAAGCTTTTATATATGCTGTGCTGTTGGAGATTACAAAATAGCTGGAGAGTTTTGAAAAGTTTGTAGGCTTCTTTTTTGTTTAATAACAAATAAACAAAGAATAATTTCCAAAATTTTTTTTCGCGAGACAGTAGAAATAGTCCATACCAAGATGGCAATATAACTTTTATAGGGATCTATCTATAAATACTATATGAAGTTGGGTTGCGAAAATTACTATGGGGAGAGCGTTGGCCTATTAATATATACATAGATACTGCTGAAATTTTTCATAAGGTAATGAAAACATGCACCAACTGAAGTGATTAGATTTCCGCTTGTAGTAAGGCTACAGATTATTTTCAACAACATTTGAAAGCTAAAAACTCCTGCTTTACATTTCTTTGCATGGATTTTGATATTTTTTTTTTCTCTTCTATTTTTGAAAATTCCTCTTCTGGTGTTGCTATAAAAATATTTTATTCTATACAACTAACTTCATTCTTAGTATGAAAAATACATTTTCTGCTTAGAAAATATGCTTTTCCAATCTTTTATTGTAGTAGACTACTACTTTTTATAAGCTTTTATTTAGTTTCAGTTGACGGATGTCTGTAATGGAATCTTGCAAGTTAAATTTGATACACTTCCCGGTGTCCGATTGAGCTGAAAGTCTGCACCGATGTATAACCCCGATGACAAGGCAATATTATGAAAAAAAAGTTCCGGTAGGTGGCGCGTAGGTCGCTATATTTTCAAAAATCGCATTTATGGTCCGATTTGGCCGAAATTCGGAACATGTATTACTACCATGAAAATAAATATTTCCCAAAAAAAAAATGCCGCTAGGTGGAGCTGAGATCGCGGTTATAAATACTAAAAATCGGAATTATGGACCGATTTGGCTGATATTTTACGTGTGTGGTACTTAATTAGTTTCCATATGTTTAAAAAAAAAATTGGACCCGCTAGGTGGCGCGGGAGTCGCTTATAAGCTTTTATTTAGTTTTAGTTGACGGCTGTCTGTAATGGAATCTTGCAAGTTAAATTTGATACACTTCCTGGTGTCCGATTGAGCTGAAAGTCTGCACCGATGTATAACCCCGATGACAATGCAATATTATGAAAAAAAAATCCGATAGGTGGCGCGTAGGTCGCTATATTTTCGAAAATCGCATTTATGGTCCGATTTGGCTGAAATTCGGAACATGTATTACTACCATGAAAAGAAATATTTCCCAAAAAAAAAATGCCGCTAGGTGGAGCTGAGATCGCGGTTATAAATACTAAAAATCGGAATTATGGACCGATTTGGCTGATATTTTACGTGTGTGGTACTTAATTAATTTCCATATGTTTAAAAAAAATTGGAACCGATAAGTGGCGCGGAAGTCGCTCTATTTAAGAAATTCGAAGGTCCGTTTTCGGTGTCGTTTAATTCATTTTTCAACGAACTTCCCTTTAAGGTAGTATCTTAAAATTTTCATCCACGTTTAGTTTTTTACCCCAGCGCAATGTAAAAAAAAATATTTCCGATAGGTGGCGCACGGGTAGCGATATTTGAAAAATTTCATTTCCAGAAATTTTGTTTTCGATATTGTACCAACTTCCCGTTGAGCTGTGGTTTTCAAATTTTCACCATCGTTCAGGTTTCGCGGACATTGCATTATAAAATAAAATTAAAGAAAAAACTTTTTTAAAATAAGTTTTTATTATTGTTTAATAAAATTAACTAAAAAGTAAATTAATTTAAGAAAAAAGCTTTTCTAAGAACAAGCTTATGGGTATATTACTTGTTGATAAACAGAACTAAAAAGTAAAAAATAAAATGAAAGAAAAAAACTTTTTTAAAAATAAGCTTTTATTATTGTTTAATAAAATTAACTAAAAAGTAAAAAATAAATTCACTGTAAAGAAGTATAACACTTTATAAGTTCATTGTAACCTTTAACGATAGTTAGGCTTCTTCGTCTGCGATAAAATAATTCCATATTGTACATGATTATATATTTTTAACATTAAAACTTTACACTTAAATTATTAAGTCTTCCAGTCTACATCAAAGTCCCAGTTTTATTACTAATAAAAGCGTGTTAAATTTTATTTGTTATAATTAGAAACATTTAGGACCTTCTTGTCTATTTGATGGTAAAATTAAGGACTTTTAGGACATTTCTTGTTATCACAATGTAACACGCTTTTATTAATAATAAAATTGAGACTGTGATGTAGACTGGAAGACTTAATAATTTAAGTGTAAAGTTTTAATGTTAAAAATATATAATCATGTACAATATGGAATTATTTTATCGCAGACGAAGAAGCCTAACTATCGTTAAAGGTTACAATGAACTTATAAAGTGTTATACTTCTTTACAGTGAATTTATTTTTTACTTTTTAGTTAATTTTATTAAACAATAATAAAAGCTTATTTTTAAAAAAGTTTTTTTCTTTAATTTTTTATACCTTTCATGAGCATGAAATGGTATTATAACTTTGGTCCGATGTTTGTAAGTATGAGAAGAAGAAGAGATAGACCCACCATTAAGTGTACCGAAATGATCAGGGCGACGAGCTTAGTTGATTTAGCCATGTCCGTCTGTCCGTCCGTCTGTCCGTCCGTCTGTTTGAACACAAATTAGTCCCTCAGTTTTAGAGATATCTCGATGAAATTTTGCAAGCAGGCGCCATTTTGCATAGGATTAATCATTTATCGGAACCAGAAAGACCGGACCGATACAACGCATAGCTCCCATACAATCGATTGTTCCGATAAACGGGTTTTGGCCTCTATCTCTTGCAATTAAAAAGCTATTAGAGCGAAATTTAGGCTTAGTACATATTATATGAGTAATGTGTGTAGTGAAAATCACCTAGATCGGACCAACATAACATATAGCTCCCATATAATCGATAGTTTCGATAAATGGGTTTTGGGCTATAAATTTTGCAAATAGAAAGCTAGAAACGTAGAATTTTGCAGGTTTGGTACTTACTATATGAGTAATGTGTGTAGTGAAAATCATACAGATCGGACTTACATAACATATAGCTCCCATATTACCGATTGCTCCGATAAATGTGGTTTGGATATGTATTTTTAAATTAACAGTTTTGGAGAGTTTGTAAGTAATTGTAAGTAAGGAGAGGACACTTAGAAAAGTTGTGCATATTCATGAAAGGTATAAAGACTTCGGCACAGCCGAAGACAGCCCTTTCCTTACTTGTTTAGTCTCATGATGCAATAAACAGGTGATCGCATGGTGACATAGACCCGTGCGTACGTAATTTGTGTAATGTATTTTGTTGTTGTACTTTGTGTGCGTACTGTCAAAATTACACTGAAAAATGGCCATCATGTCAAAATTAAAGAAAAACACTTTTTAATCAGCTGTCTCATGCCACGACCTTCCATAGTTGGATCATGTTTAGTCTCTTTTAAATGGAATAAATTGGTCACATTTTTTCGAGCATGTCCTATGAAGACACTAATTGTACAATTTTTATACCAAAATGGGTATAAATGTATACTACTTGCAGGACACCTGACTTCGATTCTCGGGATTCTCGGTGAAGACAAACATGGGAATTGTTTTTTTTTAATTATTTTAAAGCAAGGAAAATTATTTAAAATGACGCCAGCAACTGCTTATACTTTCCAGCGTCTACTTACAGCCTTGCTCTAAATGAGACAATTAGTAATATTTTTCTGGCCAATCTTCAATAAATTAAAAAAAAACAAGTAAGGAAAGGGCTGTCTTCGGCTGTGCCGAAGGCTTTATACCTTTCATGAATACGCACAATTTTTCTAAGTATCCGATCCTTACTTACAATTACTTACAAACTCTCCAAAACTGTTAATTTAAAAATACATAGCCAAACCACATTTATCGTAGCAATCGGTAATATGGGAGCTATATGTTATGTAAGTCCGATCTGTATGATTTTCACTACACACATCACATATATAATAAGTACCAAACCTGCAAAATTTTACGTTTCTAGCTTTCTATTTGCAACATTTATAGACCAAAACCCATTTATCGAAACTATCGATTATATTGGAGCCAGGCGCGTATTCGGGGGGGGGGGGTTTCGGGGGTTCAAACCCCCCCCCCCCCCGAAATTTCCGAAAATTAAAAAATATACGTCTGTACTAGAATAATTACTCTATTTACCTTTAAAACCCCTGTTAAGAAATTAGCATTAATAGCAATAATGAAAATACGAAAGAATAAAATTAAATAATATTTCACATTGAGAGAAGTTATTGGTAGTCGCTAATCAATTGTCAGAGCAAGTCTGAGAGGTCACAACTAAATTCCTGCAACGGTTCACTCATTTGGCCCTTTAAGAAATTCGCGCCAAACTAACTGCTTTTCGAGCTATGAATACAGCGGGCAAAAATCGTAAAAATGAGTGTCCCTCGTTATTAGAGTCACGGTATCCAAAGGTTTAACCAAAAAAATTAACAAGAAGTTAAAAAAAATTTCCAAAAATTACTAAGCTGTATTTACTTCTTGCCAAAGCCTGAAGAAATCCTACACAAAATTTGAAAACAAACAATAAAAATAAATATTGTTTTGTACACGGATAAAATATTTAGCCTAGATTTAAAACTTTTTGGGGCTACATATCCAAAGTGTTGTTTGGAATTTTCAGTAAGATTGACTTCCTTTGACTAATTTCATTATTTTTGTATGAAAGAATGTGCAAAAAAACAAGAAAAATACTGCAACTCAAAGTTAAGAACTTTGTGGAAAATTCAAGAAAACACGAAAAATTTTCATAAAAATTTCTAACTTTTTATTAAAAATATTTAAATTTTTTCGAGTTTTCAGTTATGTGGCCCGTTCAATTAAAGTGAACAAAGATAGCAATCTTAAGCCGCTAGAAGAATTACTCGATTTTTGGCAATTTTTTTCCTAGCCAAGTGCATTATCTTCCATACAAATTTATAAGCGTAATATTTTTATATTGAAGAAAATGCTCTTGGTCGGCTTTTGACAATTGAACGAGCAGCAAAACTGCATACTCGAAAAAATTTTACGAGAAAGTTAGAAATTTCGATGAAATTTTTTCGATATTTCTGAAATTTCCATGAATTTTCCACAAACTTTTGAACTTTGATTTGCAGAAGTTTCGATATGTATTTGCACATACTTTCATTCAAAAATAATTAAATTAGCCTAAAGAAGTTAATTTTACTGGATATTCCAAAAAAACCCTTTGAACGCAGACATACTGGTCTAGGTGTATGACCAAATTTGGTTTAGAATGAATGCGCCTAATAAAAATTATTTAAATTTTATATCGAAAATGTTGTTAGCAATTTTTTATGTTTTTTTAAAAAATGTTAGGTCTCGAACCGACGTGCCCCAAATCAGTGCGCAATGCTCTACCTACTGAGCTCATGAATTTTGTGCGAAAAGTACCGTGTTTGTTTATCCCGGTTAAGTTTTAAACTAAACCGCAAAAAATTGAGAAAGGTTTGGAATTTATTTCCAGAAAGTTTTAAAAATTGTGTAAACCAATGAATGGTTTAAAATTTAGGCTCAAATTTTTAGCCGTGTAGAAAGAGGAAAATTTCAAATAAATAAAAGTATAAATATGTAATATGCGAAAATATAAATATATGTGTATTTATAGGTAATTCTTATTTACTGACACTTTGGCCAAAACCCCCCCCTAAATTTTTTTCTGGCTACGCGCCTGATGGGAGCTATATGTTTTGTGTGTCCGATCTGGGTGATTTTCACTACACAAGTTACAAATATAATATGTACTAAACCTGCAAAATTTCGCTCTCATAGCTTTTTGATTGCACGAGTTATAGGCCAAAACCCATTTATAGGAACTATCGATTGTATGGGAGCTATGCGTTATGTAAGTCCGATCTACATGATTTTCACTCCACACACTACATATATAATAAGTACCAAACCTGCAAAATTTTACGTTTCTAGGTTTCTATTTGCAACATTTATAGCCCAAAACCCGTTTATCGGAACAATCGATTGTATGGGAGCTATACCTTGTATCGGTCCTATCTTGCTGGTTCCGACAAATGATTGATCCTATGCAAAATGGCGCCTGCTTGCAAAATTTCATCAAGATATATCTAAAACTGAGGGACTAGTTTGCGTTCAAACAGACGGACGGACAGACGGACAGACGGACATGGCTAAATCAACTCATCTCGTCGCCCTGATCATTTCGGTATAGGTACTTAATGGTGGGTCTATCTCTTCTTCTTCTCACACTTAAAAACATCGGACCAAAGTTATAATACCATTTCATGTTCATGAAAGGTATAAATATTATGATAAAAGGTTTTCGTATGTTATATGTTTCAAGGCAAATTTAATTTGCTTGATCCTGTTAATGCACGCATCAAAGCCGGCACCCTTACCACCTGCGCCACTGCTGTATCATGTATATAATTTCTGTTGTGAATCAGACACTTTATCTACTGGGTTGTAGATGTCGCTGAGGGTAGTGGTGAAGTTCTTGCGCAAGGCGCGCGTCCATCTAGCGTACAATGAAACAGTCAGATACTGTAGCTTTGGTAAAAGCTTTTATGTATGTTGTGCTGTTGGAGATTACAAAATAGCTGGAGAGTTTTGGAAAGTTTGTAGGCTTTTTTGTTTAATAACAAATAAACAAAGCAGAATTTCCAAAATTTTTTTTCGCGAGACAATAGAAATAGTCCATACCAAGATGGCAATATAACTTTTATAGGGATCTATCTATAAATACTATATGAAGTTGGGTTGCGAAAATTACTATGGGAAGAGTGTTAGCCTATTAATATATACATAGATACAGCTGAAATTTTTCATAAGGTAATGAAAACATGCACCAACTGAAGTGATTAGATTTCCGCTTGTAGTAAGGCTACAGATTATTTTCAACAACATTTGAAAGCTAAAAACTCCTGCTTTACATTTCTTTGCATGGACTTTGATATTTTTTTTTCTCTTCTATTTTTGAAAATTCCTCTTCTGGTGTTGCTATCAAAATATTTTATTCTATACAACTAACTTCATTCTGAGTATGAAAAATACATTTTTTGCTTAGAAAATATGCTTTTCCAATCTTTTATTGTAGTAGACTACTACTTTTTATACCTTTCATGAGCATGAAATGGTATTATAACTTTGGTCCGATGTTTGTAAGTATGAGAAGAAGAAGAGATAGACCCACCATTAAATGTACCGAAATGATCAGGTCGACGAGCTTAGTTGATTTAGCCATGTCCGTCTGTCCGTCCGTCTGTTTGGACGCAAATTAGTCCCTCAGTTTTAGAGATATCTCGCTGAAATTTTGCAAGCAGGCGCTATTTTGCATAGGATTAATCATATATCGGAACCAGAAAGATCGGACCGATACACCGCATAGCTCCCATACAATCGATTGTTCCGATAAACGGGTTTTGGCCTCTAACTCTTGCAACTAAAAAGCTATTAGAGCGAAATTTAGGCTTAGTACAAATTATATGAGTAATGTGTGTAGTGAAAATCACCTAGATCGGCCCAACATAACATATAGCTCCCATATAATCGATAGTTTCGATAAATGGGTTTTGGGCTATAAATTTTGCAAATAGAAAGCTAGAAGCGTAGAATTTTGCAGGTTTGGTACTTACTATATGAGTAATGTATATAGTGAAAATCATACAGATCGGACTTACATAACATATAGCTCCCATATTACCGATTGCTCCGATAAATGTGGTTTGGCTATGTATTTTTAAATTAACAGTTTTGGAGAGTTTGTAAGTAATTGTAAGTAAGGAGAAGACACTTAGAAAAGTGACAGGTGATCGCATGGTGACATAGACCCGTGCGTACGTAATTTGTGTAATGTATTTTGTTGTTGTACTGTGTGTGCGTACTGTCAAAATTACACTGAAAAATGGCCATAATGTCAAAATTAAAGAAAAAAACTTTTTAATCAGCTGTCTCATTCCACGACCTTCCATAGTTGGATCATGTTTATTCTCTTTTAAATGGAATAAATTGGTCACATTTGTTCGAGCATGTCCTATGAAGACACTAATTGTACAATTTTTATACCAAAATGGGTATAAATGTATACTACTTGCAGGACACCTGACTTCGATTCTCGGGATTCTCGGTGAAGACAAACATGGGAATTGTTTTTTTTTAATTCTTTTAAAGCAAGGAAAATTATTTAAAATGACGCCAGCAACTGCTTATACTTTCCATCGTCTACTTACAGCCTTGCTCTAAATGAGACAATTAGTAATATTTTTCTGGCCAATCTTCAATAAATTAAAAAAAAAATATTATGATAAAAGGTTTTCATATGTTATATGTTTCATGGCAAATTTAATTTATAAAAAAAACAAAACTTAACCTTCCCGGAACCCGTGCTTGATCCTGTTAACGCACGCATCAAAGCCGGCACCCTTACCACCTGCGCCACTGCTGTATCATGTATATCATTTCTGTTGTGAATCAGAGACTTTATCTACTGGGTTGTAGATGTCGCTGAGGGTAGTGGTGAAATTCTTGCGAAAGGCGCGCGTCCATCTAGCGTACAATGAAACAGTCAGATACTGTAGCTTTGGTAAAAGCTTTTATGTATGTTGTGCTGTTGGAGATTACAAAATAGCTGGAGAGTTTTGGAAAGTTTGTAGGCTTTTTTGTTTAACAACAAATAAACAAAGCAGAATTCCAAAATTTTTTTTCGCGAGACAGTAGAAATAGTCCATACCAAGATGGCAATATAACTTTTATAGGGATCTATCTATAAATACTATATGAAGTTGGGTTGCGAAAATTACTATGGGGAGAGTGTTAGCCTATTAATATATACATAGATACAGCTGAAATTTTTCATAAGGTAATGAAAACATGCACCAACTGAAGTGATTAGATTTCGGCTTGTAGTAAGGCTACAGATTATTTTCAACAACATTTGAAAGCTAAAAACTCCTGCTTTACATTTCTTTGCAGGGATTTTGATATTTTTCTTTTTTCTCTTCTATTTTTGAAAATTCCTCTTCTGGTGTTGCTATCAAAATATTTTATTCTATACAACTAACTTCATTCTTAGTATGAAAAATACATTTTCTGCTTAGAAAATATGCTTTTCCAATCTTTTATTGTAGTAGACTACTACTTTTTATACCTTTCATGAGCATGAAATGGTATTATAACTTTGGTCCGATGTTTGTAAGTATGAGAAGAAGAAGAGATAGACCCACCATTAAGTGTACCGAAATGATCAGGGCGACGAGCTTAGTTGATTTAGCCATGTCCGTCTGTCCGTCCGTCTGTTTGAACGCAAACTAGTCCTTCAGTTTTAGAGATATCTCCATGAAATTTTGCAAGCAGCCGCCATTTTGCATAGGATTAATCATTTATCGGAACCAGAAAGATCGGACCGATACAACGCATAGCTCCCATACAATCGATTGTTCCGATAAACGGGTTTTGGCCTCTAACTCTTGCAATTAAAAAGCTATTAGAGCGAAATTTAGGCTTAGTACATATTATATGAGTAATGTGTGTAGTGAAAATCACCTAGATCGGACCAACATAACATATAGCTGCCATATAATCAATAGTTTCGATAAATGGGTTTTGGGCTATAAATTTAGCAAATAGATAGCTAGAAACGTAGAATTTTGCAGGTTTGGTACTTACTATATGAGTAATGTGTGTAGTGAAAATCATACAGATCGGACTTACATAACATATAGCTCCCATATTACCGATTGCTCCGATAAATGTGGTTTGGCTATGTATTTTTAAATTAACAGTTTTGGAGAGTTTGTAAGTAATTGTAAGTAAGGAGCGGACACTTAGAAAAGTTGTGCATATTCATGAAAGGTATAAAGACTTCGGCACAGCCGAAGACAGCCCTTTCCTTACTTGTTTAGTCTCATGATGCAATAAACAGGTGATCGCATGGTGACATACACCCGTGCGTACGTAATTTGTGTAATGTATTTTGTTGTTGCACTTTGTGTGCGTACTGTCAAAATTACACTGAAAAATGGCCATAATGTCAAAATTAAAGAAAAAACTTTTTAATCAGCTGTCTCATGCCACGACCTTCCATAGTTGGATCATGTTTAGTCTCTTTAAGTGGAATAAATTGGTCACATTTGTTCGAGCATGTCCTATGAAGACACTAATTGTACAATTTTTATACCAAAATGGGTATAAATGTATACTACTTGCAGGACACCTGACTTCGATTCTCGGGATTCTCGGTGAAGACAAAAATGGGAATTGTTTTTTGAAGTTTACTTCTATAGCGGCATGCATTTGGGGAAACTGTCACGAAAATTGGAAGACAACAACCATATGAGTGTTGTTGTTGCGAAGCTACAGCGCTTACAGTATGTAGGTATAATTAAATCCAACAAATGATGTGGTGAGTAATCGAGATGCGTGGTAGAAATACCTTCAAAGGTGTCCCCATGTGTGAAATACAATGTTTGCCGCATTGCATTTAACAGTGAAAATAGCCTAGCTGATAGGCATTTGATTGTTTAACTAGAAGTCGCGGGTTCGAGTCGCGACAGGTTGAACGTTTTTTTAAGCTTTTTTTTTTTTTTTATTTGAAGTTTAAACCCACCATTCTTTTATTTGAGCGTTGAAAACCGCACTCCGGTGCCAGAGAGTTTAAAAGCTAATTTACCATACTTACATACATATGTACCAGGGCCGTGCGCAGGAATTGGCCTTGGGGGGGGTTTTAATTTAGATTTGCATTCACATACATTTTTCACTAAGATAAACATATTTGCTGAAACAGATACCTACCCATACATCATAAATTTAAATGTTCTTTAACTTTTCTGAAACTGCATACTCTGATGCCTAAAATTATACCCAAGAAAACTTTTTTGGTTGTACAAATTTTTCTGTATTTGATAGAGAATTGGTGATATGGTGGCATATTATTCGCACTTTTATGAATACATGGCTATAATTAAAGTCCGTTTAACATTGCGACTCTTCGAGGTACGGAAAAGAATTCTGTCAATACTGAGTTTATGTCCACATTCACATTGCGATGTATATTCAAGGACGCGAGTCCATTAAGACGATCTTCTTTCATTGTTGACCTCAAGTAAGATTTTAATCGTCGCAGCGTCGAAAAAGAACGTTCATTTGTTGCTGTGGTAACAGGTAAAGCGGCCATGATACGAAGCACTTGATGAACATTTGGAAAAGCATCTATTTTACAAATGGCAAGAGCTTCTAATGGATTCTGAATATCCGTAGATGCAATATATTCCCTCCATAGCTGAACTTCACTTATCCACGCTTCCGGGAATATATCATGTAATATAGTCTCGTATGATTGAAACAGTTCTGTACAAGCCGCTTCCTCAAATTTTTGCATTCTTTTGGGGAAAAGGCAAGAAAAATTAGACAGAATATTTCGCTGATTTAAGAACCGATCTTTTAGATGTGTGACGAATAGATCCAAGTATGGAATGTATGTACTTATTCGATAGAAATCTTCTACCGTGTCGGTTGCGATGTTACATCGATGTGTTTGCTTTCTTGCGAATCTTGGTTTTTGGACCGGGATTTCATATGTTGCACAGATCGCACCGACAGCTTCGAATATTTTCTTGAAATTTTCCACTGCGTTGTGTCGCTTTGTCATTAACACAGCTTTAGCAGCATCTGCTAATTCCACTGCTTCTCCAAGATCCTGATTTACGGTTTGAAGAATCCGACTCAAAGGCAAAGTAATTGCATGGGTGGACTGAAGTACATGCAAAGTGATCTGAAAAATTAGAAGAACAATTTTGTTGTTTAAATACATAAAAATTACAATCGTTACATCTTACTCAGATTACTCTCTTTATTAGATTACATCTTAGCAAAAACTACATACTATGTATGTAAAATGTATTTTTTGTCTCTCCAGCAATTTCATTAATTTGTTATATATATAGCAAAAAAATCGTTACTGGAAGCTACGAATTTCTGTCATATAAAAACGAAAAAATGAATAAGTTCCAGTAACAATTTTATTTGTTAATGAACAGGCCTAAAGTTTGTTTATTTTTATAACTATATTATTTGATATTATTTATTTGGACTAACTATTTGATGGTCTTACTTGAAAAGCTAGAGTTTTGATAGCCGAGAGTAACTGGAAGGCTTCAGATGAGGCCTCGACCCTCCAAGTAGTTGAAATTTCCTCCAAAGTTTCAATGACTGCTGGCTGCATATAGAGATACGTTGCAACTGCCTCATGCTGCTGAACCCATCTTGTCTCGCAAAGGCTCTTCAGTTTCTTCTTACGTAGAACATTTTCATCAGATTCAATTATTTTCTGAAAAGCAAGTTGTCTCTTTGGATATTTAAAAAATTTGTAGACGCTCCTTATTGTGCCGAAACAGTTCTGAATTTGAGGTATTTTACACGCGTCATTAACAGCCAAGTTGAAGCTATGAGAAGCGCAATGAGAATAGTGAGCCAAAGGATATTTATTTTTGATGTAAGATTGGGCACCGTGAAATTCACCGCTCATGGATTTTGCTCCATCATAGCCTTGTCCACAAAAATAAGTGAGATCAATACCGGAAGTTTCGAGGAAATGAAGTATCGTTTTAGATAATCCTTTTCCAGTAAAATCGTCAACGGGAGTGAAAGCTATAAAATCTTCACAAATTTTAAATGCTCCTTCATCCTGATGCAAATATCTAACGCAAAGATACATTTGTTCAATTCCAGCTATGTCTGAAGTTTCATCCGCTAACACTGAGAAAGCTTGTGATTTATTTATTTCACATATTAAATGTTGTTGAATCTGCAAGTAGCAAATAGCGATCAGTTCATTTTGAATGCGATTACTTATATACGACGCATGTTTTGGTACGTTTTCCAACAGTGTTTGGAATGCGATGTCACTTTTGGCTCGATATCTCAACAGAGCACGGAAATTCCCATCGTTTATCAAAGGCTCTACTAATGAAATTTTGCCTGTGTCTTGAGTTCCGCGAAGTGACAAACCTTGCCGACCACATAAAATGATCGTTTCAATGATTGGGACGATTAAACTCTTGCTTTTTTCAATAAAATCAAGTTTTTGTTTTGATATTTGTAGATCGATAGGCAAACTTTTTTTCTTTTCGATGTCGGCTCTAGTAATTGATTGTAGAAGTGATGTTTTGTGATATTCAGAATTCTGGTGATGATTAAACATCTCAAGTGCTTTTTTCCAGTTTTTGAAAGGTTTTAATACTAACTGGCCCAATGCCTGGCTTCCAACACCTCCTTCTTTTACAGAAAAAAGCACACAGAATTTACAGAAGGTCCCATCCTCTATCGCTGAACAAGCTAACCATGCGTATTTATGCAACCAAGCTCGTTGGAATTTTAAATTTCGTGGTCCGGATGAAGGAAACTTGAAGGTTTCGCAAGGAACCCAGATCTTGTCTTGGAGCCCAACAATTGAGTCTATGCCATCAGCAGCTGATTTATTTACAAAATATCCAAAATCATATTTATCAATGGGAACTGTAGGATTTGATGTAGAGCTAACTGTAGCTTCACAACGTCTGTCCAACTAATTAATAACGATAAGAAAAATAAATAATTTTGCCCGCGACATTTGCTCGACACATATTTCCATAAACGTAAAAGCCAAATTGTACGAAAAATTCATTTATTTTTTTTGTATACTTACATCGGCATTTTCGAGTTTAGGTCTCTTACATAAGAATCGACGAATATCCATCTTTAAAACTAAACAACAAATGCAATACTAAAGGCTGGTTTTCATTAGGTCAAAATATGACATCAAATGGTGGCATACTAATGAAAACGGCTGGCATATGGAGTCAATTGCGTTTGCAGTCAGTTTTGACGACTCTTTGTCATATAAAATGGCATGCATGTGAAAACTGTCAAATTCCAGTATGACAGCGCAGTTTGCAACGATTGACACGATTGCCAACATGTTGGCAAATCTATTTCATTTGACTCAATTCGGTTGTGGAGTCGGGTTCGCACCCCAAATTTTGTCAAAAAATTTTTTTTTTCCTTTTTTATTTTATTTTTTATATTTTTTCCATTTTATATTATTGTTTGCTTTTTTAATTCTGTAATATTACCATTTTGTGGTCGGCTACGTTGTATTCATATCACAAATTTGTATGTTTTTGTGTCGGGAACAAAACAAAAAAGTGAAAATATATAAAAAAAATAATACTTGCAATTAAAAAACAAAGAAAAGTTAATAAAAAGTTAAAAAAACATTTAACAAAAGTTGGGGTGGGAACTCGCTTCCCTACAATTGATAGTGGAGTAGATTGTCAAACAACTGACTGGGCAATTGTAGTGAAAACGGGATGTCAATCGCTTCACACCACAATTCGACGTCAGTCTTTAACGCGCTCTGCTTTATCGACTTCATGTCAGTTTTTAAGTCGTAATGAAAACACATTTGACACCATATCGCCATAGTGTCAGTTAAGTCAGTTTTTGTGGTCAGTCATTTTGACCTAATGAAAACCAGCCTTAAGCGTATTAGGAAAAAAGCGACGAATATCCATCTTTAAAACTAAACAACAAATGCAATACTAAGCGTATTAGGAAAAAAGCGAGAATGAAAGTGTAATATATTTTAGACTCCGATTTGTTCAACACTAACCATGCACGATTGAATTTTCCCAAGAATCTCCCATAAACGGACAAAATTCAAAAACACCACAAGAAAGCTTTGCTGTTTATTATAAAAATTAAATAGGGGATTCCCCGTTTAGCATGTATACACACATTCCAGTGGTGTGTATCAATCATGGTGAAATCATTATCAGGTGATGGCAGGTCGACAAACATACACAGTATACACAACTTCCGTGTATTTTGTTCTTGTAATTTGCTTATTCGATGTCAAATATATATGGAAATTTAATAAATTCTGTCAAAAGTCATGAAAAAAATAGAAGTCATCAATTGGTACTGGTACAAATTAGGGACTTGCGATGAACCGATTAAATCATATTTTGATTAATCATATGATTCATCAAAATCTAGTTAACCAGGTCCTGAATAGTATTGTTTACCGTACTTGTTAATTGAAACTGCTCACTGTTTTCACAAAATGAACATTTTTCGTTATCAGTACAATTTTTTGAAAATGCCAAACGAACATATGCTACATAACTTTGTAATTTCGGAAAGCTCCAAGTGCAATTCAAAGCAGGGACGGAAAATAAAAGTTATTTTATTTTCGATCTCGTAAAAGTCCGGGGTTAGATAGTGTCCCAGAAGAAAATTATTAAATTTTCTGTTGTCCCAGGACTTCTATGATCAATATCCTGGCCACAATTAATTTTCCTGGCTTTTTTGAAAAAAGTCCGATAATAACTTTAAACCCCGGACTTTTATTTTTTCTCGCCAGCAATAAAAGTTATCTTTGTCCTTTTTTTTTTTAATGACAGAATAAAAGTCCGAACCAAAATCTACTAAACCGTCAATCCTCTTTCATATGATAAGAAATTCATTAAATTTATATTGGCGGGTTGGTAGATTTTAGCTCGGACTTTTATTCTGTCCTTAAAAAATAAGAGGACAAAGATAACTTTTATTCTTGGCGAGAAAAAATAAAAGTCCGAGTTGTCCGATTATTTCTGTCCGGATAAGAATAAAAGTCCAGAAATTACTTATTTCTTCGGACTTTTATTTTAAAAGGAATAAAAGTCCCCGTCCCTGATTCAAAGTGCCGGACTTATGTATTGGCCAACCTTTTCTTTTTCCGTAAAATTATTTTAACTAATTTTTTTCAAAAATTATGAATCAATATTCAATGCAAAACTTATAAACTGTATTTTGAAATTTTTTGCAAAATCTTTGCAACTTAGGTTAGGCCAATGGGGGGGTTTTAACCCCCAAAACCCCCCCGTGCGCACGGCCCTGATATGTACATATGTAAATATAAATTTGTGAAATATATGCATATGTACATATGAATGTACACATGTGCCGCTATTTATGAGCAAAATGTTGCATATTTTGAGATTTGAAATTACATGTACTATGTAATATTCTATTCAGTTGACTGAATTCAGCGAAGTCGGAGTAAAACGTCATAGAGATCGGGTTGTGCTTACTGTTTCCAGGTTTTCATAATTTTGTTAGTTACACCATATTGCGTTTAGGGATCGATATGCCGCAAAATAGGAACGGGGCTCGTGACCAACGGCGAATGCTAACTAGAATAACTAGAACTAGAAAAACCCCAAAAACTTCAATTGAACGCACACGTGAATATCGTGCACGCCGGCGGACATTAATGAATGTGCTAAACAGTGAACCCGGTGGCCGTAAGGCCCGTTCCAAAGTAAAGATGTGTAAATAAAAATTTTCGTTTTTCGGGTTTTTATGATAAACATAAATAACTGACTGATGAGATTGTTCTCTAAATTAAAAAAATAAAAGTTTGAACTCGTTTTCCCAAAAAATTAAAATTTTGAAATACATCTCTTTACTTTTGAACGAGGGATATGTATTTCGTTATCAAATCTTTCTTATTTGATATTTGTTGTAGTGGATATATCACCTGTGCAAGAATATGCTCCCATTGGACATAATGATGTAGTTCATCCTTGTGAGTACTCAAACACTTTTACATAGATATTTATATGTATATATGTACGCCCATTTAATTCAATTGTGTCATAACTCTAAAATTACGATTTTTGAACTAATTGCGAGAAATTGTGCCCATGATCTTTGTTGCGTAAACAATCTTTGGGGATGGTTAAGATAAAAATTAAATAATACCTGTTAACAGCTGAAATGGATTTTCTAAAAAGCTACATATTTGTGCATATGGGTGTTTCCACGGTAGCGAACAGTACGTTCGTACGCTTTTGTGGGCCAAAAAACAAAGTAAACATAGGTTTTTGTTGTTTTTTGTTTGCTACTTCGATAGCATTTTGGAAGGTCAATTTTAGGTACAAGAGGCAGGTTTGTTCGATTTTTAGTTTAGACTGTGGGGGCAATAAACATGTGGTCGCGAACGTACGCAAAATGGAAGTGACTTTTTTGTGCAACTGAAAAAGTTCAAAATTCAGCGAAATGGAATGGATTTTTTCAAAACGGTTGATAACATATTGAAGTGGCATAAAGTGACTTTCTTTACACATATTTCACGTTAAAATATCTTCAGTACATTTTTATATATACGCTTAAATACCGGTCGCGAACGTACGGGTCGCGAACGTACGATTTTTCCATACACTTTTTCTTCCTATTTTCGGCATAATGTTTTACAAATTATATGAATAGGAACACTTAATTCACAAGTTTAAATCTTATATGTTGTATTTATAAAGAAAGAAGATAGCATAAATTGTTAGACTCTACTGAAATCCCTCGGCTCACACCGAAAGGCTCGAAAATGGCTTGCATAACATAAAGTATACTCACCATAATGTATGGTTGTAAAATTTATGAATAACTTCATTAAAATTATTTAAAACCCTATGATCCATTATTAACCATGCAAAAAAAGTATATTAACAACCTCTTTTTTTCTTGCTTCAGTTTTTGGTAGGCAAAAATATACCAAATGGCAAAACGGTCGCGAACGTACGCAACTTTGAGAATTAAAAAAAAAAGGTTTGGTAAACCCTTTACGAGAAGTAGTTTTGGTTTTCAATTAAGTGCACTGAACTGGCTTTAGCAATGTAGTTCTAGACATTTCCTTACACTCCTTGAGAAGTGGTAACAAAAAATGTATTTTTTTGGTCGCGAACGTACGATCCAGGAAGAGGTAAAAGTTTCAATAAAAATTTACCTTTAATACATGGTGGTTCACTCTTCTTTCATTTTAATAGTCTTAATTGATATTCATGTAGGTATTTCGTTGCAAAAAGGGATCTCTAGTATAACTCGTACATGTGAAAAAAATTAAAAGAAACAAGCCTTTAAAACTGGGTGGAAATGAAAAAAAAAAATTTCGGGTTTCAAACCAAATTTTTCATAAAAATATTGAAACTAACTTCCAAACCTTTATTTTTTATAAAAATTTGGGTAATTTTGTATAACAGGGTTAAAAAAGAATTTATTTTTATCAACATTTAAAATTTTTGCTCGGGTTGACCATTCTACGGAAATGCCCATATGTATTTTGAAAAGTGCCACTGCTTAAAATAAATGAGCGATATCCTACTAATATTATAAATGTGAATGTAGCGATGTTTGGATGTTTGGATGTTTGTATGTTTGGATGTTTGGATGTTTGGATGTTTGGATGTCCAGACGTTTGCTTTTGTTACCTAAAAACGTGAGAATGGCTAGACGGATTTTATTGAAATTTGGCACGCCTACAGGTTATCGTCTGGAAGGAGCTATAGGCTATTTATTAATTTATTTATTATTTATTTTTTAATTTTGGGGGTTCCGACCCTGCTAGGGACCGTTTCTTTTCGAAATTTTTTTTATTCCATATAACTCTAAGTATATTGAACCTATACTTATGATATTTCGCATATAGGTATAGAAAGATCGTACAATATGGGTATCAAACGAAGGGGGAAGGTCCCAGGTTTCATTTTAGCTTCGACATATTTCGATAAATTGATCGATAACTGAGTTATCGGTGAAAATGTGATTGCCCAAAAACCTTAAACTTGACCTACAATATGGGTATCAAACGAAAGGAGAAGGCCCCAAGTTTCAATTTAGCTTTGATATATTTCGATAAATTGATCGATAACTAAGTTATCGGTCAAAATTCTATTGCCCGAAAACCTTAATAATACCCTGCAATATGGGTATCAAACGAAAGGGGATAGCTCCAGGTTTCAGTTTTACTTCGATAGGTTTCGATAAATTGATCGATAACTGAGTTATCGGTCAAAATGCGATTGCGCGAAAACTTCTATATTACCCTACAATATGGGTATCAAACGAAAGAAGATAGCTCCAGGTTTCATTTGGACTTCGATATATCTCGATAAATTTATCGATAACTGAGTTATCGGTGATTGCCCAAAAACCTTAACATTACTCTATAATATGGGTATAAAACGAAAGGAGAAGGCAACAGGTTTCATTTGGACTACGATAGGTTTCGATAAATTGATCGATAACTGAGTTATCGGTGAAAATGTGATTGCCCAAAAAGCTTAAACTTGACCTACAATATGGGTATCAAACGAAAGGGGAAGGCCCCAGGTTTCATTTGTACTTCAATATATTTCGATAAATTGATGGATAACTGAGTCATCGGTCAAAATGCGATTGCCCGAAAACCTCTATTTTACCCTACAATATGGGTATCAAACGAAAGGAGATAGCTCCAGGTTTCATTTGGACTTCGATAGGTTTCGATAAATTGATCGATAACTGAGTTATCGGTGAAAATGTTATTGCCCAAAAACCTTAAACTTGACCTACAATATGAGTATCAAACGAAAGGGGAAGGCCCCAGGTTTCAATTTAGCTTTGATATATTTCGATAAATTGATCGATAACTAAGTTATCGGTCAAAATTCGATTGCCCGAAAACCTTAATATTACCCGGCAATATGGGTATCAAACGAAAGGGGATTGCTCCAGGTTTAATTTTTACTTCGATAGGTTTCGATAAATTGATCGATAACTGAGTTATCGGTCAAAATGCGATTGCGCGAAAACTTCTATATTACCCTACAATATGGGTATCAAACGAAAGGAGATAGCTCCAGGTTTCATTTGGACTTCGATAGGTTTCGATAAATTGATCGATAACTGAGTTATCGGTGAAAATGTTATTGCCCAAAAACCTTAAACTTGACCTACAATATGAGTATCAAACGAAAGGGGAAGGCCCCAGGTTTCAATTTAGCTTTGATATATTTCGATAAATTGATCGATAACTAAGTTATCGGTCAAAATTCGATTGCCCGAAAACCTTAATATTACCCGGCAATATGGGTATCAAACGAAAGGGGATAGCTCCAGGTTTCATTTTTACTTCGATAGGTTTCGATAAATTGATCGATAACTGAGTTATCGGTCAAAATGCGATTGCGCGAAAACTTCTATATTACCCTACAATATGGGTATCAAACGAGAGGAGATAGCTCCAGGTTTCATTTGGACTTCGATATATCTCGATAAATTTATCGATAACTGAGTTATCGGTGATTGCCCAAAAACCTTAACATTACTCTATAATATGGGTATAAAACGAAAGGATAAGGCAACAGGTTTCATTTGGACTACGATAGGTTTCGATAAATTGATCGATAACTGAGTTATCGGTGAAAATGTGATTGCCCAAAAAGCTTAAACTTGACCTACAATATGGGTATCAAACGAAAGGGGAAGGCCCCAGGTTTCCTTTGTACTTGGATATATTTCGATAAATTGATCGATAACTGAGTTAGCGGTCAAAATGCGACTGCCCGAAAACATCTATATTACCCGGCAATATGGGTATCAAACGAAAGGGGATAGCTCCAGGTTTCATTTTTACTTCGATAGGTTTCGATAAATTGATCGATAACTGAGTTATCGGTCAAAATGCGATTGCGCGAAAACTTCTATATTACCCTACAATATGGGTATCAAACGAAAGGAGATAGCTCCAGGTTTCATTTGGACTTCGATAAATTGATCGATAACTGAGTTATCGGTGAAAATGTTATTGCCCAAAAACCTTAAACTTGACCTACAATATGAGTATCAAACGAAAGGGGAAGGCCCCAGGTTTCAATTTAGCTTTGATATATTTCGATAAATTGATCGATAACTAAGTTATCGGTCAAAATTCGATTGCCCGAAAACCTTAATATTACCCGGCAATATGGGTATCAAACGAAAGGGGATAGCTCCAGGTTTCATTTGGACTTCGATCTATTTCGATAAATTTATCGATAACTGAGCTATCGGTGACTGCCCAAAAAACTTAACATTACTCTATAATCTTACTAATATATAAAAACGTAAGTTTGTGAGTGACTGCGGATGTTTGTGGTTCTTTATAGTCTGAACAAATGGCCCGATCATCACGAAATTTTGCAGACAGGTTCTTAGGAGTGTGGAATGGGTAACAGGCATCATGAAATTTCGATAAATTTATCGATAACAGAGTTATCGGCCAAAATGTTGTTTTCCGTAAAATTTGGAGTATTCGCACAAAATTGGTATCAATCGAAAGGGGAAGAACCACAGTTTTCATTTGGACTTTGGTTCAATTCGATATATTTATCGATAACAGAGTTATCGGTCAAAATGTGGTTTCGGGTAAACTTTGGAATATTCGCACAAAATTGGTATCAATCGAAAGGGGAAGACCACAGTTTTTATTTGGACTTTGGTTCATTTCGATATATTTATCGATAACAGAGTTATCGGTCAAAATGTGGTTTCGGGTAAACTTTGGAATATTCGCACAAAATTGCTATCAATCGAAAGGGGAAGACCACAGCTTTTATTTGGACTTTGGTTCATTTCGATATATTTATCCATAACAGAGTTATCGGTCAAAATGTGGTTTCGGGTAAACTTTGGAATATTCGCACAAAATTGGTATCAATCGAAAGGGGAAGACCACAGATTTTATTTGGACTTCGGTTCATTTCGATATATTTATCGATCACAGAGTTATCGGTCAAAATGTGGTTTCGGGTAAACTTCGAAAGGGGAAGACCACAGATTTTATTTGGACTTTGGTTCATTTCGATATATTTATCGATAACAGAGTTATCGGTCAAAATGTGGTTTCGGGTAAACTTTGGAATATTCGCACAAAATTGCTATCAATCGAAAGGGGAAGACCACAGCTTTTATTTGGACTTTGGTTCATTTCGATATATTTATCCATAACAGAGTTATCGGTCAAAATGTGGTTTCGGGTAAACTTTGGAATATTCGCACAAAATTGGTATCAATCGAAAGGGGAAGACCACAGATTTTATTTGGACTTCGGTTCATTTCGATATATATATCGATCACAGAGTTATCGGTCAAAATGTGGTTTCGGGTAAACTTTGGAATATTTGTCCAAAATTGGTATCAATCGAAAGGGGAAGACCACAGATTTTATTTGGACTTTGGTTCATTTCGATATATAAATAATAATAGAGCTAATATAAATACAGCACCAATCTTTACGAAATTTTGTACACATATTCTATGGAGCTTAGCATAGGACCCCATTTAATGCCATTTCAATATTCGCAAACGTCAAGCTGTGTAGTTGTGTTTTTATTTTGCTCTGTGCTTTTATCTAAAAATTTAATCATATTTGTCTTATATCTGAAAATTTTGAAGTTTAAGATTAAAGTTAATGAGTTGAATACTTAATGTGCTTCACTACTTGTTGTGAAAAGTGTAAATTTTTGATACATTTTTGAAAATTAAATAATTATAAATTCATTCTATTGAATTTGTGTGTGCCGAGTTGTGTTTTTGCATATTGTTTTTGTTGCTTTTGAAAGGCTTACATTTTACATTGTAATTGTTGTTGTGTGCTGACTTGGTTTTCTTTTTCTCACTCCTTTTTCGTTACAGCTGTTTGCGTGGTTTGTTAAACGTCAAGTACAGTGTGTTTAAAACTGTTCGCTCAGTACATTGCCTTCCAAACTGCCAGGGTTGTTTTTATTGCTTTTTATTTTTAACTACTAAATTTTTTAATTTTATAATTTTTAATTTTTTAATTTTTCATAATTATTAATAATATAATGTCGTGCACGTTTGAAAATTGCCAGATAAAAGGCGAGTCGGAGCGCTTTGTAGCATGCTGGCTGTGTGATGCACTTGTCCACGCAAAGTGTACTGGCTTAACTGGTAGAACAGCCGATCTTATTAATGATGGAAAAGGTCTGGGCTGGTCTTGTTTAAAATGTAGATCGACGGAAATTGATCTTTGTAAGGTCTTTCGTCATATCAGAAACGGGTTTTCCGAGATCAGCAAAGACTTTTCTTTGCTGACCGAAAAATTCAAAAAATACGAAAGCATTTTTAAATCGTTTGGAAATCTTGACAAATCGTTTCAATTAGAAAGTTCTAGCAATCGTGATGGCGAGCGCGGGCGTACGGATGATCGGCCTGCTCCTTTATTAGCGCCGAACTTGCCGCAAGCCATCGAATTGATAGACTTGGCGTCCCCAATTCCAAGCACTTCTGTTCGAGCAACTTCCAAGAACCCTCCAAAGTCCTCCGCTAAAAAAAATCCGGATCCTCCTGCAATTGCAATTGAGTCTGAACCAATTGCTAGGAAGCTGGTTGTGGTCCCTCGCAAAAAATCTATTTTTGTGTCTAGGTTCCATCCTGACACTACAGAAGAAGATTTAATGTACCATATTTCGACTAAGGTAAAAGATCGTAACTTGACTATTAAAAAGTTTAATTTCACGTATCAGAGAAATATGTCTTCATTTAGAATTGATGTCGCTGGAAAAGATTTCGACGCTCTTTTGGATAGTTCTTTTTGGCCCCCCGGTGCTCTTGTGCGGGAGTTTGAATACAGACCAAATAGAAATGTTCAAAATGTAGCAACAATCTCTCGTGATAACGTTGAGCCAAAAAACTGAGTACTAAGACCATGACTATCTTTTATCAAAATGTCAGAGGTTTGAATACCAAATTAACCGATCTTTATTTGAAATCTTTCTGTTGTAACTATAACGTACTTGCTTTTACTGAAACTTGGCTAAAACCTCATGTTTTCAACTCTGAATTTTTTTGCAACGAATTTCAAGTTTATAGAAATGATCGCTTGAACAGGGTCGGGGGTGGAGTTTTACTTGCAGTTCATTCCTCCATACCTTCAGAGGAGGTTGATTTACCTAACATTGATTCCATTGAGTTCAAATGCATCCGCATTCAGCTAGCAAATGTCTCCATGTACTTATTTGTTTGTTACATCCCTCCAGCATCTGATCTCGCTTTGTACATACAACTTATCTCTTTGCTCAAAACGGTTCACTTTTTGACTAAAGATTCTGACTCCATGATTGTTTTGGGTGATTTTAACCTACCTCATATATCGTGGAAAATAGTCGATGGAAATATTATTCCAAATCCATCTAGACCGGGCTACAATGACTTTTTAGATGGAGTTTCCGATCTCTGTCTTAATCAAATAAACGTTACAGCAAACAAGTTTGGCAAAGTCTTAGATTTAGTTTTTGTCGATGATAAAAATAAATTTTCTGTAAGTCGTGGCGATCCGCTGGTTTTACCAGAAGACGTCTACCACCCTTCTATGGAAATATTTCACGAAACCTTAAGTAATGGCCATTGTACACAAGGCTGCTCAAGTAGTAACTTTGATTTTAATTTCTCAAAAGCCAACTATAAGAAATTAAATAAAGAACTGTCTAAATTAACTTGGCCTGAGCTGTGTGGCGATATCGATTCAAACGTTTTGCATTTTAATCAAACTATTTACAACTTATTTGAGAAGATTGTTCCTAAACGTAAAATAACATATGATCATCCAACGCAATCTTGGTTTACTAAAGAGCTTATGATGCTGAAAAATAGAAAAACGCGTTCTTTCAAATTATTTAAGAAATCGGGGTTAAACAAACACTACTTGTTGTATTCTGGTCTACGTAAGAGGTACATCGACTTAAATAAAAAGTGCTATAAAGCCTATATCTCTAAAACAAAGAGAGACATTATTCGCAATCCGAAGTCATTTTATGATTTCGTAAATTCTAAACGAAAAGTAGTGGGATTTCCCTCAGCCATGAAATATAAAGACATTTTATCTAGCGATAATCAAGATATTGCAAATTTCTTTGCGCAATTTTTCACTTCTAACTATTCTGCCGTCACCAATTCTGACTTTCTAAATTATCCCTATGAGCTACATGGGAACAATTTAATTAATTGTCCAACTATATGCGCCAATGATGTTCTTGTTTGTCTGAAAACCTTGAAAGAATCTTCTAAATGTGGTCCTGATAGGATTCCTACATGCTTCTTGAAGAAGTGCGCTAACAATATTTACAAACCCCTTACCAACTTGTTCAATCTGTCACTAAAGTGTGGTGTTTTTCCAACAGCATGGAAAGAGTCGTTTCTTCTACCGCTTCACAAAAGCGGAAGCAAGGCTTCTATTGAGAACTATCGTGGCATAGCAAAGCTGTCTGCCATCCCAAAAGTGTTTGAAGCTATTGTTACCAATCAGCTTACGAATCCTATCTCTGCCTTGATTTCTGACTGTCAACACGGGTTCTGTAAGGGAAAGTCCACCGTTACAAACTTACTTGAATTTACAAATCATGTCTCAAATGGCTTTAGAAAAAATCTGCACACCGACGTTATTTATACTGATTTCAGCAAAGCTTTCGATAAAGTGTGTCACTCGTTACTTATTCATAAACTAGATCAGCTGGGTTTCCAGCCGGGTCTCAATCGCTGGATCTCTTCTTACCTTAGTGACAGAACACAAAAAGTAGTGTTTAAAAACTGTGAATCCGATGTTATTAGTGTCTCCTCTGGAGTTCCTCAAGGAAGCCATCTGGGCCCGATTCTGTTCTTGTTGTTTATAAATGACATTTCTACAGTAATAGAATTTTCGAAAATGTTAATGTATGCCGACGATGTAAAGCTTTTCATGTCATTCGCATCACCCGAAGATAGCAATAAGCTTCAATCAGACCTAAATACACTAGTTACTTGGTGCGATTTAAATTATATGCCGCTTAATCTAAAGAAATGTAAATACATGCGTTTTTCGAGAGGAATTTCACAGCCAGCTTCCTATACAATTAACAATTATAGTCTTGAGCAAATGTATGATTTTGTTGACCTTGGGGTTACTATGGATTACAAACTCAATTTCAACTGCCACATTAACGAAACAGTCAATAAAGCTAGAGGCGTTCTAGCATTTGTTAAACGATGGTCTAAAGAATTTAGCGACCCTTATGTAACTAAAACTCTCTTTACTACATTAGTCAGACCGATACTTGAATACGGTTCTATTATTTGGAACCCGCGTTACCAGGTCCACGTGGATCGCTTAGAATCAGTTCAAAAACAATTTTTACTATTTGCCTTAAGAGATCTTCACTGGGATCCCTTGTATAATTTGCCATCTTATACGAGTCGCTTAAAACTAATTAATCTTCACAGCCTTTCTAGTCGGAGGGAAATGCTTGGAATTGTCTTCATGATTAAATTACTAAATGGTTCAATCGTAAGCCCGTTTCTTTTGAGCGAAGTGAACTTCAATGTACCTTCTCGTCCATCAAGACATTTTAAACCACTTATCTTGAAACAGTGCCGAACTAATTTTGAATTAAATGAGCCTTTTCGTTGTTTGTGTCAAGATTATAATTCTCATTCTGGTACGTTTGATATCTCAGACTCACTATACAGCATAAAAAAGTCAATTCTTTCTATCCTGAATACATAGCAACAACTTTTTTTTTCATATCCTTTGATTCTTATCTTTATTCTTAACAATAACTTTTCGCTGTCAACTAATTATTTATTAATTGTGGAATCTTTTGTACTTAGCTGATGAGGTTTTCTCTGTAGCTGAGCAGTTTTAGATCTCGACGATTAACAAACCAAAGCCTTTCAAAGACTCGGCACGAAAGAACAATCCGCGCGTCATGCGGATGCGCCCCTCGCGCCGGTCGGGCGGGATATGGTGAGTAATCCGTTGGGCAAAAAAAAAAAAAAAAAAAAAAAAAAAAATACCTCACACGGTTTTGGAGATGTGCGCACTAATGTTTCCCAACTAACCTAGAACTGTATATTTTCAAATTTGGTAAAAATGTGGTTGCCCAACACCTCTAAACATGCATACAATATGGTAAAGGCCACGGGGTTAGTTTGGACATTGCAACATTTCGATAAATTAATCGATAAATGAGTTATCGGTCAAAATGTGGTTGCCAAAAAACCTCTTAATTTGTATACAATATGGGTATTAAATGAAAGGGGGAGGCCACGGGGTTTGTTTGGACATTGCAACATTTCGATTAATTAATCGATAACTGAGTTATTGGTAAAAAAGTGGTTGCCTAAAAACCTCTTAATTTGTATACAATATGTGTATTAAATGAAAGGGGGATACCACGGGTTTGTTTGGACATTGCAACATTTCGATAAATTAATCGATAACTGAGTTATCGGTAAAAATGTGGTTGCCAAGAAACCTCTTAGTTTGTATACAATATGGGTATCAAATGAAAGGGGGAGGCCACGGGGTTCGCTTTGACATTGCAACATTTCCATAAATTAACTCCTGTATGTACATATGTATGTTATAGACTCCGGAACTACAGTGCCGATTTTGTTCATATTTACAGGATAGCTCAGTAGAAACCCGGAGAGTGTTTATGTAAAGTTACCGGGAAGTGGTCCAGGGACCGAAATATTCCAAACTTTTTTATTTATCGTGCGATTTTTTCCCTAAGTTTGGGCAGAACAACGTCTGCCGGGTCCTTCTAGTGTATATATATGTAAACATCGTTTTGTTCATTAGTCTTAAAACCTTAATTTATAACTAACATTTCAGCTGAGCCACAAGCGGATATACATCGTCAAGTTCCGTACTCACATTTTCACCGAAACACAGTTGCCCACAGAGAGTTTCAAACAAAGTTTTTAGACAATCCGTTTGGATATGTATGCTCCGTGTGTGATCGATTGTGGTTCAAGTTGGATTTAATACCACCACGCGCAGAACATGAACAACTTTTAAGCGAAATTATTGAAAATTATAACGCCACTGAGCATATTTTACTGTGCAATACGTGTTACAAGGCTATCCACAAAAAAGTTATTCCAACGATGTCTAAATTTAACGGTTTTAAATACCCAAAAATACCAGAGTTTTTGCCACCTCTAGAATTAATTACCGAGAGACTCGTCTCTCCACGAATTCCTTTCATGCAAATAAGGCGGTTGCGACACGTTCATGGGCAATACGGAATTTATGGGCAAATGATTAATGTACCCGTCGACGTGAATAATATGGTAAGTCATTTACCTCGAAATATAGATGATGACCATTGCATTAATGTTCATATCAAGAGGAAGAAAATTCACAAATCAAGCTTTTTATCGGGATTGGTAAATAAAAGAACACTTCGTTTATGGCTTCAATATTTGACGCAAGCACCACTATATGTTATGTACGATATTAAAATCGATGAAAGCTTTTTCAATGAAGATAGTATTATTGAAATCAATAGAGAAGAAATAAGTGAAAATATACCACTGGAAGAAAGTCTAACTGCGCAGCAACAAACTCTGATGTGGAATGATGATGAGTATTTACGCATTGCACCTGGGCAGAATAATCTTCCGAAAAGCATAATTTTTGATGAACACGCTGAAGAACTCTCCTTTCCATCGATTTACTTAGGCCATTTCCGTACATTCAGAGAGGGAGTAAACGCTACACAATTTATAATAGCGACTAGTGAATTAAGAAGATCTGACAGACGGGGAGTTTCTCCGTATCATTTATTGTACGTTGCTATGAAAATTATGAGGTTAAGAGCCCGTGATTCACTCACTATTGCTTTCAAGCATGTAGGAAGAAACACCAATATTACACGACAGCAAATTGAATCAGAGGAGTATATAAATAATTGTATAGAAAGTAATTTAGCTTTCTTGCGATCCATACCAAATTCTCTTTGGTATTGGAAAGAACGCAAACGGGACCTTTTCGCAATGATTCGACAGTTAGGCAAACCTACGATGTTTCTCACGTTGAGTGCCAATGAAATTGGATGGACAAATTTAATACTAGTACTATATAAATTAAAGAATAGTGGACAAGAAATATCAACGGAGGAAGCCGAGTCATTGGATTACATATCAAAAACTACGCTTGTAAATGAAGATGCTGTGACTTGTGCAATATATTTCAATAAAATAGTCAATATTATTTTGAATATTCTTCAGTCGAAGAAAAATAGCCCCTTTGGAACTTTTCATGTAGTCGACTATTTTAAACGAATCGAGTTCCAACATAGGGGTAGCCCCCATGCCCATATTTTATTGTGGTTGAATAATGCGCCATCGGATGCGCTTGGCACAGGTAAGCAAAATGCTATAGCTATGATAGATCAATTGATATCAGTTTCTTCAGTCGAAGCTTCTGGATATATTCGCTTGCAAACTCACAAGCATACTTTTACCTGCTACAAAACAACAAACGCTAACCAGCCTCAGAAATGTCGATTTGATGCTCCATTTATGCCGTGTAAGTTTACGACGATATTGAAACCAATGCAGAAAAATCATCCAGAATATTCTAGTTATGCTCGGCGTTATAAACAATTACAAGTTAACCTCGAGAACAACGATTACGAGTGTTTTGAATCATTTTACGAAGAAAATCAAGTTTCATCAGACGAAGATTACTTTTGCATTCTTGAAGCTGGCATTGTCAGACCGAAGGTATTTTTAAAACGACGGCCGAGTGAAAAATGGCACAATGCTTTCAACCCTTTCATTTTCAATATATTACAATCAAATACAGATTTTCAGTTCATCATCGAAGAATACTCTTGCGCTGCGTACGTGGTTGAATACGTTAATAAAACCAATAGAGGAATTAGCAACTTACAGCGACAAATTCTGGATATAATGGATGATAATCCTGAGTTCGATATAGTTGAAATAACATGGAAAATGAGTGTCAATATGCTTAACACTGTTGAATTAACAAGTCAAGAAGCAGCGTGGTACCTACTTCGTGAACCGATGTCCAAAAGTTCAGTATCCGTAGTTTATATCCCTACCGTATGGCCTATTGAACGACAGCGTATTAGACGAACACAAAAAGAATTGGATGAAATAAGTACCGACGGAAGTTCAACAAACGTTTGGAAAGATAATTGGTTTGATAAATATGAGCAACGCCCAGAAGATATGGAGGGGTTGACACTTGCGGAATTCGTTTCTGAATACACCAAAAGTTCAAGAGGAGTGTATATTCGTCGGAAGCAACGTCGTTTCATTCGTTATAGAAATTATGATATAGCTTCAGATTTTAATGAATATAAACGAGAAATGGTGACTTTATACATCCCATTTCGCACTGAAGAAGCTGAAATTCTTGACGAAATGAAATTTATTGGGATCTACGATGAAAACGAAAATCATATTTTGGAACGTCGTAGAGAGTTTGAGTCAGATTTAGACATAATCAACACCATAGAGATTTGTCGACAACTTTGTCGTGAAGATGACCAAGGGAACTAAACCAATGAAATCCGCGAAGTTACTACCAGATTTCCAGATTTCCAGAGTGCAACCCATTCCAAACATTGTATGATAATCCAAATTCGAACGTAAACAGTGATTTGCGCTTAGCGACATTAAATAAATTGGGAGCTATTGCCAAACGAAAAGAAAATCTCATGCCAAATGAAGAATTTTATAAACTCATGAGGATGTCAAACCAAAAACAAAAGGAACTTTTGATGCATGTCATTCACAATCTGCAATTACAAAATCCATCTATGTTGCAAATCTTCTTCACGGGACCTGCCGGGTGCGGAAAAACTTTTGTGATTAAACTCTTGATGGAAATTTATAACCGATATTCAGAAAGCGATGGATTTTGCAATGCTTATATAACTTGTGCTTCAACTGGAAAAGCTGCTATTGCTATTGATGGGACAACGATACACACTGCACTAAAGATAAGTATTTCAAAGTTGCTTCCGCTATCAATTGAAATAGCACAACAATATAGATCCCTGTTTAAATACGTTCGAGTATTGATTATCGACGAAATTAGTATGATAGGGGCCAAGCTGTTGTCCCAAGTTGATTCCAGACTAAAACAGATCACTGGTAATTTCCAAACAAACTTTGGAGGTTTGGATCTTATTTTAATTGGCGATCTACGTCAGCTACCACCTGTTCGTGCTACACCGATTTATAAGCAAATCAAGAACCAATTAGCAGGTCCAACACTATGGCGGGGGCTAAAATTTTTTGAACTAAATGAAGTGATGCGACAGAGCAATCGAACTTTTTCAACAATATTAACAAAAATTGGTGATGGCCAGCTGTTAGACGAAGAAGAGTTGGAATTAATGGAGTCACGATTTTACTCCGAAGAGGAGGCTGACACAATTTGTCCAAATGGTGTACGATTGTTTTTCGATAATCATTCAGTTGCTAATTACAATAATAAAATTTTAAACTCTGCAATCGAAAAAGTCCTTTCCGAAGCAACAGATGTATACATTGGTTGCCAAGGTGTTGAACAGCAAACTTCTCAGAGGCAAAAATTACACAAAATGTCCGTTATCGATACAGGAGGTTTGCCTTATGAAATTACGTTGGTTGTCAATAAACCATACATCCTAACAACTAATATTGACGTGTCAGATGGGTTAGCTAATGGAGCTACCGGAAACTTAATTTTTATAGAATATAATGACAATGGGGAGATTGTTCGTTTATGGCTGCATTTCGCTGATTCTGGCAAAACTGGTGAAAAAATCAGAAGAAAAGCAGCGGCGTTAATACATAAGTACAATATTTCACAACTGGCAGTGCCAATAGACCGAAGAACTTCCTCTATACCATTAACACGCAATAAAACAGTTCTTGTAAAGCGAAACCATTTTCCTCTGGTCTCTGCGTGTGCGATAACGATTCATAAGTCACAAGGCGGTACATTTGGTGAGATCGTCTACCAGTATGATAAATCACATGCTCAACAGCTACTATACGTTGCATTATCACGGGTAACATCGATCCAAGGGCTTCATCTTGTCTCAAAAAAAAATGATAGAACATTTTATCACGGCCGGAGACCAATAGTATCCACAATTGAGTTGCGAGCTGAATTTGAAAGGCTTAACTTGAATCGACTTGAAACAATTGAAAATGTATTATATGATTTTATAAATGCGAGAAATGGATTGTCATTATTCACTTTTAATTGTCAAAGCTTACGCGCTCATTTACAAGATATTCAACTAGACAGAATAGCATCATCGTCGGATTTTCTAATTCTTTCCGAGACGTGGATTGATAATGATACGTTTTTAGACATTCCCAATTTCGATAAAGTAATCCAATTTAAAATACAAAATACAAGAGCTGGTGGGGTTGCGATCTACCATAACAGACATGACTGGGGTAGTGTTGTTACTGCACAAACAACACTCAACGCAAAGCAATTGGAATCAATGTCCGTTCAGATTTCTAAGGTGGGAGAAATATGTGCTTGTGAGCATACATTGGGTAGCAACAAAACAATTGTAATTGTAGCAATTTATATTTCTCCCAATAAAGCAATAACTAAAATTATTGAATTCATCCACGAGGGTTTAATAAAATATACCACAAAAGATTACCACAAAATGCCAATGATTTTATGTGGAGATTTCAATGTAAATTTTGCCTCGGATACATCAATCTCATTAATTGAATTTCTCGCCACCAAATTTAATTTTAAGCTTTGCAGCAGTCGCACTGAATCTACAACGCGATCAAAAACAGCAATTGACGCCGTGTTTCAAAGGAATATTGATAAAATCGAAACTAAGACATATGTTTCATATTTTAGTTATCATAAGCCTCTTGTATCTTTTGTAGAAATTTGATTAATAAAAATAATAAGAAAATGAAAAGTCTAAAAATATTCCTTAGTTTAATTTAAAGAAGGTTACACTTCAGAATTACCGATATCTGCAACAGAGTATAAAATCACCATTGCTTTATTTCAGAGTTTATAATTCAACAATTGGTAATATTTTTCTGGCCAATCTTCAATAAATTAAAAAAAAAAATATTATGATAAAAGGTTTTCGTATGTTATATGTTTCAAGGCAAATTTAATTTATAAAAAAACAAAACTTAGCCTGCCCTGAACCCGTGCTTGATCCTGTTAACGCACGCATCAGAGCCGGCACCCTTACCACCTGCGCCACTGCTGTATCATGTATATCATTTCTGTTGTGAATCAGAGACTTTATCTACTGGGTTGTAGATGTCGCTGAGGGTAGTGGTGAAATTCTTGCGCAAGGCGCGCGTCCGTCTAGCGTACAATGAAACAGTCAGATACTGTAGCTTTGGTAAAAGCTTTTATATATGTTGTGGTGTTGGAGATTACAAAATAGCTGGAGAGTTTTGGAAAGTTTGTAGGCTTCTTTTTTGTTTAATAACAAATAAACAAAGCATAATTTCCAAAATTTTTTTTCGCGAGACAGTAGAAATAGTCTATACCAAGATGGCAATATAACTTTTATAGGGATCTATCTATAAATACTATATGAAGTTGGGTTGCGAAAATTACTATGGGGAGAGTGTTAGCCTATTAATATATAGATACTGCTGAAAATTTTCATAAGGTAATGAAAACATGCACCAACTGAAGTGATTAGATTTCGGCTTGTAGTAAGGCTACAGATTATTTTCAACAACAGTTGAAAGCTAATAACTCCTGCTTTACATTTCTTTGCATGGATTTTGGTATTTTTCTTTTTTCTCTTCTATTTTTGAAAATTCCTCTTCTGGTGTTGCTATCAAAATATTTTATTCTATACAACTAACTTCATTCTTAGTATGAAAAATACATTTTCTGCTTAGAAAATATGCTTTTCCAATATTTTATTGTAGTAGACTACTACTTTTTTAGTCTCATGATGCAATAAACAGGTGATCGCATGGTGACATACACCCGTGCGTACGTAATTTGTGTAATGTATTTTGTTGTTGTACTTTGTGTGCGTACTGTCAAAATTGCACTGAAAAAAGGCCATAATGTCAAAATTAAAGAAAAAAACTTTTTAATCAGCTTTCTCATGCCACGACCTTCCATAGTTGGATCATGTTTAGTCTCTTTTAAATGGAATAAATTGGTCACATTTGTTCGAGCATGTCCTATGGAGACACTAATTGTACAATTTTTATACCAAAATGGGTATAAATGTATACTACTTGCAGGACACCTGACTTCGATTCCCGGGATTCTCGGTGAAACCAAAAATGGGAATTGTTTTTGTTTTTTAATTCATTTAAAGCAAGGAAAATTTTCGATATTTGGCGACCTTTTTTAGTTTATTAAACTTTTTATTTTGCCGACTTGAGGTCCGATTTTTTTTGCATAAAATGAAATGAAGACTTGGTAAAAAACAATAAAAACAATGAGTGGTCTGTAAACAAAACGAAAGTAGAATTTCCAGCTGATATAAAAGCTTTATTAGCGAAGGGTCCAAAGTTCGCGATCCCGGTGGAAAAGAAAAGTTTTCCACTATTCCAATATATCGCGGATGGTGAGAATTTAATACAAACACTCAATACAAACACTCAAAACAGAAGCGCAAACTAAACTAGCAATATTGATAAACAATCATACAACAAACAACAAGCAAAGAACAATAGATCGTGCAATATTAGATACAGTGGAGCGGACACGGAAATTTCTAAGCAAAAATAAAAATATAAAAATTTTAACATCTGACAAGGGAACCAAGACCGTGGCAATGGAACTTAATGACTACAACAATAAAATGAGTGAGATCTTAAATGACTTGACGACGTACAGAGTTCAAAGACAAGATCCTACCTCAAAACTACAAACCAAAAACAACAGTATTGTGGATAAACTATTTAAAATGGAATTGATTTCAAAGAGAGACAGGAGTAAACTTACTACCACAACGGCATTACCACCACGGATATACGGACTACCAAAAATCCACAAGGAAGGAATACCACTTAGACCGATCTGTTCAGCCACGGGATCACCATCACATATGCTATGCAAGTACGTCGCAGATATTTTGAAAAATGTGACGGCCACTTCTGTATACAATACAAAGATAAACAATTCATATATTTGTGACGAGGAAACGATGACATCTTTTGACGTGGTCTCACTATTCCCTAGCATACCAACACAACTAGCACTTGACATAGTAATAAGAAAATGGACAACAATAGAGAAATATACAAGAATACCAAAGAAAATGTTTATTGAAATATTAAAGTTTTGCATTGAAGAAAATAGATATTTTAAATATAATGACACAACATACACATAGTTGAAAGGATTACCCATGGGATCACCAACATCTCCAATAATTGCTGATATAGTAATGGAAGAACTTTTGGACAATACAATGAACAAACTAGCACTAAAACCAAGATTATTAACAAAATACGTGGACGATCTTTTCGCCATAATTAATGTGAACGAGGTACAAAGAACACTTGGCGCACTTAATTCATTTGACAAAAATATCAAATTTACTATTGAACTCGAGGACGACGGAAAACTACCTTATCTGGATTCGATTATAATCCGACAAGGAAATCAAATGAAGTTGAAGTGGTATAAGAAACCTATATCATCCGGACGAATAATCAATTTTTATTCAAAACACCCGAAAACAATGATTATAAATACAGCAATGGGCTGTATAAGAAGAATGCTGAAAATATCTGACGACACTTACCACAACGAGATAAAGACTGCAATAATGACATTACTAAAAGACAATGATTTTCCTGACAACGTTATAAAAACACTTGTAAAAAGATGTACAACTCAGTGTAGTCAACAAAAAACTGAAAACCAGAAGATATTTAAGTCGGTGACTTATGTACCGAAGCTATCGGAGCGCCTAGTATCGTCGAATCTTTATAATAAAGATGAGGTAAAAATAGCACACAAGCCAATGAGTACAATGAAAAATATGTTTAACCGAACGAAGTCGAAAATACCAACAATGGAAAAAAGTAATATTATATATAAAATCCCTTGTAATGGAAATGACAAGGAATCATGCAGCAAAGTTTATGTTGGAACAACAAAATCAAAATTAAAAACTCGACTAGCACAACATAAATCAGATTTTAAATATTGTAACCAACTTAATATAAATAATCAAAAAACCGCACTCATGACCCACTGTGTAAGCAACCACCACTGCCCGAGCTTTGACCAAACAGAAATACTGCAACAAGAACAACAATACGAAAAAAGATTTACACTGGAAATGCTCCATATACTAAACACACCGACTAACATACGTATGAATTTTAAAACGGACGTAGCAAACTGCGCGTCCTCATACAGACATTTAATAACAAATATGTTTAAGCGACATACATACATACATAAGCTACGGTTTTTCATTCGTTTATTTTATTTGCATTGCATGCTATTGTAATTCGCAATCAGCTTATAAAATATTTCGAAGATATAGTTTATGTTTTGGAAAGCCAAAGGGTGGTTTTTCCAAGCGAAAATGAGGAAGCCAATCGCGCCATGCCTCAGAGCCAAAAGTGCTCGCCACCAATAATACATACAGGGTGTCACAGGTGTACCGCACCTCCCATTCTCTAAAGAACAAACAATTTTGAACCTTTAGGCAAACATGGTCGTCAGAACCTGAGCCAAATGAATACATACAATTTGAGCAAACCGGTCACATAGCACCTGAGCCAAATAATAAAATAAAATAAAAAAAAATAATAAAAACAACTCGCCTTCTCTAAAGCTTAGACATGGTCCTTCGAGCCGGATTCGAACCGTCGACTTATGCATTTCACTAGACGACTAAGCCGTCTAGGGGGGCGAGGATGTTTAAGCGACATACATACATACATAAGCTACGGTTTTTCATTCGAATATTTTATTTGCATTGCATGCTATTGTAATTCGCAATAAGCTTATAAAATATTTCGAAGATATAGTTTATGTTTTGGAAAGCCAAAGGGTGGTTTTTCCAAGCGAAAATGAGGAAGCCAATCGCGCCATGCCTCAGAGCCAAAAGTGCTCGCCACCAATAATACATACAGGGTGTCACAGGTGTACCGCACCTCCCATTCTCTAAAGAACAAACAATTTTGAACCTTTAGGCAAACATGGTCGTCAGAACCTGAGCCAAATGAATACATACAATTTGAGCAAAACGGTCACATAGCACCTGAGCCAAATAATAAAATAAAATAAAAAAAAATAATAAAAACAACTCGCTTAGACAAAACAAAAATAGTTAACAACTCCACGTAGAATAGGGAAGACGTGTGAAAAACATTGTGTTTTAATTTTATGCAAAAACATCGGACCTCAAGCCGGCAAAATAAAAAGTTTAGCAAGGAAAATTATTTAAAATGACGCCAGCAACTACTTATACTTTCCAGCGTCTACTTACAGCCTTGCTCTAAATGAGACAATTGGTAATATTTTTCTAGCCAATCTTCTATAAATTAAAAAAAAAGTATTATGATAAAAGGTTTTCGTATGTTATATGTTTCAAGGCAAATTTAGTTTATAAAAAAAACAAAACTTAACCTGCCCCGAACCCGTGCTTGATCCTGTTAACTCACGCATCAGAGCCGGCACCATTACCACCTGCGCCACTGCTGTATCATGTATATCATTCTGTTGTGAATCAGAGACACTACTATGGGTTGTAGATGTCGCTAAGGGTAGTGGTGAAATTCTTGCGCAAGGCGCGCGTCCATCTAGCTTACAATGAAACAGTCAGATACTGTAGCTTTGGTAAAAGCTTTTATATATGTTGTGCTGTTGGAGATTACAAAATAGCTGGAGAGTTTTGGAAAGTTTGTAGGCTTCTTTTTTGTTTAATAACAAATAAACAAAGCATAATTTCCAAAATTTTTTTTCGCGCGACAGTAGAAATAGTCCATACCAAGATGGCAATATAACTTTTATAGGGATCTATCTATAAATATTTACTATATGAAGTTGGGTTCCGAAAATTACTATGGGGAGAGTGTTAGCCTATTAATATATAGATATTATAGAGTAATAATAAGTTTTTTGGGCAATCACCGATAACTCAGCTATCGATAAATTTATCGAAATATATCGAAGTCAAATGAAACCTAGAGCTATCCCCTATCGTTTGATACCCATATTGTAGGGTAATATTAAGGTTTTCGGGCAATCGAGTTTTGACCGATAACTTAGTTTTCGACCAATTTATCGAAACCTATCGAAGTCCAAATGAAACCTGGAGCTATCCCCTTTCGTTTGGTACCCATATTGTCATTTAATATAGAGGTTCTCGGGCAGTCGCATTTTGACCTATAACTTAGTTATCGATCAATTTATCGAAATATATCGAAGCCAAAATAAAACCTGGGGCCTTCCCCTTTCGCTTGATACCCATATTGTACGATCTTTCTATACCTACATATCTGCGAAATATCATAAGTATAGGTTCAATATAGTTATATGGAATAAAAAAAATTCGAAAACTAACGATCCCTAGCAAATTAAAAAAAAAATAGCCTATAGCTCCTTCCAGACTATAACCTGTAGGCGTGCCAAATTTCAACAAAATCCGTCTAACCATTTTCACGTTTTTAGGGAACAAAAGCAAACCTCTGGACATCCAAACATACAAACATCCAAACATCGCTACATTCACATTTATAATATTAGTAGGATTATTGCCTACTGAAGAATTTACCAAATTCGAATATTTTGAAAAAAGAGTATTGAAAACCGGTTTTCAAAAATGCGGTTCTTTTGCGGTATTCGTTGGTAACGTTAGGGGGCCTTTCAAGAATTCAATTTTGACAAATTGTGCCAGGATGAATGCAAATTCAAATGTTGATTTGATACAATATTGTAGGGTAATATTAAGGTTTTTCTGCAATCGCATTTTTACTGATAACTCAGTTATAGATAAATCTATCGAAATATGTCGAAGTCCAAATGAAACCTGGGTCCATCCCCTTTCGTTTTGATACCCAATAACTCAGTTGTCAATAAATTTATCGAAATATATCGAAGTCCAAATGAAACCTGGGGCCATCCTGTACCTATATGCGAAATAACATAAGTATAGGTCAAGTATACTCAGAATTGTATGGGGGAAAAAAATATCAAAAATTAATGGTCCCTAGAAACGTCCGAACCCCCAAAATTAATAAAAAAAAATAGCCTATAACTCCTTCCAGACTATAACCTGTATGCGTTCCTAACTTCATCAAAATCCGTCTTGCCATTCTCACGTGATAGAGTAACAGAAGCAAACGTCTGGTCATCCAAACATCGCTACATTCACATTTATAATATTAGTATGATTATTGCCTTCTGAATAATTTAACAAATTCGAATATTTTGAAAATTTTTAAAAAGAATATTGGAAACTGGTTTTCAAAAATATTCTTTTGAGGTATTCGTTGGTAACGTTAGGGGGCCTTTCAAGAATTCAATTTTTAAAAATTGTGCCAGGATGAATTCAACTTTAAATGTTGATTTGATACAATATTGTAGGGTAATATTAAGGTTTTTCTGCAATCGCATTTTTACCGATAACTCAGTTATAGATAAATTTATCGAAATATGTGGAAGTACAAATGAAACCTGGGGCCTTCCCATTTCGTTTGATACCCATATTGTAGGGAAAGTTTAAGGTTTTTGGGCAATCACATTTTCACCGATAACTCATCATCGATAAATTTATCGAAACCTATCGAAGTCCGAATGAGACCTGGATCTGTCCTCTTTCGTTTGATACCCATATTGTAGGGTAATATTAAGGTTTTCGGGCAATCACATTTTCACCGATAACTCAGTTATAGATAAATTTATCGAAATATGGCGAAGTACAAATGAAACCTGCGGCCTTCTCCTTTCGTTTTATACACATATTATAGAGTAATGTTAAGTTTTTTGAGAAATCACCGATAACTCAGCTATCGATAAATTTATCGAAATATATCGAAGTCAAATGAAACCTAGAGCTATCCCCTTTCGTTTGATACCCATATTTTATGGTAATACAGAAGTTTTCGGGCAATCACATTTTCACCGATAACTCATCATCGATAAATTTATCGAAACCTATCGAAGTCCGAATGAGACCTGGAGCTGTTCTCTTTCGTTTGATACCCATATTGTAGGGTAATATTAAGGTTTTCGGGCAATCGAATTTTGATCGATAACTTAGTTATCGATCAATTTATCGAAACCTATCGAAGTCCAAATGAAACCTGGAGCTATCCCCTTTCGTTTGATACCCATATTGTAATGTAATATAGAGGTTTTCGGGCAATCGCATTTTGACCTATAACTTAGTTATCGATCAGTTTATCGAAACCTATCGAAGTCCAAATGAAACCTGGAGCTATCCCCTTTCGTTTGATACCCATATTGTAATGTAATATAGAGGTTTTCGGGCAGTCGCATTTTGACCTATAACTTAGTTATCGATCAATTTATCGAAATATATCGAACTCCAAATGAAACCTGGAGCCATCCCCTTTCGTTTGATACCCATATTGTACGATCTTTCTATACCTACATATATGCGAAATATCATAAGTATAGGTTCAATATACTTAGAGTTATATGGAATAAAAAAAATTCGAAAACTAACGGTACCTAGCAGGGTCGGAACACCAAAAAAAAAAAATAGCCTATAGCTCCTTCCAGACTATAACCTGTAGGCGTGCCAAATTTCAACAAAATCCGTCTAGCCATTTTCACGTTTTTAGGGAACAAAAGCAAACGTCTGGACATCCAAACATATAAACATCCAAACACATTTATAATATTAGTAGGATTATTGCCTACTGAAGAATTTACCAAATTCGAATATTTTGAAAAAAGAGTATTGAAAACCGCTTTTCAAAAATGCGGTTCTTTTGCGGTATTCGTTGGTAACGTTAGGGGGCCTTTCAAGAATTCAATTTTGACAAATTGTGCCAGGATGAATGCAAATTCAAATGTTGATTTGATACAATATTGTAGGGTAATATTAAGGTTTTTCTGCAATCGCATTTTTACCGATAACTCAGATATAGATAAATTTATCGAAATATGTCCAAGTCCAAATGAAACCTGGGTCTTAGCTTAACTTAGTTATCGATCAATTTATAGAAATATATCGAACTCCAAATGAAACCTGGAGCCATCAACTTTCGTGTGATACCCATATTCTATGGCAAGTTTAAGGTTTTTGGGCAATCACATTTTCACCGATATCTTAGTTATCGATCAATTTATAGAAATATATCGAACTCCAAATGAAACCTGGGGCCATCAACTTTCGTGTGATACCCATATTGTATGGCAAGTTTAAGGTTTTTGGGCAATCACATTTTCACCGATAACTCATCATCGATAAATTTATCGAAACCTATCAGCGTTCAAATGAAACCTGCGGCCTTCCCCTTTCGTTTTATGCCCATATTATAGGGTAATGTTAAGTTTTTTGGGCAATCACTGATAACTCAGTTATCGATAAATTTATCGAAATAGATCGAAGTCCGAATGAAACCTGGAGCTATCCCCTTTCGTTTGATACCCATATTGTAATGTAATATAGAGGTTTTCGGGCAATCGCATTTTGACCGATAACTCAGTTATCCATCAATTTATCGAAATATATCGAAGTACAAATGAAACCTGCGGCCTTCCCCTTTCGTGTGATACCCATATTGTATGGCAAGTTTAAGGTTTTTGGGCAATCACATTTTCATCGATAAATTTATCGAAACCTATCAACGTCCAAATGAAACCTGCGGCCTTCTCCTTTCGTTTTATACCCATATTATAGGGTAATGTTAAGTTTTTTGGGCAATCACCGATAACTCAGTTATCGATCAATTTATCGAAATATATTGAAGTCCAAATGAAACCTGGAGCTATCCCCTTTCGTTTGATACCCATATTGTAGGGTAATTTTAAGGTTTTTGCGCAATAACATTTTCACCGATAACTCATCATCGATAAATTTATCGAAACCTATCAACGTCCAAATGAAACCTGCGGCCTTCTCCTTTCGTTTTATACCCATATTATAGGGTAATGTTAAGATTTTGGGCAATCACCGATAACTCATCATCGATAAATTTATCGAAACCTATCAACGTCCAAATGAAACCTGCGGCCTTCTCCTTTCGTTGTATACCCATATTATAGGGTAATGTTAAGTTTTTTGGGCAGTCACCGATAACTCAGTTATCCATAAATTTATCGAAATATATCGAAGTATTAGTAGGATTATTTCCTACTGAAGAATTTACCAAATTCGAATATTTTGAAAAAAAGAGTATAGAAAACCGCATTTCAAAAATGCGGTTCTTTTGCGGTATTCGTTGGTAACGTTAGGGGGCCTTTCAAGAATTCAATTTTGACAAATTGTGCCAGGATGAATGCAAATTCAAATGTTGATTTGATACAATATTGTAGGGTAATATTAAGGTTTTTCTGCAATCGCATTTTTACCGATAACTCAGTTATAGATAAATTTATTGAAATATGTCGAAGTCCAAATGAAACCTGGGTCCATCCCCTTTCGTTTGATACCCATATTGTATTGTAATATTAAGGTTTTCGGGCAATCGAATTTTGACCGATAACTTAGTTATCGATCAATTTATCGAAATATATCCAAGCCAAAATGAAACCAGGAGCTATCCCCTTTCGTTTGATAACCATATTGTAGGGTAATATTAAGGGTTTCGGGCAATCGAATTTTGACCGATAACTTAGTTGGCGATCAATTTATCGAAATATATCCAAGCCAAAATGAAACCTGGGGCCTTTCCCTTTCGTTTGATACCCATATTGTATGATCTTTCTATACCTATATGCGAAATATCATAAGTATAGGTTCAATATACTTAGAGCTATATGGAATAAAAAAATTTCGAAAAGTAACGGTCTCTAGCAGGGTCGGAACCCCCACAACTTTTCTAAGTGTCCGATCCTTACTCAAAATTACTTACAAACTCCCCAAAACTGTTAATTTAAAAATACATAGCCAAACCACATTTATCGGAGTAATCGGTAATATGGGAGCTATATGTTATGTAAGTCCGATCTGTATGATTTTCACTACACACATTACGCATATAATATGTACTAAACCTGCAAAATTTTACGTTCCTAGCTTTTTAATTGCAAGAGTTATAGGCCAAAACCCGTTTATCGGAACAATCGATTGTATGGGAGCTATGCGTTGTATCGGTCCGATCTTGCTGGTTCCGACAAATGATTAATCCTATGCAAAATGGCGCCTGCTTGCAAAATTTCATCGAGATATCTCTAAAGCTGAGGGACTAGTTTGCGTTCAAACAGACGGACGGACAGACGGACAGACGGACATGGCTAAATCAACTCAGCTCGTCGCCCTGATCATTTCGGTATACTTAATGGTGGGTCTATCTGTTCTTCTTCTCACACTTACAAACATCGGACCAAAGTTATAATACCATTTCATGTTCATGAAAGGTATAAAAAATTGCCTATAGCTCCTTCCAGACTATAACATGTAGGCGTGCCAAATTTCAACAAAATCCGTCTAGCCATTCTCACGTTTTTAGGGAACAAAAGCAAACGTCTGGACATCCAAACATCTCTACATTCACATTTCTAATATTAGTATGATTATTGCCTACTGAAGAATTTGCCAAATTCGAATATTTTGAAAATTTTGAAAAAGAATATTGAAAAGTGGTTTTTAAAAATGTTCTTTTGAGGTATTCGTTAGTAACGTTAGGGGGCCTTTCAAGAATTCAATTTTGACAAATTGTGCCAGGATGAATGCAAATTCAAATGTTGATTTGATACAATATTGTAGGGTAATATTAAGGTTTTCGGGCAATCGAATTTTGACCGATAACTTAGTTATCGATCAATTTATCGAAATATGTCGAAGCCAAAATGAAAAATGCGGCCATTCCCTTTCGTGTGATACCCATATTGTAGGGTAATATTAAGGTTTTCGGGCAATCGAATTTTGACCGATAACTTAGTTGGCGATCAATTTATCGAAATATATCCAAGCCAAAATGAAACCTGGAGCTATCCCCTTTCGTTTGATAACCATATTGTAGGGTAATATTAAGGTTTTCGGGCAATCGAATTTTGACCGATAACTTAGTTATCGATCAATTTATCGAAATATATCGAAGCCAAAATGAAACCTGGGGCCTTCCCCTTTCGTGTGATACCCATATTGTAGGGTAATATTAAGGTTTTCGGGCAATCGAATATTGACCGATAACTTAGTTGGCGATCAATTTATCGAAATATATCGAACTCCAAATGAAACCTGAAGCTATCCCCTTTCGTTTGATACCCATATTGTAGGGCAAGTTTAAGGTTTTTGGGAAATCATATTTTCACCGATAACTCAGTCATCTATAGATTTATCGAAACCTGTCGAAGTCCAAATGAAACCGGGGGCCATCCCCTTTCGTTTGATACCCATATTGAAGGGTAATATCAAGGTTTTCGGGCAATCGCATTTTGACCGATAACTTAGTTATCGATCAATTTATCGAAATATATCGAAGATAAAATGAAACCTGGGGCCTTCCCTTTCGTTTGATACCCATATTGTACGATCTTTCTATACCTATATGCGAAATATCATAAGTATAGGTTCAATATACTTACAGTTATATGGAATAAAAAAATTTCGAAAAGTAACGGTCTCTAGCAGGGTCGGAACCCCCAAAATTAAAAAAAAAAAATTGCCTATAGCTCCTTCCAGACTATAACCTGTAGGCGTGCCAAATTTCAACAAAATCCGTCTAGCCATTCTCACGTTTTTAGGGAACAAAAGCAAACGTCTGGACATCCAAACATCGCTACATTCACATTTCTAATATTAGTATGATTATTGCCTACTGAAGAATTTGCCGAATTCGAATATTTTGAAAATTTTGAAAAAGAATATTGAAAAGTGGTTTTTAAAAATGTTCTTTTGAGGTATTCGTTGGTAACGTTAGGGGGCCTTTCAAGAATTCAATTTTGACAAATTGTGCCAGGATGAATGCAAATTCAAATGTTGATTTGATTCCATATTGTAGGGTAATATTAAGGTTTTTCTGCAATCGCATTTTTACCGATAACTCAGTTATAGATAAATTTATCGAAATATGTCGAAGTACAAATGACACCTGGGTCCTTCCCCTTTCGTTTGATACTCATATTGTAGGACAAGTTTAAGGGTTTGGGCAATCACATTTTCACCGATAACACATCATCGATAAATTTATCGAAACCTATCGAAGTCCAAATGAAACCTGCGGCCTTCTCCTTTCGTTTTATACCCATATTATACAGTAATCTTAAGTTTTTCGGGCGATCACCTATAACTCAGTTATCGATAAATTTATCGAAATATATGGAAGTACAAATGAAACCTGGGGCCTTCCCCTTTCGTGTGATACCCATATTGTAGGGCCAGTTTAAGGTTTTTGGGCAATCACATTTTCACCGATAACACATCATCGATAAATTTATCGAAACCTATCGAAGTCCGAATGAGACCTGGAGCTGTCCTCTTTCGTTTGATACCCATATTGTAGGGTAATATTAAGGTTTTCGGGCAATCGAATTTTGACCTATAACTTAGTTATAGATAAATTTATCGAAATATGTCGAAGTACAAATGAAACCTGGGGCCTTCCCCTTTCGTTTGATACTCATATTGTAGGACAAGTTTAAGGTTTTTGGGCAATCACATTTTCACCGATAACACATCATCGATAAATTTATCGAAACCTATCGAAGTCAAAATGAAACCTGCGGCCTTCTCCTTTCGTTTTATACCCATATTATACAGTAATCTTAAGTTTTTTGGGCGATCACCTATAACTCAGTTATCGATAAATTTATCGAAATATATCGAAGTACAAATGAAACCTGGGGCCTTCCCCTTTCGTGTGATACCCATATTGTATGTCAAGTTTAAGGTTTTTGGCAATCACATTTTCACAGATAACTCGACATCGATAAATTTATCGAAACCTATCGAAGTCTAAATGAAACCTTCGGCCTTCTCCTTTCGTTTTATGCCCATATTATAGGGTAATGTTAAGTTTTTTGGGCAATCACCGATAACTCAGTTATCGATAAATTTATCGAAATATATCGAAGTCCAAATGAAACCTGGGGCCATCCCCTTTCGTTTGATACCCATATTGTAGGGTAATATCAAAATTTTCGGGCAATCGCATTTTGACCTATAACTTAGTTATCGATCAATTTATCGAAATATATCGAAGCCAAAATAAAACCTGGGGCCTTCCCCTTTCGTTTGATACCCATAAATTTCAACAAAATCCGTCTAGCCATTTTCACGTTTTTAGGGAACAAAAGCAAACGTCTGGACATCCAAACATACAAACATCCAAACATCCAAACATCGCTACATTCACATTCATAATATTAGTATGATTATTGCCTACTGAAGAATTTACCAAATTCGAATATTTTGAAAAAAGAGTATTGAAAACCGCTTTTCAAAAATGCGGTTCTTTTGCGGTATTCGTTGGTAACGTTAGGGTGCCTTTCAAGAATTCAATTTTGACAAATTGTGCCAGGATGAATGCAAATTCAAATGTTGATTTGATACTGAAAAAACCCTTGGTTCGATAGCTCTCCAAAGGGGTTTTAGCTCGCGGTTTTAATGCACAAAGGGAAAGAAGCAAAAACACGGGCAATTAACGTTTCGTGATATTTCAGTGTATATATGTATATTTGTTTTCAATAATAACTACAAGTGCGATAATTTAACAAAGAAATAGAAATTTGTATATTACCTGACAAGGGGGTGATGGCTGCCATCCGTCGCTCTGAAATCCAGAATCAAAAGTGCTTGAGCAATTTGCCCGAAAAAACACCGCAGTCCTCAAAACCGTGGAAGACCGTTTTGAGGGGAAAGTTGACGAAAAGTTAGTTTTACGAGCAGGAAAAGGACCGTGCTTTTATACATACGCATGCGCCTTGGTGGTAGTGCGCATGACACAAATGCATGTTTGAGTGCAATAGAATATTAGGGCGGGTCGCCTAATGAAGATGGTTTAGCATGGTGGACCTAAACATGCCGGCCCCTTGCCAGGAGCAACATCTTAGAGCAGTGCAGCCATCATTCCTGGTCAGGGAAGGTAAGAGGATGTATGTAATAAAGGACGGCTTCTCCCAGTGGTGCCGCCGGCGATATCCGTGCTGGTCGCAGACACGGTGGCGATGAACATGAGTTCCTCCCTTGTCGTCCTTGGATGTTACCGCTGAAATGGATAAAGAGAAAAAATATTATGGAAACAGGACATGGCTGGCATTTCATTTTGCACTTCATTTATTATTGATGAAAATATGTTTATGAAACAGTTTTGAAAGTATACAATAAGTAGTAATAAGTATTGGCCGCCTAGCTTAAGCTCGGCTCGTCCCGGACACTATCCATCCAAAAATGCTGCTTTGAGCCGTTAGTGACCCAAAGGTGGGTGGTAGGCTCCCCGGTAACATGATTTCCGGATATACATCAGCCCCTAGCACCAAACGTATGGGTGTTGCAGTGAAAAATTTCGGATCCGCGAGCCGCATGTGAATATAAGGTGTCGCAACCGAGGGGTCGATGCTGCTCGCTGGGCAGATTCGCACATAATTTGGCATTACTGTGGTGTGGACGGCCAACCGTTTGGTATGCCCGTGCTTTCCCCGTAGGTATATAAGACAGTTCCGCTGCTCATCACGAGAGTTATCGACCACATGCAGGTCGCGGGCCAAGTCTTCAGCGATGATGGACGTCGGGCTGCAGGCGTCAATTAGCGCTCGGACTAAATGCAGGCGCCCTCGTGCTTCGATCTTTACGACGGCTGTCGGAAGAATGGCCGTGAATGGCCGCAGCGATATGTTTTCCCGCGGTACTTGCCCGGTTCGAAATGCTACCGGCAGTTGGTGAGGCCGCGACTCTAGGCGCCCGAGTATGTGATAGGGCACTGCTTCACGCACATGCCTTGGTTGGCGAAGAACCAGTGCTTCTGACTCCTGGTGGCGGTGGTGTCGTGCAGGTGGGCGGAAAGACCGCGATTCCGCTCCGCGCTGCCATTGATGTCGTACGGGTGGGCGGAAAGTCCTAGATTCCGCTCCACGATGTCGTTGTTGTCGTGTTGGTGGGCGGAAAGTCCTAGATTCCGCTCCACGATGTCGTTGTTGGCGTGTGGGTGGGCGGAAAGTCCTAGATTCCGCTCCACGATGTCGTTGTTGTCGTTGGTCAGGTCGCCAAGACCTCGATTCCGATCCGTTTTGTCGTCTTCGCTCATGAGCTAGGAGGGGTCGGTGCGTCCTGGACTCGGGTCTTATTGTTGGTGCCGGGCGGAAAGTTCGAGATTCCGCTCCGGATTCTGTGATTTCCCCTTCTTCTATGTCGCGCTGTGACATCATGGCTTCTTCTCCTGTGTCCGAAGCGTTGAGAGACAAAATATGCTCATCTTCACTATCCATTTGCACGCTCCATGGCCTGGTGTCCACCGCCTGGGATGGTTCTGCCTCGTCCCTCAAATGCAACGTCGTGTGGTGTCGTTCGTTGCAGTTATGGCATCGTCCGGAGCTCGTACAAGAGTCGGTGCGGTGTGCGACCGACAGACAATTGCCGCAATATTTTCCCAGCAGAGCTTCCCTTAGCCTCTCTTCGGGAGCTTTCGACCGGTATACGGGACATAACCGGATAGGGTGGTGGCCGTCACATAAGCGGCACGGTTCCGGGTAGCGATGGCCCATGCGTTCTGCTCTTTTGAGAAGTGCTGTGAATCGTGTCATTTTTCCTAGAACAAGAGGGTTACCTGTCATCTTCGGTGTTTGCCATTTATTGTTACGAACTGACCGTAAGTCGGGTGGCGAGTTTTATAAAAAGAAAACATATTTGATATTGTGATCGCACCTTACAACTCTATGCTGGGTGGGACAAATGGAGTGTACCTTATTATATCTGTCATGAGACAGACCTGACCTGTAGATGGAGCGCCCGTATGTTGTGGAACGTATCGCACTAATGCTGTGAACAGAACGTATCGCACTAATGCTGTGAACAGCATCACGGCGACCTGTAGTCTTATTGTAACCTTAACTTTTTCTTTAGTATGACTATACAAAGGACAAAAGGAGCCGACAATGTCGAGGACGTCTTACTTTAGCACTTAACTGCTAAAACACCTCGGGGGAGGCCCAAAACCAAGAATTCTAAGCGACATATATGGAAGCAAATACCTTATATGATTTGTATTAATTTTGTATGTATAAATATTTAGGATAACATAACCTTGTAATTTTTTTTTTTTTTTTAGTATTCAAAATTATTAGTTGGCTGACACTGTGTACTTAAAGCGCAACTATACTGAAAAAACACTAAGTGAAAGAAAAGGTTCAACGAAAAAATTTGAAATTAAAACTAAATTTTAAAAACTTGAAACTCAATTAGTATAAACCAAAAATTTCTACGCTCCCATATTTTTATTTTTGTATGAGAGGACAAATGGAGTGCGGGGCAGCCCTGATTCCAATCGGACCGTGCCGACACAGTTGCTGTGGACTGCCATTGGATGGCGCTGCTAGCATGTGGAACCTACAATGATAGACCGGCCATTTCCTCAATGGCGGATATGTGAATGTAAAAGTGACATGTGGTTTGGAATACAACGGCGATGGTTGTATTAACATTTAATTGATATGTTAACCATAATTGTGTGTTTCAATGCAAATCTACGTTATTTAACAAAAAACAATGGATGGTATGAGCGAATTTTGACAAGGTAATAAACGTTATATTCCGCACAAACTCCAATTACGCTTACAATATCAAAGAAGTAATAAAACATATGAATAAAACTATAATATAACAGTATGTGTATGAAAAATATTTATGAAATATGGTAATAAATTTAGCGAATGCATGCAGGTGGGTAGTTTTACGAACAATGCTCAAATACTTAAAATACATACTAAATTGTTAATTGGCATGGCCAGCAAATATAAAAGATAATGGCGCCATTTTTTATATCATATAAAAGTCTTAAATACGAAATCAGAATACTAACGACATCGTCTAGCAATGCCCAGTTTCGGTGTTGTGTACATACATATGCTCCACTCAATCCTTTTAACATGTCAGATAGTACGCAATACAACCGCATTTTCTCTTTGATATGCTTGTGCTGTATTAAATTTAAAATGAATAACCACCTTCGGGAGTTTCGGATTTACCCGCATTAAACTCGAGCGCACCATTAACTTCTTGTGGCGCTAGTTCTGCTTCAGTTTCATCGTCGTTGCTAAAGTAGGTGTCAACCAAAGCAAACGCTTTCTTGTAAATCTCTTCGTTTTCATGCTCTTGTAATTTTTCCAATTTATCCAATCCACCCATTTCTTCGACCATCAAGCAAAGATTCTCTGTGCCGCCCAACTTTTCGGCCAATACAAATAGATTGGTCATTCCCGAGAGTACAACCTTTACAGTACGCGGATCCTTTGCATCGAGCAAATCACAGAATGGCTTCAGTATTTGGTACTTTTCAATCAGATCAATTATTTGTTCCGGTGTGCCACTGGTTGTTGTGTTTGTAACAGCCCATGCAGCTTCTTTTTGTGACTTAAAATCGCCCTTATCTAGTACCTGGCGTATTTGAGCGGAAAGGCCAGCATCAATAACGGCCTGAATCTGCTTTTGATTTCCGGCTGTAATATTACTAACCGTCCAAGCGGCCTCCTTTACAATATTGTTCTTCTGATGTTGCAGCAAAACACCCAACCGAGGCAAGCCGCCAGCAGCAATAACTGCGTCCGTCTGAAGATATGTACCAGTAACAATATTACCAACACTGCGTAATGCTGGTACTATAATTGAGGGCTCATCAGAACCAAGTAATGAAACTAAGCGCGTCACTGCACCAGTATCGACAACTGCTTCAATTTTTTTGATTTTCATCATCCGTCACATACGATAAGGCCCAACAAGCATCAGCTAACACTTGTACATCGGAACCTAATAGCAATTGTGATAACACAGGCAACAAACGTTTGATCTCATCAAATGGTGGAGATGGATTCTTATTTAAATTTGTTTTGTATTTGTCTTAGAGTAGGGTTGGGTGTTACTTTGAATAAAAAACTATTCAAATAAAAAATAAATATTTATTCATTATTCAAAAAAGTTGGAGTGTTGAGTGAAATGTTATTAGTTATTCAAAACATATTGATTAAAAGTTTAATTAATTTTGTTTTGTTGATTCATTTTCTTGATTGTTGGACCGATTTCCCGCCATCCATTGTCAAATTTGGGTTGGAGACGAACCATTTTCGGCGATGTTCCACTTTCAATATTAAGAACAAAAAAATGGCAATATACAATTTTAGGTACCCGAGTTTTTGAAAATAAAAAAGCACATTCAGATACGACAAAATTATACCCATATGGTCATATAGACACTTGTATTTATAAATATTTTTTATGTTATTTTTGTATAAATTGAGATTCACTGAGTTGAATCATTCCTGGAAAAATATGGCTTTTGGTGGGACTGCTGGTTTCCTTTTCGGGGTTTTGACCGGTGAAAAAAAATAAAAACTCCACTTTTAATTTGTATAGGTTTGGCTCAAATTTTTTTTGATGTGGTCAAAATTTGTTTCACGTTGGATCTGATCGACGGTGCCCCTCTTCCAATTCAAAACCCATTGAGTGCACCCTTCGTTGTGGTCGTTGCCCCTGTATGGCCTTTGTTCCCCGCGCTTCCCTCCCCCGTCATCATTCCGAGAGCGTAGCGTGTAAGCAGTGTTTAGTTTTTTAAGTCGACGGCAGACTCAGCCTCATATATGAGACCGTCTTAGATATAAGAAGTGTTTATATATTAAGTAAACGGTAGACTCAGATCCATATATGAGACCGTCTTAGATATAAGAAGTGTTTATATATTAAGTAGACGGTAGACTCAGATCCATATATGAGACCGTCTTAGATATAAGAAGTGTTTATATATTAAGTAGACGGTAGACTCAGATCCATATATGAGACCGTCTTAGATATAAGAAGTGCCCTCGGACTTGGTGATGGGTGCTTCGGGTGAGTGGGGCATGAAGATCGCGGGAAATGGCAGCACTCTCCACAGGTTTCTTTCTCCTTTTTGTAGTAGGAACTGTTTGAAATCTTGCTGCAGTGGACTGTATTCAGTTTCGGATTGGTTTTTTTTTGTTTGAAGTGGAATTCCGGGGAAAAGAGAGAGGGAAGTGTCAGTTTATAGAGAGAGCGAAGTGTCAGTTTATAGTGACGTTGCCCGACTTGCCTCTTCACGGCAAGGAGGAAGCGACACGAGTTTCACTAGGGGTCTAGTCACCTGGCCCCTAGCGGTCATTATGTCTACCACGCGTACTCGGTCGTCGGGTCCTGGGTATACCTTGGTTACCCTGCCTAGTCTCCACTCATTGGGAGGGAGGTTGTCTTCCTTGACGACCACCATGTCCCCTATCTCCGGGTTGTTCTTGGGATACCTCCATTTGTTTCTTTTTTGCAGTTCAGCTAGGTATTCCGATTTCCACCTTTTACAGAAGGAATGATGAAGGGCCTTTAATCGTTGCCAGCGGTTAACGACGGAAGGTGGATTTTCACTAACATCGGGTTCTGGAGGTGCAAGCAAATGCCCTCCAATGAGAAAGTGGCCTGGTGTGAGTGGTTCCAGGTCTGCTGGATTATTTGATGATGGAGTTAGGGGGCGCGAATTGAGGCATGCCTCAATTCGGCACAGTAAGGTCGTGAACTCTTCAAATGTATATTTGTAGTTCGAGGCAATTTTGTTGAAATGGCTCTTAAAGCTTTTCACTCCCGCTTCCCAAAGCCCTCCCATATGAGGTGCGGAAGCGGGGATGAAGTGCCACGTCACCATTTGGTGACAATATTTTACGAGGATGCTGTCTCGAGCGTCAGAGAGGAAGGCCTTAAAATCAGTCTTTAGCGCGCGGGAGGCCCCTAAGAAGTTGGTTACATTGTCGGAGTAGACGTTTTTCGGGCAGCCTCTTCGCGATACGAACCTTGCGAATGCTGCTAGAAACGACTGGGTGCTTAAGTCTGATGTCGCTTCCAAGTGAATTGCTTTTGTCGAAAAGCAGACGAAAAGGCATACATATCCCTTTGATACCCGACAGCCGCGTCCGTGGTAGTTTTTTATTTCGAACGGCCCTGCAAAATCAACCCCTGAATTGGTAAACGCACGTGCGTAGGTGACTCGTTCTTGTGGTAGAATTCCCATGAGCTGCGTCTGAGAACGCTTTCGATATATGGTACAGGCTTTGCAGTTATGAATAATTGATCGGATCATATTCTTAACCCGAGGTATCCAGGATTGTGTTCGGATAAGGCGTAACATTAACTGATTGCCCCCATGTAGTGAGATGTCGTGCACGAATTGCACTATCATACGCGTCATGCGGCTTGAGTATGGAAGAATTATTGGGTGGCGTTCGTTCTCGGTCAGGTCTAGAGAAGCTTCGAGACGACCACCTGTTCTCATGATATCGTCTTTGTCAATGAAAGGGTTCAGGGGGAGAATGTCGCTTTTTGGGCCAATGGGTTTTCTTTCTTTCAATGCTGCATACTCATCTCCGTAGTGCCTCCTTTGAGTCACACTTGTCAAACGGTTTTTGGTGGCATTTAGTTCTATCCAGGAAATCGAATAATTTACCTCTCGAAACGACGCTTTTGTTGTCGGATGAGTTCTTCTAAAGAATCTTAGAACGTAAGATAGAACCCTTAACGCTCTCGCGAAATCTGAGAACCTTTCGAGAAGATCCTCATAGGAGTCTACTGCGGTTATATGAACCTGCACTTTCTTTTCCTCTATTCTCTCTTGAATGGGCCATTCTGTTGTTTCTTTCTTGAGCCACGCAGGGCCTTCCCACCACAACGAATTGTTAATCAATTCTTGGGCCGGAACGCCCCTACTGGCTAAGTCTGCGGGGTTCGAAGCTGAATCTACATGACGCCAACCCTGAGTCCCGACTCTGTCGACAATCTTGGTTATGCGATGGGCTACAAATGTCGACCATGAACATGGTGGTTTTCGAATCCATGCCAAGACTATTGTTGAGTCCGTCCATAGATAGGTAGTATGTTGGCCTAGGCTGATATTGTTATTGACGGATTCTAGGGTTTCGGCCACTAAGACGGCTCCGCAGAGTTCTAAGCGAGGTAATGAAACGGTTTTAACGGGGGCAACCCTAGTTTTAGCTAACAGCAAACTTACCAAGACCCTATCGTCAATTTCAACTCTTAAATATATCGATGCTGCATATGCCCTTTCTGAGGCATCGCAGAACCCATGTACCTCAATGTTGGCTTTTGGTGAAAAGTATACCCAACGAGGTATTTGGATTTGTTCGATGTAGCTATAATTTTCGATGAAACTCGTCCACCGATCCAAGGCAGTGGAGGATACCGTTTCATCCCACCCCGTTCCTTCTAACCAAATGGTTTGCATTAGAATTTTCGCGGTAATTATAAAGGGAGCTAGCCACCCCAGTGGGTCAAATAATTTGGCGATGGCTGAAAGTATTAATCGCTTTGTGAAACCAGCCGGTTTTTCAATTGGTTTGGTTTTGAAGTAAAAGTTGTCAGAGTGCGCGTTCCATCTTATGCCCAATGCCTTGACCATGCTGGCGTCTTCAAACTCCAGGAAGTCTTCATGCAAGATATGACCCTTGGGTATGCCCTCCAATATTTTGGTGGAATTCGAAGTCCATTTCCTTAACGCGAGGCCTGCTGATTGCAATGCAGTTGAGATCTGGTCCCTTGCTTGTATGGTGGCTTCTATTGTGTGCCCTCCCGCTAGGACATCGTCGACGTGCATAGCTTTTCTGAGTATGTCCGATGCGGTTGGATGAGTATTCTCCACGTCCTCTGCCAACTGTAGGAGCGTCCTGATCGCAAGATAGGGTGCACAATTTACACCGAAAGTGACCGTTTTTAGCTCGTAGAGACGTATTGGCTGTGAGGGATCCGTCCGAAAAACTATGCGCTGATACTTAGTGTCATTCGGGTCTAAGAGGATCTGCCTATACATCTTCTCGATGTCACTATTAAAGACATATTTAAAAAGTCTCCAGCGTAGGATTATCATGGTGAGATCACTTTGCAACACGGGACCTGGGTGGAGGACGTCATTTAGACTAACTCCATTTGACGTTGGGCATGACGCATTAAATACAACCCTCACTTTGGTGGTGGTGCTTTCTTCCTTCACAACGGCGTGATGAGGGAGGAAATAGTTGCTACAGTCATCCGAATGTACCCGTTCACCGATTTGCGCCATGTGGCCTAACTCCTCGTACTCTGATAGTACCCTGTTGTATTCTGCCTGTAACGTTGGTTTCCTTGCTAAACGAGTTTCGATGCGAAAGAACTGTGAGCAAGCGATTTTGAGCGACGGACCTAGATGAATATTTTCTGGAAAATCCTGTTTAAATGGCAAGGAAACTATATATCTTCCTTCCACATTTCTTCTCGTCGTACGTTTATACAATTCTTCGCAATATTTTTCGTTTTGGTTGTAGGTCTTATTTTTGGGAATTTCTTCTAATTCCCAAAAGGCCCTCAGGCTTTTATCTAAGTTTAGCTCGGTTATGAAGGAGACGCAGGTCTTAACATTTGTCACGGTGTCGGTCTGGCCGGTTAATATCCAGCCAAAGACAGTTTCTTGGGCGATAAGAGTGCCCAGCACATCCTTTCTGATGCCACCTAACATTATTTGAGCGTAGATGTCACCGCCTAATATTAGATCTACTGGCTCGTTGATGAAGAATCTTTTATCGGCTAATATTAGGTCGGGAAAAGCTTGGGCAGTCGTAGCGTCTATTTGTGACGTGGGTAGATTACCAGTTAATTGCGGCAAAATTAGCGCTTTCGTTGTAATGGTAATCGAAGGATCGATAGGTGATCGCAAGTTTAGAGGACATGCCTCTCTGACCTGAGCAGAGACTTGATTGGCGATGCCTGACACTTGGGCATTTAATTTGGATGTGCGCAGATTGAGGCGGCGTTTGAGCCTATCGGTTATGAAGGAGCATTCGGACCCGGAGTCTATCAATGCTCGCGCTGAAAAATTAGTGCCGTTGGAGTGCACATATACTGACGCTGTTCCTAGTAATATGCCTTTGTTAGTGTGTGCAAAACACGAATTTACATTATTAAATGAATGGGTGTTCTGTCTTGCAGATTCCCGTTCACGTTGGGCCTGAGCTGACGTCGAGGGTATATAGTCCCTTTGGCTTAATGAGCTCGTTGGAGCCGCTGCCTGTGGGGTAAACGTCTGCACATGCAGAAGCGTGTGGTGTCTCAAGTGACAGGTGCTGCAATTGCGCGCATGGGTACACCTGGACATCGTATGTCCTGATGATAAGCAGTTGATGCAACTACGATTGTCCTTCACGAAGGAGATTCGTTCGGACGTGGTCAAGTTGCGAAATTTTTCACATTGATACAGTTTGTGACTATCGCCTGAAAGGCGCCCAGTTTTGAGGGTTTGCTACCTTGCTGTTTGGCCTGCCTTGAGAATATGGTACTCGTTAAGGGGGGTGAGGGATTTTGATTGCCAGTTATTCCATGTCCTGCCACTTTGAGATCTCAGTTTTATTCTCAATCGTCTGTTCCCATAACGCTAGTGTACTTTCAGGTAGTTTTGTTGAGCACAAATACGTTATTATCGCATCCCAGTTGTCGATGTCGATATTGTGCGTCTTAAGTGACGAGATACAATTGTTGATTGTACTGCCACACTCAGTTTGTACCGCCTCCAAACTGAACAATCTCTTTAATTGGGTGTTAACAAGAACGCGTTTGTTCTCATACCTATCAGACAGGTTTTTCCATGCTGTAGAAAAACCTTCATTTGTAAGTGGGCACTTTTGGACAATTTCTTTAGCTTCCCCCTGCGTTTTTTGTATTAAATAATATAGCCTTTCAATATTGGAGAGGTTCCTGTTCATAATATAAATGGCCGTGAACATGTCTCTGAATGTGGGCCATGATAAATAGTCGCCCTTGAACACGTCGGTATCACAAGGAGGGAGGCGTATATTGCGTTCGCGTTCTGGCCTTTCCTCCTCACGCTTCTCACTCTTACTTGCTTGAAGCTCAGCCATAGTTGACATGCAGCGTATGTAAACTTTGTAGGCCTTCTTTTGCTTGGTCTTGACCAGAGCAATATTTTTCGCGGAGTTGAGCAGGTCCTCGTGCGCTGTCTCTGCCTTTCTCCACTTGGCCTTTAACTCCTCTTGATGGATCGCAAGAGTATATTTGGTGTGAGTGGCCTCCGCTATGTTGTTATAGTCTGCTTCAAACTCAGTGATGGCATCGGCAGCACGAATAAAACTCTCCATTCTTGTTTACGTAATAGAAGAAGCAAGACAACTCGACAAAAAAGGTTGCAAGGGAAAATTTAGAAGCCTTGGCAGATGAAGGAGGAAGGAACCAACTTGTACAAGATAGTGCACTGAGAGCCCACCCCACCAGACAATTGAAAAACTTCTTACTTCGATTAGTAAGATATTTGTTTTACAACTATTTGACTGCGCTCTTTGCGAAATCTCGCCACCCAACTGACAACAGTATATAAAAATATTTAAGTTTGGTTTATTTATTTATGTATATTTAAATATATTTGAATGTGTGTGACGTATGTATGTATGTATATAACAAAAACAGATATTCGGTCGACCGCGTGTGTAATGCTTTTAATGGGACTACAAAGTAATATAAATTCTCCTTCTAACAGTTTTATGATTCGCGCAATACTGTTTTCTTCTCAAACACAGAACGGAATATTAGAAAAGCTAGAAGTCACGATTAAGTTCCGGCTGCCGTAAATGTCGTGTTGTAGGCACCACAGTCTTATTTGAGGTTAGGATCGACCAGTGTGTACCGAAAAAAAGGGTTGTCACTTTACAACAATGGTAGAAGCCGAAATTAGATAAATTAGTTGCACATCGATGGTGCCACAACTTAATTAAAAAGTAAATATATAGCACGCGTATGGAGTTTTAAAATACTTCTTTATACATATGTGCAAAATGAACATACCACCACGTACCTTATTTCTTTTGCCGCCGCTTGTACTTTGTGCTGACAAATCGTGTGTGTGTTACTGTGATTTAGTTTTGGTGTTTCCAAAAAATACTTTTTGTGGCTTTTGAGTATATTCTGTTGCTCCAAGAACCTGAATTACGTAGCAAATACTGATTTAATCGCTGTTTAACACCGGCGCAGTAGGACCATGAAAAAACCCTTGGTTCGATAGCTCTCCAAAGGGGTTTTAGCTCGCGGTTTTAATGCACAAAGGGAAAGAAGCAAAAACACGGGCAATTAACGTTTCGTGATATTTCAGTGTATATATGTATATTTGTTTTCAATAATAACTACAAGTGCGATAATTTAACAAAGAAATAGAAATTTGTATATTACCTGACAAGGGGGTGATGGCTGCAATCCGTCGCTCTGAAATCCAGAATCAAAAGTGCTTGAGCAATTTGCCCGAAAAAACACCGCAGTCCTCAAAACCGTGGAAGACCGTTTTGAGGGGAAAGTTGACGAAAAGTTAGTTTTACGAGCAGGAAAAGGACCGTGCTTTTATACATACGCATGCGCCTTGGTGGTAGTGCGCATGACACAAATGCATGTTTGAGTGCAATAGAATATTAGGGCGGGTCGCCTAATGAAGATGGTTTAGCATGGTGGACCTAAACAGATACAATATTGTAGGGTAATATTAAGGTTTTTCTGCAATCGCATTTTTACCGATGTCCAAGTCCAAATGAAACCTGGGTCTTAGCTTAACTTAGTTATCGATCAATTTATAGAAATATATCGAACTCCAAATGAAACCTGGAGCCATCCCCTTTCGTTTAATACCCATATTGTAGGGTTATATTAAGTTTTTCGGGCAATCGAATTTTGACCGATAACTTAGTTATCGATCAATTTATCGAAATATATCGAAGTCCAAATGAAACCTGGGCCCATCCCCTTTCGTGTGATACCCATATTGTAGGGTAATATTAAGGTTTTCGGGCAATCGAATTTTGACCGATAACTTAGTTATCGATCAATTTATAGAAGTATATCGAACTCCAAATGAAACCTGGAGCCATCCCCTTTCGTTTAATCGTTGTAGGGTAATATTAGGTTTTTCGGGCAATCGAATTTGGACCGATAAACTTAACCTGCCCCGAACCCGTGCTTGATCCTGTTAACGCACGCATCAGAGCCGGCACCCTTACCACCTGCGCCACTGCTGTATCATGTATATCATTCTGTTGTGAATCAGAGACACTACTATGGGTTGTAGATGTCGCTAAGGGTAGTGGTGAAATTCTTGCGCAAGGCGCGCGTCCATCTAGCTTACAATGAAACAGTCAGATACTGTAGCTTTGGTAAAAGCTTTTATATATGTTGTGCTGTTGGAGATTACAAAATAGCTGGAGAGTTTTGGAAAGTTTGTAGGCTTCTTTTTTGTTTAATAACAAATAAACAAAGCATAATTTCCAAAATTTGTTTTCGCGCGACAGTAGAAATAGTCCATACCAAGATGGCAATATAACTTTTATAGGGATCTATCTATAAATATTTACTATATGAAGTTGGGTTCCGAAAATTACTATGGGGAGAGTGTTAGCCTATTAATATATAGATATTATAGAGTAATGTTAAGTTTTTTGGGCAATCACCGATAACTCAGCTATCGATAAATTTATCGAAATATATCGAAGTCAAATGAAACCTAGACCTATCCCCTATCGTTTGATACCCATATTGTAGGGTAATATTAAGGTTTTCGGGCAATCGAATTTTGACCGATAACTTAGTTTTCGATCAATTTATCGAAACCTATCGAAGTCCAAATGAAACCTGGAGCTATCCCCTTTCGTTTGATACCCATATTGTCATGTAATATTGAGGTTCTCGATCAATTTGTCGAAATTTATCGAAGCCAAAATAAAACCTGGGGCCTTCCCCTTTCGTTTGATACCCATATTGTACGATCTTTCTATACCTACATATCTGCGAAATATCATAAGTATAGGTTCAATATAGTTATATGGAATACAAAAAATTCGAAAACTAACGGTCCCTAGCAGGGTCGGAACGCCCAAAATTAAAAAAAAAATAGCCTATAGCTCCTTCCAGACTATAACCTGTAGGCGTGCTAAATTTCAACAAAATCCGTCTAGCCATTTTCACGTTTTTAGGGAACAAAAGCAAACGTCTGGACATCCAAACATACAAACATCCAAACATCGCTACATTCACATTTATAATATTAGTAGGATTATTGCCTACTGAAGAATTTACCAAATTCGAATATTTTGAAAAAAGAGTATTGAAAACCGGTTTTCAAAAATGCGGTTCTTTTGCGGTATTCGTTGGTAACGTTAGGGGGCCTTTCAAGAATTCAATTTTGACAAATTGTGCCAGGATGAATGCAAATTCAAATGTTGATTTGATACAATATTGTAGGGTAATATTAAGGTTTTTCTGCAATCGCATTTTTACTGATAACTCAGTTATAGATAAATCTATCGAAATATGTCGAAGTCCAAATGAAACCTGGGTCCATCCCCTTTCGTTTTGATACCCAATAACTCAGTTGTCAATAAATTTATCGAAATATATCGAAGTCCAAATGAAGCCTGGGGCCACCCTATACCTATATGCGAAATAACATAAGTATAGGTCAAGTATACTCAGAATTGTATGGGGGAAAAAAATATCAAAAATTAATGGTCCCTAGAAACGTCCGAACCCCCAAAATTAATAAAAAAAATAGCCTATAACTCCTTCCAGACTATAACCTGTATGCGTTCCTAACTTCATCAAAATCCGTCTTGCCATTCTCACGTGATAGAGTAACAGAAGCAAACGTCTGGTCATCCAAACATCGCTACATTCACATTTATAATATTAGTATGATTATTGCCTACTGAAAAATATTGAAAACTGGATTTCAAAAATGTTCTTTTGAGGTATTCGTTGGTAACTTTAGGGGGCCTTTCAAGAATTCAATTTTTACAAATTCAACTTCAAATGTTGATTTGATACAATATTGTAGGGTAATATTAAGGTTTTTCTGCAATCGCATTTTTACCGATAACTCAGTTATAGATAAATTTATCGAAATATGTCGAAGTACAAATGAAACCTGGGGCCTTCCCATTTCGTTTGATACCCATATTGTAGGGCAAGTTTAAGGTTTTTGGGCAATCACATTTTCACCGATAACTCATCATCGATAAATTTATCGAAACCTATCGAAGTCCGAATGAGACCTGGAGCTGTCCTCTTTCGTTTGATACCCATATTGTAGGGTAAAATTAAGGTTTTTCTGCAATCGCATTTTTACCGATAACTCAGTTATAGATAAATTTATCGAAATATGTCGAAGTACAAATGAAACCTGGGGCCTTCCCATTTCGTTTGATACCCATATTGTAGGGCAAGTTTAAGGTTTTTGGGCAATCACATTTTCACCGATAACTCATCATCGATAAATTTATCGAAACCTATCGAAGTCCGAATGAGACCTGGAGCTGTCCCCTTTCGTTTGATAACCATATTGTAGGGTAATATTAAGGTTTTCGGGCAATCGAATTTTGACCGATAACTTAGTTGGCGATCAATTTATCGAAATATATCCAAGCCAAAATGAAACCTGGGGCCTTTCCCTTTCGTTTGATACCCATATTGTATGATCTTTCTATACCTATATGCGAAATATCATATGTATAGGTTCAATATACTTAGAGTTATATGGAATAAAAAAATTTCGAAAAGTAACGGTCTCTAGCAGGGTCGGAACCCCCACAACTTTTCTAAGTGTCCGATCCTTACTCACAATTACTTACAAACTCCCCAAAACTGTTAATTTAAAAATACATAGCCAAACCACATTTATCGGAGTAATCGGTAATATGGGAGCTATATGTTATGTAAGTCCGATCTGTATGATTTTCACTACACACATTCAATATATAATAAGTACCAAACGTGCAAAATTTTACGTTTCTAGCTTTCTATTTGCAACATTTATAGCCCAAAACCCATTTATCGAAACTATCGATTATATGGGAGCTATATGTTATGTTGATCCGATCTAGGTGATTTTCACTACACACATTACGCATATAATATGTACTAAACCTGCAAAATTTTACGTTCCTAGCTTTTTAATTGCAAGAGTTATAGGCCAAAACCCGTTTATCGGAACAATCGATTGTATGGGAGCTATGCGTTGTATCGGTCCGATCTTGCTGGTTCCGACAAATGATTAATCCTATGCAAAATGGCGCCTGCTTGCAAAATTTCATCGAGATATCTCTAAAACTGAGGGACTAGTTTGCGTTCAAACAGACGGACGGACAGACGGACATGGCTAAATCAACTCAGCTCGTCGCCCTGATCATTTCGGTATACTTAATGGTGGGTCTATCTCTTCTTCTTCTCACACTTACAAACATCGGACCAAAGTTATAATACCATTTCATGTTCATGAAAGGTATAAAAAATTGCCTATAGCTCCTTCCAGACTATAACATGTAGGCGTGCCAAATTTCAACAAAATCCGTCTAGCCATTCTCACGTTTTTAGGGAACAAAAGCAAACGTCTGGACATCCAAACATCGCTACATTCACATTTCTAATATCGTATTAGTATGATTATTGCCTACTGAAGAATTTGCCGAATTCGAATATTTTGAAAATTTTGAAAAAGAATATTGAAAAGTGGTTTTTAAAAATGTTCTTTTCAGGTATTCGTTGGTAACGTTAGGGGGCCTTTCAAGAATTCAATTTTGACAAATTGTGCCAGGATGAATTCAAATTCAAATGTTGATTTGATACAATATTGTAGGGTAATATTAAGGTTTTTCTGCAATCGCATTTTTACCGATAACTCAGTTATAGATAAATTTATCGAAATATGTCGAAGTCCAAATGAAACCTGGGTCCATCCCCTTTCGTTTGATACCCATATTGTAGGGTAATATTAAGGTTTTCGGGCAATCGAATTTTGACCGATAACTTAGTTATCGATCAATTTATCGAAATATATCGAAGCCAAAATGAAACCTGGGGCCTTCCCCTTTCGTTTGATACCCATACTGTAGGGTAATATTAAGGTTTTCGGGCAATCGAATTTTGACCGATAACTTAGTTGGCGATCAATTTATCGAAATATATCCAAGCCAAAATGAAACCTGGGTCCATCCCCTTTCGTTTGATACCCATATTGTAGGGTAATATTAAGGTTTTCGGGCAATCGAATTTTGACCGATAACTTAGTTATCGATCAATTTATCGAAATATATCGAAGCCAAAATGAAACCTGGGGCCTTCCCCTTTCGTTTGATACCCATACTGTAGGGTAATATTAAGGTTTTCGGGCAATCGAATTTTGACCGATAACTTAGTTGGCGATCAATTTATCGAAATATATCCAAGCCAAAATGAAACCTGGAGCTATCCCCTTTCGTTTGATAACCATATTGTAGGGTAATATTAAGGATTTCGGGCAATCGAATTTTGACCGATAACTTAGTTATCGATCAATTTATCGAAATATATCGAAGCCAAAATGAAACCTGGGGCCTTCCCCTTTCGTTTGATACCCATACTGTAGGGTAATATTAAGGTTTTCGGGCAATCGAATTTTGACCGATAACTTAGTTATCGATCAATTTATCGAAATATATCGAAGCCAAACTGAAACCTGGGGCCTTCCCCTTTCGTTTGATAACCATATTGTAGGGTAATATTAAGGTTTTCGGGCAATCGAATTTTGACCGATAACTTAGTTGGCGATCAATTTATCGAAATATATCCAAGCCAAAATGAAACCTGGGTCCATCCCCTTTCGTTTGATACCCATATTGTAGGGTAATATTAAGGTTTTCGGGCAATCGAATTTTGACCGATAACTTAGTTATCGATCAATTTATCGAAATATATCGAAGCCAAACTGAAACCTGGGGCCTTCCCCTTTCGTTTGATAACCATATTGTAGGGTAATATTAAGGTTTTCGGGCAATCGAATTTTGACCGATAACTTAGTTGGCGATCAATTTATCGAAATATATCGAAGCCAAAATGAAACCTGGGGCCTTCCCCTTTCGTGTGATACCCATATTGTAGGGTAATATTAAGGTTTTCGGGCAATCGAATTTTGACCGATAACTTAGTTGGCGATCAATTTATCGAAATATATCGAACTCCAAATGAAACCTGGAGCTATCCCCTTTCGTTTGATACCCATATTGTAGGGCAAGTTTAAGGTTTTTGGGAAATCATATTTTCACCGATAACTCAGTCATCTATAGATTTATCGAAACCTGTCGCAGTCCAAATGAAAGCGGGGGCCATCCCCTTTCGTTTGATACCCATATTGTACGATCTTTCTATACCTATATGCGAAATATCATAAGTATAGGTTCAATATACTTAGAGTTATATGGAATAAAAAAATTTCGAAAAGTAACGGTCTCTAGCAGGGTCGGAACCCCCAAAATTAAAAAAAAAAAATTGCCTATAGCTCCTTCCAGACTATAACCTGTAGGCGTGCCAAATTTCAACAAAATCCGTCTAGCCATTCTCACGTTTTTAGGGAACAAAAGCAAACGTCTGGACATCCAAACATCGCTACATTCACATTTCTAATATTAGTATGATTATTGCCTACTGAAGAATTTGCCGAATTCGAATATTTTGAAAATTTTGAAAAAGAATATTGAAAAGTGGTTTTTAAAAATGTTCTTTTGAGGTATTCGTTGGTAACGTTAGGGGGCCTTTCAAGAATTCAATTTTGACAAATTGTGCCAGGATGAATGCAAATTCAAATGTTGATTTGATACCATATCGGAGGGTAATATTAAGGTTTTTCTGCAATCGCATTTTTACCGATAACTCAGTTATAGATAAATTTATCGAAATATGTCGAAGTACAAATGAAACCTGGGGCCTTCCTCTTTCGTTTGATACTCATATTGTAGGACAAGTTTAAGGTTTTTGGGCAATCACATTTTCACCGATAACACATCATCGATAAATTTATCGAAACCTATCGAAGTCCAAATGAAACCTGCGGCCTTCTCCTTTCGTTTTGTACCCATATTATACAGTAATCTTAAGTTTTTTGGGCGATCACCTATAACTCAGTTATCGATAAATTTATCGAAATATATCGAAGTACAAATGAAACCTGGGGCCTTCCCCTTTCGTGTGATACCCATATTGTATGTCAAGTTTAAGGTTTTTGGCAATCACATTTTCACAGATAACTCGACATCGATAAATTTATCGAAACCTATCGAAGTCTAAATGAAACCTTCGGCCTTCTCCTTTCGTTTTATGCCCATATTATAGGGTAATGTTAAGTTTTTTGGGCAATCACCGATAACTCAGTTATCGATAAATTTATCGAAATATATCTGTTCAATATTGAGGGAAATCTGAGTGGAAGTGAAGGGAATTCCACTCGGTTTGTATTTGTTGATAAATACAAATGAATAGAAGATGGCAATGATTAAAACACCGAGTTTAATTGGCAACTTACACTAACAATGATTTGGTTTATTTCAATGAGTACTTCAATGTACATGTAATGTTCTTATGAACTGAATATTAAATATATTAATAGAGAGAAAATGGAATATGTTTAGTTAAATAAAGGCCGGTATTAATTACCGCGACAAAGTTTATACGAAAATTCCAATGAAATTCAATTTCTTAATTGCAAATTAAGTAATTAATAGATATTATTCACGTTAATTACGTTATTAAAAGATGAAATGAAAACAAGAATATTTATCACCGCGCACTGCAATCGTAGATAAAGCTGGATTTTGAACGTCCCGCGTTGATTGTAGTTACCTCGGTTGATTGAAGAAAATGTAAAGAAGAAGGAATTGATGTGCGCTCAGCGCTTTTATAGTGTTCGCAACACTGGAAGTTCGAAGGAAAGCAGGGATGCTTCCTTTGACAGTCATGTCGGGAGACATGACGAACTTTTGCGAACGCAGTGCAGGGATGCATTACGACTTGAGGATCGCAGGAGTGCGTTCCATTTAAGCGACGAGAGTCGCTTAAACATGGCGCCCCCGTTGCACTGGTGCAAGGGATGCCTTCAGTTGAGCCAATGCCCGCATAGCTACGTCCAGCTTCTGCCTCTGAATGGAGATTGAGCTTCTTTGCTTACGTGCCTTCTGGCGTTAAGGTACCTGAGGTCGCTTTGCCGGTTTACGGACACCTCTACGTGCGGACACTTGGAGCCGCTTCACCGGCTTACGAATTTGTCGGCGTGTAGACACCTGGCTTCGAACGCTGCTATCGTCTTCCCCATCATCGGACATCTCGCCGGGCTCAGTAGTGTGCAGCAAAGTATGATGTAAACCCTCACAAAGTTTGCAAGTGTCGGGGCACGAGCAAAACCGAACTCTGTCGTGGGTACGAGCAAGGCAATTCGGGCAATACCTAAACTGCTTGACCACTTCGCTCCGTTCTTCGATGTTCATTGCCATGAAGTCCTTGCAAAACCGCAGTGGGTGAAATTTAAGGCACACTTTGCATTGGTAGATCCGTGGGTCCAGCTTGGTGTTGGATGGTTTTGATCTGTAAAATATGAAAGGTATGAGAAGGTCTTGGAAACTTAAAACTATGGCGAACTAGTTGATGATTAAGTGTCAAGTGTAGGGTTCAAATTGGGAACCTCATCGTGAGAGGGAAGTGGACAGAGCTTGACAATGGGTCGAGTAAAAGTCCCAGTCTGAGTCTTGACATCCGCCACCCTGACACAGTTGTCCGAACCATGATACACTTTTTCGATACGTCCTAGTCTCCATTCGTTGGGGGGGGTTTGGTCATTTTTAATAACCACGAAATCACCAATGGAGAGGTTTTTTTGTGGCAGCTTCCATTTGTACCTCTGATGTAGTTCTTTTAGATACTCATCTTTCCAGCGTTGGCTGAATTGTTGATACAAGACTTTTAATTTTTCCCACCGATTTTGTAGGGAGAGATTGTCAATTTGAGGTTCTGGAAAGCCTAGTAGTGGCCCGCCTCGGAGAAAATGTCCTGGAGTTAATGCCAGCAAGTCATCAACATTATCAGACATCGGGGAAAGGGGTCGAGAATTCAGTACTGCTTCGATACGAGCAAGTAGAGTGGCGATTTCTTCAAAAGTGAAGATGTGGTTTCCAGCAGTGCGTTTGAAATGATATTTGAAACTCTTTACGGCCGCTTCCCAGAGGCCGCCCATATGAGGAGCATTCGGTGGCAGGAAGTGCCATTCGAAGCCAAGTACTGTATATTTGGAGCGTAAGTCATCAGAAGTTTCTTTGAGGAATTTTTTGAAATCCTGTTGGAAGGCGCGATTAGCGCCAACAAAGTTTTTGCCATTGTCTGAAAAGACTCGTTGCGGGAGTCCACGCCTACCTACAAAGCGGGCAAATGCTGCCTGAAATGCTTTGGTTGACAAATCCGAACATGGTTCAAGGTGAATTGCCTTTGTGGAAAAGCAAATGTAGACGCAAACGTATGCCTTCAGTATTGGGGATCTACGAAGGGTTGATGACTTTATTTCGAATGGTCCGGCAAAGTCTAAACCGGTGTAGGTGAATGGCAACGAGAAAGTTGCACGCTCTGATGGTAGAGCTGCCATAATTTGCGAACGACTGTTTTGTTTGAAAATTGTACAGACTTTGCAATTCCGAATGCAGTTTTTTACTTTAGATTTTAGCCTGGGAATGTAGTATTCCTGCCTAGCCATTCGAACCATGAGTTGCTGTTCGGCATGCATTAAAACCTCATGCAGAAAGTTAAGAAAGAGATGACATAATCTTGAAGATTCCGGAATAATGGCTGGATGTCTTTCATTGTAAGTAAGGCCAGCGTTGGCCAAGCGACCATTCACACGGAGAAGTCCATGTTGGTCTAAGAAGGGGTTCAACGTTAAAAGCGAGCTCTTTTTGGAAATTGATTCTCGATGGGCTAATTGAGAATATTCCTTTGGATAATGTCTTTCTTGCGAAAGCTTGATAAGGCGATTTTTGACCCAATGAATTTCTTTTTGCGTAACAACCACGGAGTTATAGCAAGTGGGAGAAGTGGACTGTATTGGTTTGAATCGGTGAATAAATCGAAACATGTACGCTATTACGCGTAAAGCTTTAGACCATGAAAAGAAGCGATCTAATATATCGGGTTCGTCGTCCAAAACATGAAGAGCTTCAACTTTTCGTTGTTCTTGCGGTAAGACATTTTGTCGAAATGATGTTGGCCAATGGTCGGGGAGTTTAAGTAACCAATCTGGTCCGTGCCACCAGAGGGATTTAAGTAGTAAATCCTGTGGTCTACAACCTCTTGTTCCGAGGTCAGCAGGGTTATGATGGGTAGCTACGTGCCGCCACTTTACATTTCCAACATTTTTGATGATTTCTGAAGTACGATTGGCTACGTACACCTTCCATGTGCATGGTGGTTTTTCGAGCCATGCAAGTACAATAGAAGAATCGGACCAAAGAAAGACGTCTGCATAATCGATAGATAATTGCGTAATGACCCTTTTTATGCATTTAGATAATAAGACTGCTCCACACAACTCTAAGCGTGGGAGACTAACTGTCTGTAGGGGTGCTACTTTTGTTTTTGAAAACAGAAGGTGAGAGGATACCGTATTGTCAGATTGCGACCGAATGTAAACGGACGCACAGTACGCTTTCTCTGAAGCGCCACAGAATCCATGGATTTGGATTGATCTGCTAGGCGAGAATTGGGTCCATCTAGGAATTTGAATTTGTTCGATTGTGGGCAAATCGGTAATGAATTGCTGCCACTTTTGAAGTGAAAGGGGCTTCACACATTCGTCCCATTCCGTACCTTCTAACCAAATTTGTTGTAAGAGTATTTTCGCTTGAATGAGAATGGGCGATAGCCATCCTGCGGGGTCAAAAAGTTTTGAAACTGAGGATAAAATTTGGCGTTTTGTTGCACTGGAGGGTGGTGTCAAATATTCAATTGAATATGAAAAGGAATCGCTTAACGCGTTCCATCGTATACCAAGTGTTTTGGTAGAACTGGAATCATCAAATTTTAGGAAGTCAGAGTCGAGAAGGTGATCTGACGGAATTTGACTCAAAAGTTGAGGATGGTTTGCTGTTATTTTCCGAAGCGGAAACCCAGCTGAAAGCAGACATTGCTAATGGATGGGAATCTTTCGTATCAGTAGCTAGTTGATGCAAAGTTCGAATCGCCAGATAAGGCGCGCAGTTGACTCCGAATGTCACTGTCTTTAGTGCAAAATCGGATAGTTTATCCTCATTGCCTTTACGAAAGAGAATTCGTTGAAACGGTTGATCATCTTCGTGAAGAAGAACCTGTCGATACATTTTTTGTATATCACCGTTAAAGACATACTTATACAAACGCCAATTTAAAATGACGAATAGAAGATCTGTTTGCAAAGTAGGACCAATGTGCAGAATATCGTTAAGCGAAGTACCAGATGCCGTGGGTTTGGAGGCATTAAATACCACACGGACTTTTGTAGATTTACTATCTGGCTTGACCACTGAATGGTGTGGTAGATAGTATGACCGATACTGTCCATTTTCATGCACTTCATCGGAATCGATTTGCCTCATATGGTCGAGAGTAAGGTACTCTTCTAGAACACGATTGTATTCTTCCTTGAGGGCAGGGTTTTTATTCAACGTGTGCTCCATTCGGATGGCTTGTCGCAAAGCTTGGGAACGAGATGGTCCCAAGGATAGGCTGGAGGGAAAGTTCGATTTGAAAGGTAATCGAACTATATAACGGCCATCACTTCGCCTGACAGTGGTATTTTGATAGAACTGTTCGCAGTATGAATCATCGTCGGAAGAAAGGCGAGATTCAGGCAGTTCCTCGAGTTCCCAGAACTTTTTCAATTGAATATTGAGGTTCTCATTAGTATCTTCTACGGCGTACGTATGAAAGGTGGAACAAGAGGTGGGTTGCATGGGTCCGCTCAGATACCACCCAAAAATGGTGTTTTGAGCGAGGAGACTGCCTAGGATCTGGTGTCGAATTCCTTGAAGAAGGATCTGCGGTATGAGATCACTTCCGATCACCATATCTATTGGACCAGGAGTAAAGAAATAAGGATCAGCCAGATCTAGGTCTTTTAGGTCAGATGGATTAGGCTTAGGCAGAGAAAAGGTGTGTAGAAAGCTTGTGAGCTTATGAAGCACAATCGCTTGCGTAACGACTTTCGTGTCATAACGTTTGGAGATTAACGTTAGTTGACAAACTTTGTTCGCGTTTTCTACCACGATTCCGCCCATTCCAGTTACGGCATAATCTTCCCGGTAAGTAGGGAGATTTAAGCGCTTTTGTACCTTTTCGGAAATAAAGGTTTTTTGCGAGCTTTGGTCGATCAAGGCTCTTATGGTGAATAGTGTGCCCATATGCTCAATTTGCACTTGGGCGGTGGGAAGCAGCGTCTTCTCATGGTTCGCTGAGAAGTTAGCTTGGATATTGGACGCACTGTCAGCAGAGGTGGTCGGTAATTCATCGCAGTTGCCTTGGGTTAGGTTGAAGATTGGATGCCTGGGGGTATTCGGCATCTCCGAAGAGTGGGTGTGCAACAGGGGGGTTGCTTTTGTTGTTGGCTTTGCTGATGAAGTCACACTTGCTGACTTAGGTGCTGATTTGTTGGTGGGTTTAGGATGAAGCATCGTGTGATGCGACTGCCTACAATGAAGGCATCTAAAAACGCTTTGACAATTGGTAAGGGTATGGTTATATGCCAGGCAGTTGGTACAATAACCATTTTTCTCTGCGAATTTAGTGCGTTCAGAAACTGCCAAGGTACGGAACTTAGGACAGGACTTTAAAGCATGATTATTTTTTCATAGCTTACAAGTAAATGCCACTTGTTCCTGAGATAGATAAGACTGCACTTTATTTGGAGTTTTTTGGTTGGAGGAGTTGCGAGGTTTGGCGGTTTTGTAGTTGTGCAGCCGCTCAACAACTTCATACCGACTAGTTAGGAAGTGGTCCAGTCGGGCAACTCTTTCCTAGACTTTAAGGACTGCTCCCACAGCGAAAGCGTTTCTTCTGGAAGTTTAGTGGAGCAGAGGTATATTAAGATAGGGTCCCATTCGCCCACGGACACCCCTTGAGAGGTAAGGCAAGAAAGACAATCATTGATTGTGCTCTGAATTCTCTGAATTCCCTCACTATTTTCTGATGTAACAGGAGGAATGTTGAAGAGGGTCTTCAACTGGTTATCGATCAGAATCCGCTTATTTTCAAAACGGGCTCGAAGAGCTTCCCAGGCCAGTGAAAAGTTTTCATCACAGAGTTTGTAATGTTTTACTATAAGGCCTGCCTTTCCCCGAGTTTTATTTCGCAGATGAAATAATTTCTGAGCTGGAGTAAGTTTTGGGTGATTGAGATACACCGCCGTGAACATGTCACGAAAGCTCGGCCACTCCTCGTAACTGCCATAAAAAATCTGTGTATCGCATGGAGGCACTTTGATACATGGTATCGAATTGTCGATAAAAGACGACGAATGTCTACCAGTTACGTTTTTATCAGGAGTGGTACCATGAAAGGATTTAACCTGATCGATAATTTGGGATTTACATATGTAGAAGCTATCAGTACACAGTTGGAACTTGTTTGTTGCTTCGTCTTTGAACTCGACTGAAACATGTTTTTCGTCTTCGAGGCAGACGCTCTTATAAGAGATTTGTAAATTCTCCCAACGTTTGTTTAGATCTTGAAGTTTGACATCCAATAAGGTGTCAGTATTTTCCTCAGGATCTTCTTTTTCAAAATGAGAACAAAAGTTCATTAAATCATTTGAGCAGAAGATAAATTCTGCCATCGCAGCTGAACTAGTGGCCATGATTTAATATTTGAAAGTATTATCGAGATTATGAATTGAAATTGATCAACGATTAGGAGAGTTCCGTACTGATTTGTGCTACCGGGTATAGCAACAAGAATATAAAATTTATAACTTCAGATGACGCTTCACAATCGTATAACCACAATGGAATTTTCACTCAACGGTATTATGAGTAGAAATTTCTAGAAATAGAATCAATAAATGGGCTGTGAGGGGCTAGACAGACTCAGACTTGCTCTTTGATCCAACTTAATTATGCTACTGGGTATAGCAGCAATAAAAACACACACCAGCAATTGGTGAATGTGTTCAAGATAATATGCTTTAAGCACCCTGTTTATATGGACTTCAATAAACTTAGGCACAAATTTTTAAATAAATTGAGTAGGTATGTACGATTTACAAGTCAAGTATTATGGGTTTTGCCTGACTATACATTTAAGCTATAGGGGGTAATAGTATTAAAGACAAACGACAAAAGTATTAACGTAGGTATAAAGTAACTTCCGTTTGTATATCAACCGATTTTAAAGTATACTACTGGGCATAGTAGCAATTTTACTAGATGAAACTTTAGTTGCTTTGCTAATCGGTATAATAGTTTAGGCTGGAACAAATTTACTATAAAAAACCGAGTCGGCATGTACGATTTACAGGTAACGTTATACTGGGTTTTGACTAACTATTACTTGATGCAATTGATGTATGTGAAACACAAATTATTTTATTTAATATTTATGTGGACTACTGGGTATAGTTGAAGCAAAACTTCTTGTACGTATTAATTGCCGTCCTAGAAGGATTTAACCACCCGGTATGCTATCGTGACTTAATTCACAAAATTTTGTTCACTCTAATTCTATTAGGTGGTGTTCATCGATAATTTCAGGCTATTGGTGTCATAGCAAATAATGCAAACGAGAAAAAATCACCGCATATATAGTTAACATATGAATATATGTATATACCAATCCCTCTATCTGCACTCAAATAAGAGACTTTTTGTCTACTAGTTGCATATGTCGTTTTACCACTGGGAATGGCTATTGCAATTTTGCTAAGTTTATTGTAAACAAACCAGAACAAAGAAGAATGTACGCTAATGCGAACAGCGTATGTATGTATATGGAAGTGATTGTAAGCAAAGTAGGGGTGGATAGAGAGAAACTATATGTCTGCGCCAACAACAAGTTGCGCAGCGAAATTACAATAACACTGCTCGATTCACAAGTGTATTTATGCGCATATGTACATACGACTAAATTCCAACTTTGCCGAAAGTTGGTAAAGTCAATTTGAAAGGTATATGACAACCTTTTGAAAATGTAGCGTAAGTATACTGTATAAGGATATAAAATCACACTATCCTTTTGTCACTTTTGCTTTTCCACTTGTTTCACATATGTAAATATTAAATATGTAGGTATATGAATGCAGAAAAGGGATGGTTAGAAATAACATGGACAAGAAATTTGCTTTTTATGAAACAATTGAAAACTTAATGTGTCGAGAGCGACAAATGCAAATGTTTAAACACTTGACCATGAAAGAAAAGGTAAGCAAGAGATTGCTTACCGGCACAACTGGCGTATAAACAGCGAGATAGAGTGAAATAGATTGATTCGAAAATCAGGCCGGGTGAAATAGTGTCGTTTATGAGAGTTATGTAGATATATGCATACACTGTAGGTTAGAAAGAACCGACTGTTTAATTAACCAAAACGGAAATTTTTTTGGCACAACAAGTATTTTGTATGCATATATGTACATACATATGTATATATGTATATGTGAATATATGAATATATATATAAATCCCGTTAGAAGAACGGTTCAAAATTTTTGGACAAAATAACGGCACTTACATGCAGCTTTTTGGGGTACTCATCTTTGGGTTATTTTGGGGTACAGTCCCTCGTTGGCCCAAACTTCTGGGCAGGATTCCGTACCGGCTATAGGTGACTCCACCGGTTTGACTGTTGGTGACGAAAATTTATGTTAGGCGAGTCGGCATATGGCTAAAGGTGACTCCACCGGTACAGGCTGGTAGCGCAGCTTTATTTGTGGCTCCGTGTTTTCCTTGCTGAAAATCCCACGTTGGGCAGCGGCAGCTTTGTGCAGAATTTTACTTTCTCGCTTTTTTGTTTTTCACTTAACCGAACTTACTTTATTGCTTTACTTTTTGTTAAACGATTTTAAACTTTTACTTTCCGCGTTTTTTTTTTTTTTGATTTTGCGCACAAATTACTTTTTAGTTTTTTACTTTTTTTTTTCGTTCGTGCACTTGTTGCTGCTGCTATGCTGCCGTTCTTTTTGGTGGTTGAAAATGCAATGACATTCAATGTCAAAGTCTACAAAACGCAGAGTTGCGTTGCGGTTGTTTTCCTTCGAAGTTAGTGACGCGCGTTGCCAACTAAATTTCGGATTAATGGGGGTGTTCACGTGCCGTCAAATTCGGCTTGTAAGGACCATGTTCAATATTGAGGGAAATCTGAGTGGAAGTGAAGGGAATTCCACTCGGTTTGTATTTGTTGATAAATACAAATGAATAGAAGATGGCAATGATTAAAACACCGAGTTTAATTGGCAACTTACACTAACAATGATTTGGTTTATTTCAATGAGTACTTCAATGTACATGTAATGTTCTTATGAACTGAATATTAAATATATTAATAGAGAGAAAATGGAATATGTTTAGTTAAATAAAGGCCGGTATTAATTACCGCGACAAAGTTTATACGAAAATTCCAATGAAATTCAATTTCTTAATTGCAAATTAAGTAATTAATAGATATTATTCACGTTAATTACGTTATTAAAAGATGAAATGAAAACAAGAATATTTATCACCGCGCACTGCAATCGTAGATAAAGCTGGATTTTGAACGTCCCGCGTTGATTGTAGTTACCTCGGTTGATTGAAGAAAATGTAAAGAAGAAGGAATTGATGTGCGCTCAGCGCTTTTATAGTGTTCGCAACACTGGAAGTTCGAAGGAAAGCAGGGATGCTTCCTTTGACAGTCATGTCGGGAGACATGACGAACTTTTGCGAACGCAGTGCAGGGATGCATTACGACTTGAGGATCGCAGGAGTGCGTTCCATTTAAGCGACGAGAGTCGCTTAAACAATATCGAAGTCCAAATGAAACCTGGGGTCATCCCCTTTCGTTTGATACATATATTGTAGGGCCAGTTTAAGGTTTTTGGGAAACCATATTTTCACCGATAACTCAGTCATCAATAAATTTATCGAAACCATTCGAAGTCCAAATGAAACCTGGGGCCATCCCCTTTCGTTTGATACCCATATTGTAGGGTAATATCAAAATTTTCGGGCAATCGCATTTTGACCTATAACTTAGTTATCGATCAATTTATCGAAATATATCGAAGCCAAAATAAAACCTGGGGCCTTCCCCTTTCGTTTGATACCCATAAATTTCAACAAAATCCGTCTAGCCATTTTCACGTTTTTAGGGAACAAAAGCAAACGTCTGGACATCCAAACATACAAACATCCAAACATCGCTACATTCACATTCATAATATTAGTACGATTATTGCCTACTGAAGAATTTACCAAATTCGAATATTTTGAAAAAAGACTATTGAAAACCAAAAATGCGGTTCTTTTGCGGTATTCGTTGGTAACGTTAGGGTGCCTTTCAAGGATTCAATTTTGACAAATTGTGCCAGGATGAATGCAAATTCAAATGTTGATTTGATACAATATTGTAGGGTAATATTAAGGTTTTTCTGCAATCGCATTTTTACCGATGTCCAAGTCCAAATGAAACCTGGGTCTTAGCTTAACTTAGTTATCGATCAATTTATAGAAATATATCGAACTCCAAATGAAACCTGGAGCCATCCCCTTACGTTTAATACCCATATTGTAGGGCTATATTAAGTTTTTCGGGCAATCGAATTTTGACCGATAACTCAGTTATCGATCAATTTATCGAAATATATCGAAGTCCAAATGAAACCTGGGCCCATCCCCTTTCGTGTGATACCCATATTGTAGGGTAATATTAAGGTTTTCGGGCAATCTAATTTTGACCGATAACTTAGTTAGCGATCAATTTATAGAAATATATCGAACTCCAAATGAAACCTGGAGCCATCCCCTTACGTTTAATACCCATATTGTAGGGCTATATTAAGTTTTTCGGGCAATCGAATTTTGACCGATAACTCAGTTATCGATCAATTTATCGAAATATATCGAAGTCCAAATGAAACCTGGGCCCATCCCCTTTCGTGTGATACCCATATTGTAGGGTAATATTAAGTTTTTCGGGCAATCGAATTTTGACCGATAACTTAGTTATCGATCAATTTATCGAAATATATCGAAGCCAAAATGAAACCTGGGGCCTTCCCCTTTCGTGTGATACCCATATTGTAGGGTAATATTAAGGTTTTCGGGCAATCGAATTTTGACCGATAACTTAGTTATCGATCAATTTATCGAAATATATCGAAGCCAAAATGAAACCTGGGGCCTTCCCCATTCGTGTGATACCCATATTGTAGGGTAATATTAAGGTTTTCGGGCAATCGAATTTTGACCGATAACTTAGTTATCGATCAATTTATCGAAATATATCGAAGCCAAAATGAAACCTGGGGCCTTCCCCATTCGTGTGATACCCATATTGTAGGGTAATATTAAGGTTTTCGGGCAATCGAATTTTGACCGATAACTTAGTTACCGATCAATTTATAGAAATATATCGAACTCCAAATGAAACCTGGGGCCTTCCCCTTTCGTTTTATACCCATATTATAGGGTAATGTTAAGTTTTTTGGGCGATCACCGATAACTCAGTTATCGATAAATTTATCGAAATATATCGAAGTCCGAATGAAACCTGGAGCTATCCCCTTTCGTTTGATACCCATATTGTAATGTAATATAGAGGTTTTCGGGCAATCGCATTTTTACCGATAACTCAGTTATCCATCAATTTATCGAAATATATCGAAGCACAAATGAAACCTGGGGCCTTCCCCTTTCGTGTGATACCCATATTGTATGGCAAGTTTAAGGTTTTTGGGCAATCACATTTTCACCGATAGCTCATCATCGATAAATTTATCGAAACCTATCAACGTCCAAATGAAACCTGCGGCCTACTCCTTTCGTTTTATACCCATATTATAGGGTAATGTTAAGATTTTTGGGCAATCACCGATAACTCAGTTATCGATAAATTTATCGAAATATATTGAAGTCCAAATGAAACCTGGAGCTATCCCCTTTCGTTTGATACCCATATTGTAGGGTAATTTTAAGGTTTTTGCGCAATAACATTTTCACCGATAACTCATCATCGATAAATCAACGTCCAAATGAAACCTGCGGCCTTCTCCTTTCGTTTTATACCCATATTATAGGGTAATGTTAAGATTTTTGGGCAATCACCGATAACTCAGTTATCGATAAATTTATCGAAATATATTGAAGTCCAAATGAAACCTGGAGCTATCCCCTTTCGTTTGATACCCATATTGTAGGGTAATTTTAAGGTTTTTGAGCAATAACATTTTCACCGATAACTCATCATCGATAAATCAACGTCCAAATGAAACCTGCGGCCTTCTCCTTTCGTTTTATACCCATATTATAGGGTAATATTAAGGTTTTCGGGCAATCGAATTTTGACCGATAACTTAGTTATCGATCAATTTATCGAAATATATCGAAGCCAAACTGAAACCTGGGGCCTTCCCCTTTCGTTTGATAACCATATTGTAGGGTAATATTAAGGTTTTCGGGCAATCGAATTTTGACCGATAACTTAGTTGGCGATCAATTTATCGAAATATATCCAAGCCAAAATGAAACCTGGAGCTATCCCCTTTCGTTTGATAACCATATTGTAGGGTAATATTAAGGTTTTCGGGCAATCGAATTTTGACCGATAACTTAGTTATCGATCAATTTATCGAAATATATCGAAGCCAAAATGAAACCTGGGGCCTTCCCCTTTCGTTTGATACCCATACTGTAGGGTAATATTAAGGTTTTCGGGCAATCGAATTTTGACCGATAACTTAGTTATCGATCAATTTATCGAAATATATCGAAGCCAAACTGAAACCTGGGGCCTTCCTCTTTCGTTTGATAACCATATTGTAGGGTAATATTAAGGTTTTCGGGCAATCGAATTTTGACCGATAACTTAGTTGGCGATCAATTTATCGAAATATATCCAAGCCAAAATGAAACCTGGAGCTATCCCCTTTCGTTTGATAACCATATTGTAGGGTAATATTAAGGTTTTCGGGCAATCGAATTTTGACCGATAACTTAGTTATCGATCAATTTATCGAAATATATCGAAGCCAAAATGAAACCTGGGGCCTTCCCCTTTCGTGTGATACCCATATTGTAGGGTAATATTAAGGTTTTCGGGCAATCGAATTTTGACCGATAACTTAGTTGGCGATCAATTTATCGAAATATATCGAACTCCAAATGAAACCTGGAGCTATCCCCTTTCGTTTGATACCCATATTGTAGGGCAAGTTTAAGGTTTTTGGGAAATCATATTTTCACCGATAACTCAGTCATCTATAGATTTATCGAAACCTGTCGCAGTCCAAATGAAAGCGGGGGCCATCCCCTTTCGTTTGATACCCATATTGAAGGGTAATATCAAGGTTTTCGGGCAATCGCATTTTGACTGATAACTTAGTTATCGATCAATTTATCGAAATATATCGAAGTCAAAATGAAACCTGGGGCCTTCCCCTTTCGTTTGATACCCATATTGTAGGGTAATATCAAGGTTTTCGGGCAATCGAATTTTGACCGATAACTTAGTTATCGATCAATTTATCGAAATATATTGAAGCAAAAATGAAACCTGGGGCCTTCCCCTTTCGTTTGATACCCATATTGTACGATCTTTCTATACCTATATGCGAAATATCATAAGTATAGGTTCAATATACTTAGAGTTATATGGAATAAAAAAATTTCGAAAAGTAACGGTCTCTAGCAGGGTCGGAACCCCCAAAATTAAAAAAAAAAAATTGCCTATAGCTCCTTCCAGACTATAACCTGTAGGCGTGCCAAATTTCAACAAAATCCGTCTAGCCATTCTCACGTTTTTAGGGAACAAAAGCAAACGTCTGGACATCCAAACATCGCTACATTCACATTTCTAATATTAGTATGATTATTGCCTACTGAAGAATTTGCCGAATTCGAATATTTTGAAAATTTTGAAAAAGAATATTGAAAAGTGGTTTTTAAAAATGTTCTTTTGAGGTATTCGTTGGTAACGTTAGGGGGCCTTTCAAGAATTCAATTTTGACAAATTGTGCCAGGATGAATGCAAATTCAAATGTTGATTTGATACCATACCGGAGGGTAATATTAAGGTTTTTCTGCAATCGCATTTTTACCGATAACTCAGTTATAGATAAATTTATCGAAATATGTCGAAGTACAAATGAAACCTGGGGCCTTCCTCTTTCGTTTGATACTCATATTGTAGGACAAGTTTAAGGTTTTTGGGCAATCACATTTTCACCGATAACACATCATCGATAAATTTATCGAAACCTATCGAAGTCCAAATGAAACCTGCGGCCTTCTCCTTTCGTTTTGTACCCATATTATAGGGTAATGTTAAGTTTTTTGGGCAATCACCGATAACTCAGTTATCGATAAATTTATCGAAATATATCGAAGTCCAAATGAAACCTGGGGTCATCCCCTTTCGTTTGATACATATATTGTAGGGCCAGTTTAAGGTTTTTGGGAAACCATATTTTCACCGATAACTCAGTCATCAATAAATTTATCGAAACCATTCGAAGTCCAAATGAAACCTGGGGCCATCCCCTTTCGTTTGATACCCATATTGTAGGGTAATATCAAAATTTTCGGGCAATCGCATTTTGACCTATAACTTAGTTATCGATCAATTTATCGAAATATATCGAAGCCAAAATAAAACCTGGGGCCTTCCCCTTTCGTTTGATACCCATAAATTTCAACAAAATCCGTCTAGCCATTTTCACGTTTTTAGGGAACAAAAGCAAACGTCTGGACATCCAAACATACAAACATCCAAACATCGCTACATTCACATTCATAATATTAGTACGATTATTGCCTACTGAAGAATTTACCAAATTCGAATATTTTGAAAAAAGACTATTGAAAACCAAAAATGCGGTTCTTTTGCGGTATTCGTTGGTAACGTTAGGGTGCCTTTCAAGGATTCAATTTTGGCAAATTGTGCCAGGATGAATGCAAATTCAAATGTTGATTTGATACAATATTGTAGGGTAATATTAAGGTTTTTCTGCAATCGCATTTTTACCGATGTCCAAGTCCAAATGAAACCTGGGTCTTAGCTTAACTTAGTTATCGATCAATTTATAGAAATATATCGAACTCCAAATGAAACCTGGAGCCATCCCCTTACGTTTAATACCCATATTGTAGGGCTATATTAAGTTTTTCGGGCAATCGAATTTTGACCGATAACTCAGTTATCGATCAATTTATCGAAATATATCGAAGTCCAAATGAAACCTGGGCCCATCCCCTTTCGTGTGATACCCATATTGTAGGGTAATATTAAGTTTTTCGGGCAATCGAATTTTGACCGATAACTTAGTTATCGATCAATTTATCGAAATATATCGAAGCCAAAATGAAACCTGGGGCCTTCCCCTTTCGTGTGATACCCATATTGTAGGGTAATATTAAGGTTTTCGGGCAATCGAATTTTGACCGATAACTTAGTTATCGATCAATTTATCGAAATATATCGAAGCCAAAATGAAACCTGGGGCCTTCCCAATTCGTGTGATACCCATATTGTAGGGTAATATTAAGGTTTTCGGGCAATCGAATTTTGACCGATAACTTAGTTACCGATCAATTTATAGAAATATATCGAACTCCAAATGAAACCTGGGGCCTTCCCCTTTCGTGTGATACCCATATTGTAGGGTAATATTAAGGTTTTCGGGCAATCGAATTTTGACCGATAACTTAGTTATCGATCAATTTATCGAAATATATCGAAGCCGAAATGAAACCTGGGGCCTTCCCCTTTCGTGTGATACCCATATTGTAGGGTAATATTAAGTTTTTCGGGCAATCGAATTTTGACCGATAACTTAGTTATCGATCAATTTATCGAAATATATCGAAGCCAAAATGAAACCTGGGGCCTTCCCCTTTCGTGTGATACCCATATTGTAGGGTAATATTAAGGTTTTCGGGCAATCGAATTTTGACCGATAACTTAGTTATCGATCAATTTATCGAAATATATCGAAGCCAAAATGAAACCTGGGGCCTTCCCCATTCGTGTGATACCCATATTGTAGGGTAATATTAAGGTTTTCGGGCAATCGAATTTTGACCGATAACTTAGTTATCGATCAATTTATCGAAATATATCGAAGCCAAAATGAAACCTGGGGCCTTCCCCATTCGTGTGATACCCATATTGTAGGGTAATATTAAGGTTTTCGGGCAATCGAATTTTGACCGATAACTTAGTTACCGATCAATTTATAGAAATATATCGAACTCCAAATGAAACCTGGGGCCTTCCCCTTTCGTTTTATACCCATATTATAGGGTAATGTTAAGTTTTTTGGGCGATCACCGATAACTCAGTTATCGATAAATTTATCGAAATATATCGAAGTCCGAATGAAACCTGGAGCTATCCCCTTTCGTTTGATACCCATATTGTAATGTAATATAGAGGTTTTCGGGCAATCGCATTTTTACCGATAACTCAGTTATCCATCAATTTATCGAAATATATCGAAGCACAAATGAAACCTGGGGCCTTCCCCTTTCGTGTGATACCCATATTGTATGGCAAGTTTAAGGTTTTTGGGCAATCACATTTTCACCGATAGCTCATCATCGATAAATTTATCGAAACCTATCAACGTCCAAATGAAACCTGCGGCCTTCTCCTTTCGTTTTATACCCATATTATAGGGTAATGTTAAGATTTTTGGGCAATCACCGATAACTCAGTTATCGATAAATTTATCGAAATATATTGAAGTCCAAATGTAACCTGGAGCTATCCCCTTTCGTTTGATACCCATATTGTAGGGTAATTTTAAGGTTTTTGCGCAATAACATTTTCACCGATAACTCATCATCGATAAATCAACGTCCAAATGAAACCTGCGGCCTTCTCCTTTCGTTTTATACCCATATTATAGGGTAATGTTAAGTTTTTTGGGCAATCACCGATAACTCATCATCGATAAATTTATCGAAACCTATCGAAGCCAAAATAAAACCTGGGGCCTTCCCCTTTCGTTTGATACCCATAAATTTCAACAAAATCCGTCTTGCCATTTTCACGTTTTTAGGTAACAAAAGCAAACGTCTGGACATCCAAACATACAAACATCCAAACATCGCTACATTCACATTTATAATATTAGTAGGATTATTGCCTACTGAAGAACTTACCAAATTCGAATATTTTGAAAAAAGACTATTGAAAACCAAAAATGCGGTTCTTTTGCGGTATTCGTTGGTAACGTTAGGGGGCCTTTCAAGAATTCAATTTTGACAAATTGTGCCAGGATGAATGCAAATTCAAATGTTGATTTGATACAATATTGTAGGGTAATATTAAGGTTTTTCTGCAATTGCATTTTTACCGATAACTCAGTTATAGATAAATTTATCGAAATATGTCGAAGTCCAAATGAAACCTGGGTCCGTCCCCTTTCGTTTGATACCCATATTGTAGGGTAATATTAAGGTTTTCGGGCAATCGAATTTTGACCGATAACTTAGTTATCGATCAATTTATCGAAATATATCCAAGCCAAAATGAAACCTGGAGCTATCCCCTTTCGTTTGATAACCATATTGTAGGGTAATATTAAGGTTTTCGGGAAATCGAATTTTGACCGATAACTTAGTTATCGATCAATTTATCGAAATATATCGAAGCCAAAATGAAACCTGCGGCCATTCCCTTTCGTGTGATACCCATATTGTAGGGTAATATTAAGGTTTTCGGGCAACCGAATTTTGACCGATAACTTAGTTGGCGATCAATTTATCGAAATATATCGAACTCCAAATGAAACCTGGAGCCATCCCTTTTCGTTTGATACCCATATTGTAGGGTAATATTAAGTTTTTCGGGCAATCGAATTTTGACCGATAACTTAGTTATCGATCAATTTATCGAAATATATCGAAGCCAAAATGAAACCTGGGGCCTTCCCCTTTCGTTTGATACCCATATTGTAGGGTAATATTAAGGTTTTCGGGCAATGGAATTTTGACCGATAACTTAGTTATCGATAAATTTATCGAAACCTATCGAAGTTCAAATGAAACCTGGGGCCTTTCCCTTTCGTGTGATGCCCATATTGTAGGGCAAGTTTAAGGTTTTTGGGAAATCATATTTTCACCGATAACTCAGTCATCTATAGATTTATCGAAACCTGTCGAACTCCAAATGAAACCTGGGGCCATCCCCTTTCAATTGATACCCATATTGTAGGGTAATATCAAAATTTTCGGGCAATCGCATTTTGACCTATAACTTAGTTATCGATAAATTTATCGAAATATATCGAAGTCCAAATGAAACCTGGGGCCTTCCCCTTTCGTTTGATACCCATATTGTAGGGTAATATTAAGATTTCGGGCAATCGAATTTTGACCGATAACTTAGTTATTGATCAATTTATCGAAATATATCGAAGCCAAAATGAAACCTGGGGCCTTCCCCTTTCGTTTGATACCCATATTGTAGGGTAATATTAAGGTTTTCGGGCAATGGAATTTTGACCGATAACTTAGTTATCGATAAATTTATCGAAACCATTCGAAGTCCAAATGAAACCTGGGGCCTTCCCCTTTCGTTTGATACCCATATTGTAGGGTAATATTAAGGTTTTCGGGCAATCGAATTTTGACCGATAACTTAGTTATTGATCAATTTATCGAAATATATCGAAGCCAAAATGAAACCTGGAGCTATCCCCTTTCGTTTGATACCCATATTGTAGGGTAATTTTAAGGTTTTTGCGCAATATCATTTTCACCGATAACTCAGTTATCGATAAATTTATCGAAACCTGGGGCCATCCCCTTTCAATTGATACCCATATTGTAGGGCAAGTTTAAGGTTTTTGGAAAATCATATTTTCACCGATAACTCAGTCATCTATAGATTTATCGAAATATATCGAAGCCAAAATGAAACCTGGGGCCTTCCCCTTTCGTGGATACCCATATTGTAGGGTAATATTAAGGTTTTCGGGCAATCGAATTTTGACCGATAACTGAGTTATCGATCAATTTATCGAAATATATCGAAGCAAAAATGAAACCTGGGCCTTCCCCTTTCGTTTGATACCCATATTGTACGATCTTTCTATACCTATATGCGAAATATCATAAGCATAGGTTCAATATACTTAGAGTTATATGGAATAAAAAAAAATCGAAAAGTAACGGTCTCTAGCAGGGTCGGAACCCCCAAAATTTAAAAAAAAAAAATTGCCTATAGCTCCTTCCAGACTATAACCTGTAGGCGTGCCAAATGTCAACAAAATCCGTCTAGCCATTCTCACGTTTTTAGGGAACAAAAGCAAACGTCTGGACATCCAAACATCGCTACATTCACATTTCTAATATTAGTATGATTATTGCCTACTGAAGAATTTGCCAAATTCGAATATTTTGAAAATTTTGAAAAAGAATATTGAAAAGTGGTTTTTAAAAATGTTCTTTTGAGGTATTCGTTGGTAACGTTAGGGGGCCTTTCAAGAATTCAATTTTGACAAATTGTGCCAGGATGAATGCAAATTCAAATGTTGATTTGATTCCATATTGTAGGGTAATATTAAGGTTTTTCTGCAATCGCATTTTTACCGATAACTCAGTTATAGATAAATTTATCGAAATATGTCGAAGTACAAATGACACCTGGGTCCTTCCCCTTTCGTTTGATACTCATATTGTAGGACAAGTTTAAGGGTTTGGGCAATCACATTTTCACCGATAACACATCATCGATAAATTTATCGAAACCTATCGAAGTCCAAATGAAACCTGCGGCCTTCTCCTTTCGTTTTATACCCATATTATACAGTAATCTTAAGTTTTTTGGGCGATCACCTATAACTCAGTTATCGATAAATTTATCGAAATATATGGAAGTACAAATGAAACCTGGGGCCTTCCCCTTTCGTGTGATACCCATATTGTAGGGCCAGTCTAAGGTTTTTGGGCAATCACATTTTCACCGATAACACATCATCGATAAATTTATCGAAACCTATCGAAGTCCGAATGAGACCTGGAGCTGTCCTCTTTCGTTTGATACCCATATTGTAGGGTAATATTAAGGTTTTCGGGCAATCGAATTTTGACCTATAACTTAGTTATCGATCAATTTATCGAAACCTATCGAAGTCCAAATGAAACCTGGAGCTATCCCCTTTCGTTTGATACCCATATTGTAATGTAATATAGAGGTTTTCGGGCAGTCGCATTTTGACCTATAACTTAGTTATCGATCAATTTATCGAAATATATCGAAGACAAAATAAAACCTGGGGCCTTCCCCTTTCGTTTGATACCCATAGTGTACGATCTTTCTATACCTACATATATGCGAAATATCATAAGTATAGGTTCAATATACTTAGAGTTATATGGAACAAAAAAAAATTCGAAAAGTAACGGTCCCTAGCAGGGTCGGAACACCCAAAAAAAAAAAATAGCCTATAGCTCCTTCCAGACTATAACCTGTAGGCGCGCCAAATTTCAACAAAATCCGTCTAGCCATTTTCACATTTTTAGCGAACAAAAGCATACGTCTGGACATCCAAACATATAAACATCCAAACATCCAAACACATTTATAATATTAGTAGGATTATTGGCTTCTGAAGAATTTACCAAATTCGAATATTTTGAAAAAAGAGTATTGAAAACCGCTTTTCAAAAATGCGGTTCTTTTGCGGTATTCGTTGGTAACGTTAGGGGGCCTTTCAAGAATTCAATTTTGACAAATTGTGCCAGGATGAATGCAAATTCAAATGTTGAGTTGATACAATATTGTAGGGTAATATTAAGGTTTTTCTGCAATCGCATTTTTACCGATAACTCAGTTATAGATAAATTTATCGAAATATGTCGAAGTACAAATGAAACCTGGGTCCATCCCCTTTCGTTTGATACTCATATTGTAGGACAAGTTTAAGGTTTTTGGGCAATCACATTTTCACCGATAACACATCATCGATAAATTTATCGAAACCTATCGAAGTCCAAATGAAACCTGCGGCCCTCTCCTTTCGTTTTATACCCATATTATACAGTAATCTTAAGTTTTTTGGGCGATCACCTATAACTCAGTTATAGATAAATTTATCGAAATATGTCGAAGTCCAAATGAAACCTGTGTCCATCCCCTTTCGTTTGATACCCATATTGTAGAGTAATATTAAGGTTTTTCGGCAATCGCATTTTAACCAATAACTCAGTTGTCAATAAATTTATCGAAATATATCGAAGTCCAAATGAAACCTGGGGCCATCCTATAACTATATGCGAAATATCATAAGCATAGGTCAAGTATACTCAGAAGTGTATGGGGGAAAAAAATATCAAAAATTAATGGTCCCTAGAAACGTCCGAACCCCCAAAATTAAAAAAAAACAAGTAAGGAAAGGGCTGTCTTCGGCTGTGCCGAAGGCTTCATACCTTTCATGAATACGCATAACTTTTTTAAGTGTCCGATCCTTACTTACAATTGGTACAAACTCTTCAAAACTGTTAATTTGAAAATACATGGCCCAAACCAGAGTTATCGGAGCAATCGATTATATGGGAGCTATATGTTATGTTAGTCCGATCTGTATGATTTTCACTACACACATCACATATGTAATAAGTACCAAACCTGCAAAATTTTACGTTCCTAGCTTCTTAACTGCAAAATCTATAGCCCAAAACCCATTTATCGAAACTATCGATTATATGGGAGCTATATGTTTGGTTGGTCCGATTTGAGTCATTTTCACTACACATGTTACTTATACAATATGTACGAAAAGTGCAAAATTTTGCGGTCCTAGCTTTTTAATTGCAAGATTTATAGACCAAAACCCGTTTATCGGAACAATCGATTGTATGGGAGCTATGCTTGGTATCGGTCCGATCTGGCTGGTTCCGACAAATGATTAATCCCATGCAAAATGGCGCCTGCTTGCAAAATTTCATCAAGATATCTCTAAAACTGAGGGACTAGTTTGCGTTCAAACAGACAGACGGACAGACGGACAGACGGACAGACGGACAGACGGACAGACGGACGGACGGACAGACGGACATGGCTAAATCAACTCAGCTTATCATCCTGATCATTTCGGTATACTTAATAGTGGGTCTATCTCTTCTTCTTCTCATACTTACAAACATCGGACCAAAGTTATAATACCATTTCATGTTCATGAAAGGTATAAAAATTGCCTATAGCTCCTTCCAGACTATAACCTGTAGGCGTGCCAAATTTCAACAAAATCCGTCTAGCCATTCTCACGTTTTTAGGGAACAAAAGCAAACGTCTGGACATCCAAACATCGCTACATTCACATTTCTAATATTAGTATGATTATTGCCTACTGAAGAATTTACCAAATTCGAATATTTTGAAAATTTTGAAAAAGAATATTGAAAAGTGGTTTTTAAAAATGTTCTTTTGAGGTATTCGTTGGTAACGTTAGGGGGCCTTCAAGAATTCAATTTTGACAAATTGTGCCAGGATGAATGCAAATTCAAATGTTGATTTGATACATTATTGTAGGGTAATATTAAGGTTTTTCTGCAATCGCATTTTTACCGATAACTCAGTTATAGATAAATTTATCGAAATATGTCGAAGTACAAATGAAACCTGGGTCCTTCCCCTTTCGTCTGATACTCATATTGTAGGACAAGTTTAAGGGTTTGGGCAATCACATTTTCACCGATAACACATCATCGATAAATTTATCGAAACCTATCGAAGTCCAAATGAAACCTGCGGCCTTCTCCTTTCGTTTTATACCCATATTATACAGTAATCTTAAGTTTTTTGGGCGATCACCTATAACTCAGTTATCGATAAATTTATCGAAATATATGGAAGTACAAATGAAACCTGGGGCCTTCCCCTTTCGTGTGATACCCATATTGTAGGGCCAGTTTAAGGTTTTTGGGCAATCACATTTTCACCGATAACACATCATCGATAAATTTATCGAAACCTATCGAAGTCCGAATGAGACCTGGAGCTGTCCTCTTTCGTTTGATACCCATATTGTAGGGTAATATTAAGGTTTTCGGGCAATCGAATTTTGACCTATAACTTAGTTATCGATCAATTTATCGAAACCTATCGAAGTCCAAATGAAACCTGGAGCTATCCCCTTTCGTTTGATACCCATATTGTAATGTAATATAGAGGTTTTCGGGCAGTCGCATTTTGACCTATAACTTAGTTATCGATCAATTTATCGAAATATATCGAAGACAAAATAAAACCTGGGGCCTTCCCCTTTCGTTTGATACCCATAGTGTACGATCTTTCTATACCTACATATATGCGAAATATCATAAGTATAGGTTCAATATACTTAGAGTTATATGGAACAAAAAAAAATTCGAAAAGTAACGGTCCCTAGCAGGGTCGGAACACCCAAAAAAAAAAAAATAGCCTATAGCTCCTTCCAGACTATAACCTGTAGGCGCGCCAAATTTCAACAAAATCCGTCTAGCCATTTTCACATTTTTAGCGAACAAAAGCATACGTCTGGACATCCAAACATATAAACATCCAAACATCCAAACACATTTATAATATTAGTAGGATTATTGGCTTCTGAAGAATTTACCAAATTCGAATATTTTGAAAAAAGAGTATTGAAAACCGCTTTTCAAAAATGCGGTTCTTTTGCGGTATTCGTTGGTAACGTTAGGGGGCCTTTCAAGAATTCAATTTTGACAAATTGTGCCAGGATGAATGCAAATTCAAATGTTGAGTTGATACAATATTGTAGGGTAATATTAAGGTTTTTCTGCAATCGCATTTTTACCGATAACTCAGTTATAGATAAATTTATCGAAATATGTCGAAGTACAAATGAAACCTGGGTCCATCCCCTTTCGTTTGATACTCATATTGTAGGACAAGTTTAAGGTTTTTGGGCAATCACATTTTCACCGATAACACATCATCGATAAATTTATCGAAACCTATCGAAGTCCAAATGAAACCTGCGGCCCTCTCCTTTCGTTTTATACCCATATTATACAGTAATCTTAAGTTTTTTGGGCGATCACCTATAACTCAGTTATAGATAAATTTATCGAAATATGTCGAAGTCCAAATGAAACCTGTGTCCATCCCCTTTCGTTTGATACCCATATTGTAGAGTAATATTAAGGTTTTTCGGCAATCGCATTTTAACCAATAACTCAGTTGTCAATAAATTTATCGAAATATATCGAAGTCCAAATGAAACCTGGGGCCATCCTATAACTATATGCGAAATATCATAAGCATAGGTCAAGTATACTCAGAAGTGTATGGGGGAAAAAAATATCAAAAATTAATGGTCCCTAGAAACGTCCGAACCCCCAAAATTAAAAAAAAAAAAATTGCCTATAGCTCCTTCCAGACTATAACCTGTAGGCGTGCCAAATTTCAACAAAATCCGTCTAGCCATTCTCACGTTTTTAGGGAACAAAAGCAAACGTCTGGACATCCAAACATCGCTACATTCACATTTCTAATATTAGTATGATTATTGCCTACTGAAGAATTTGCCAAATTCGAATATTTTGAAAATTTTGAAAAAGAATATTGAAAAGTGGTTTTTAAAAATGTTCTTTTGAGGTATTCGTTGGTAACGTTAGGGGGCCTTCAAGAATTCAATTTTGACAAATTGTGCCAGGATGAATGCAAATTCAAATGTTGATTTGATACATTATTGTAGGGTAATATTAAGGTTTTTCTGCAATCGCATTTTTACCGATAACTCAGTTATAGATAAATTTATCGAAATATGTCGAAGTACAAATGAAACCTGGGTCCTTCCCCTTTCGTCTGATACTCATATTGTAGGACAAGTTTAAGGTTTTTGAGCAATCACATTTTCACGGATAACACATCATCGATAAATTTATCGAAACCTATCGAAGTCCAAATGAAACCTGCGGCCTTCTCCTTTCGTTTTATACCCATATTATACAGTAATCTTAAGTTTTTTGTGCGATCACCTATAACTCAGTTATCGATAAATTTATCGAAATATATCGAAGTACAAATGAAACCTGGGGCCTTCCCCTTTCGTGTGATCCCCATATTGTATGTCAAGTTTAAGGTTTTTGGCAATCACATTTTCACAGATAACTCATCATCGATAAATTTATCGAAACCTATCGAAGTCTAAATGAAACCTTCGGCCTTCTCTTTTCGTTTTATGCCCATATTATACGGTAATGTTAAGTTTTTTGTGCAATCACCGATAACTCAGTTATCGATAAATTTATCGAAATATATCGAAGTCCAAATGAAACCTGGGGTCATCCCCTTTCGTTTGATACCCATATTGTAGGGCCAGCTTAAGGTTTTTGGGAAACCATATTTTCACCGATAACTCAGTCATCAATAAATTTATCGAAACCATTCGAAGTCCAAATGAAACCTGGGGCCATCCCCTATCGTTTAATACCCATATTGTAGGGTAAAATCAAAATTTTCGGGCAATCGCATTTTGACCTATAACTTAGTTATCGATCAATTTATCGAAATATATCGAAGCCAAAATAAAACCTGGGGCCTTCCCCTTTCGTTTGATACCCATAAATTTCAACAAAATCCGTCTAGCCATTTTCACGTTTTTAGGGAACAAAAGCAAACGTCTGGACATCCAAACATCCAAACATCCAAACATCGCTACATTCACATTCATAATATTAGTACGATTATTGCCTATTGAAGAATTTACCAAATTCGAATATTTTGAAAAAAGACTATTGAAAACCAAAAAAGCGGTTCTTTTGCGGTATTCGTTGGTAACGTTAGGGGGCCTTTCAAGAATTCAGTTTTGACAAATTGTGCCAGGATGAATGCAAATTCAAATGTTGAGTTGATACAATATTGTAGGGTAATATTAAGGTTTTTCTGCAATCGCATTTTTACCGATAACTCAGTTATAGATAAATTTATCGAAATATGTCGAAGTACAAATGAAACCTGGGTCCATCCCCTTTCGTTTTATACCCATATTGTAGGACAAGTTTAAGGTTTTTGGGCAATCACATTTTCACCGATAACACATCATCGATAAATTTATCGAAACCTATCGAAGTCCAAATGAAACCTGGGGCCATCCTATACCTATATGCGAAATATCATAAGTATATTTCAAGTATACTCAGAAGTGTATGGGGGAAAAAAATATCAAAAATTAATGGTCCCTAGAAACGTCCGAACCCCCAAAATTAATAAAAAAAAAATTGCCTATAACTCCTTCCAGACTATAACCTGTATGCGTTCTTGACTTCATCAAAATCCGTCTTGCCATTCTCACGTGATAGAGTAACAGAAGCAAACGTCTGGACATCCAAACATCGCTACATTCACATTTCTAATATTAGTATGATTATTGCCTTCTGAATAATTTACCAAATTCGAATATTTTGAAAATTTTTAAAAAGAATATTGAAAACTGGTTTTCAAAAATGTTCTTTTGAGGTATTCGTTGGTAACGTTAGGGGGCCTTTCCAGAACTCAATTTTTACAAATTGTGCCAGGATGAATTCAACTTCAAATGTTGATTTGATACAATATTGTAGGGTAATATTAAGGTTTTTCTGCAATCGCATTTTTACCGATAACTCAGTTAGAGATAAATTTATCGAAACCTATCGAAGTCCACATGAAACCTAGAGCTATCCCCTTTCGTTTGATACCCATATTGTAGGGCAAGTTTAAGGTTTTTGGGCAATCACATTTTCACCGATAACTCAGTTATCGATCAATTTATCGAAACCTATCGAAGTCCACATGAAACCTGCGGCCTTCTCCTTTCGTTTTATACCCATATTATAGGGTAATGTTAAGTTTTTTGCGCAATCACCGATAACTCAGCTATCGATAAATTTATCGAAATATATCGAAGTCAAATGAAACCTAGAGCTATCCCCTTTCGTTTGATACCCATATTGTAGGGCAAGTTTAAGGTTTTTGGGCAATCACATTTTCACCGATAACTCAGTTATCGATCAATTTATCGAAACCTATCGAAGTCCACATGAAACCTGCGGCCTTCTCCTTTCGTTTTATACCCATATTATAGGGTAATGTTAAGTTTTTTGGGCAATCACCGATAACTCAGCTATCGATAAATTTATCGAAATATATCGAAGTCAAATGAAACCTAGAGCTATCCCCTTTCGTTTGATACCCATATTGTATGGTAATATAGAAGTTTTCGGGCAATCGCATTTTGACCGATGACTCAGTTATCGATCAATTTATCGAAATATATCCAAGTACAAATGAAACCTGGGGCCTTCCCCTTTCGTTTGATACCCTTATTGTAGGGAAAGTTTAAGGTTTTTGTTCAATCACATTTTCACCGATAACTCATCATCGATAAATTTATCGAAACCTATCGAAGTCCAAATGAAACCTGGAGCTATCTTGTTTCGTTTGATACCCATATTGTAGCGTTATATAGAGGTTTTCGGGCAATCGCATTTTAAACGATAACTCAGTTATCGATCAATTTATCGAAACCTATCGAAGTCCAAATGGAACCTGGAGCCCCTCTCGTTTGATACCCATATTGTGTTGTAATATTAAGGTTTTCGGGCAATCGAATTTTATAACTAACTTAGTTATCGATCAATTTATCGAAATATATCGAAGTCCAAATGAAACCTGGAGCTATCCCCTTTCGTTTGATACCCATATTGTAGGGTAATATGAAGGTTTTCGGGCAATCGAATTTTGACCGATAACTTAGTTATCGATCAATTTATCGAAATATATCGAAGTCCAAATGAAACCTGGAGCCATCCCCTTTCGTGTGATACCCATATTGTAGGGTAATATGAAGGTTTTCGGGCAATCGAATTTTGACCGATAACTTAGTTATCGATCAATTTATCGAAATATATCGAAGTCCAAATGAAACCTGGAGCCATCCCCTTTCGTGTGATACCCATATTGTAGGGTAATATTAAGGTTTTCGGGCAATCGAATTTTGACCGATAACTTAGTTGGCGATCAATTTATCGAAATATATCGAACTTCAAATGAAACCTGGAGCCATCCCTTTTCGTTTGATACCCATATTGTAGGGTAATATTAAGTTTTTCGGGCAATCGAATTTTGACCGATAACTTAGTTATCGATCAATTTATCGAAGTCCAAATGAAACCTGGAGCCATCCCCTTTCGTGTGATACCCCTATTGTAGGGTAATATTAAGTTTTTCGGGCAATCGAATTTTGACCGATAACTTAGTTATCGATCAATTTATCGAAATATATCGAAGCCAAAATGAAACCTGGGGCCTTCCCCTTTCGTTTGATGCCCATATTGTAGGGTAATATTAAGGTTTTTGGGCAATGGAATTTTGACCGATAACTTAGTTATCGATAAATTTATCGAAACCTATCGAAGTTCAAATGAAACCTGGGGCCTTCCCCTTTCGTGTGATGCCCATATTGTAGGGCAAGTTTAAGGTTTTTGGGAAATCATATTTTCACCGATAACTCAGTCATCTATAGATTTATCGAAACCTGTCGAAGTCCAAATGAAACCTGGGGCCATCCCCTTTCAATTGATACCCATATTGTAGGGTAATATCAAAATTTTCGGGCAATCGCATTTTGACCTATAACTTAGTTATCGATAAATTTATCGAAATATATCGAAGTCCAAATGAAACCTGGGGTCATCCCCTTTCCTTTGATACCCATATTGTAGGGCCAGTTTAAGGTTTTTGGGAAACCATATTTTCACCGATAACTCAGTCATCAATAAATTTATCGAAACCATTCGAAGTCCAAATGAAACCTGGGGCCTTCCCCTTTCGTTTGATACCCATATTGTAGGGTAATATTAAGGTTTTCGGGCAATCGAATTTTGACCGATAACTTAGTTATCGATCAATTTATCGAAATATATCGAAGCCAAAATGAAACCTGGGGCCTTCCCCTTTCGTTTGATACCCATATTGTAGGGTAATATTAAGGTTTTCGGGCAATGGAATTTTGACCGATAACTTAGTTATCGATAAATTTATCGAAACCTATCGAAGTTCAAATGAAACCTGGAGCCATCCCTTTTCGTTTGATACCCATATTGTAGGGTAATATTAAGTTTTTCGGGCAATCGAATTTTGACCGATAACTTAGTTATCGATAAATTTATCGAAACCTATCAAAGTCCAAATGAAACCTGGGGCCTTCTCCTTTCGTTTTATACCCTTATTATAGGGTAATGTTAAGTATTTTGGGAAATCACCGATAACTCAGTTATCGATAAATTTATCGAAATATACCGAAGTCCAAATGAAACCTGGAGCTATCCCCTTTCGTTTGATACCCATATTGTAGGGTAATTTTAAGGTTTATGGGAAATCATATTTTCACCGATAACTCAGTCATCTATAGATTTATCGAAACCTGTCGAAGTCCAAATGAAACCTGGGGCCATCCCCTTTCGTTTGATACCCATATTGTAGGGTAATATTAAGTTTTTCGGGCAATCGAATTTTGACCGATAACTCAGTTATCGATAAATTTATCGAAACCTGTCGAAGTCCAAATGAAACCTGGGGCCATCCCCTTTCAATTGATACCCATATTGTAAGGCAAGTTTAAGGTTTTTGGGAAATCATATTTTCACCGATAACTCAGGCATCTATAGATTTATCGAAACCTGTCGAAGTCCAAATGAAACCTGGGGCCATCCCCTTTCGTTTGATACCCATATTGAAGGGTAATATCAAAGTGTTCGGGCAATCGCATTTTGACCGATAACTTAGTTATCGATCAATTTATCGAAATATATCGAAGCCAAAATGAAACCTGGGGCCTTCCCCTTTCGTTTGATACCCATATTGTAGGGTAATATTAAGGTTTTCGGGCAATCGAATTTTGACCGATAACTGAGTTATCGATCAATTTATCGAAATATATCCAAGTACAAATGAAACCTGGGGCCTTCCCCTTTCGTTTGATACCCTTATTGTAGGGAAAGTTTAAGGTTTTTGTTCAATCACATTTTCACCGATAACTCATCATCGATAAATTTATCGAAACCTATCGAAGTCCAAATGAAACCCGGAGCTATCTTGTTTCGTTTGATACCCATATTGTAGGGTAATATAGAGGTTTTCGGGCAATCGCATTTTAAACGATAACTCAGTTATCGATCAATTTATCGAAACCTATCGAAGTCCACATGAAACCTGCGGCCTTCTCCTTTCGTTTTATACCCATATTATAGGGTAATGTTAAGTTTTTTGGGCAATCACCGATAACTCAGCTATCGATAAATTTATCGAAATATATCGAAGTCAAATGAAACCTAGAGCTATCCCCTTTCGTTTGATACCCATATTGTAGGGCAAGTTTAAGGTTTTTGGGCAATCACATTTTCACCGATAACTCAGTTATCGATCAATTTATCGAAACCTATCGAAGTCCACATGAAACCTGCGGCCTTCTCCTTTCGTTTTATACCCATATTATAGGGTAATGTTAAGTTTTTTGGGCAATCACCGATAACTCAGCTATCGATAAATTTATCGAAATATATCGAAGTCAAATGAAACCTAGAGCTATCCCCTTTCGTTTGATACCCATATTGTATGGTAATATAGAAGTTTTCGGGCAATCGCATTTTGACCGATGACTCAGTTATCGATCAATTTATCGAAATATATCCAAGTACAAATGAAACCTGGGGCCTTCCCCTTTCGTTTGATACCCTTATTGTAGGGAAAGTTTAAGGTTTTTGTTCAATCACATTTTCACCGATAACTCATCATCGATAAATTTATCGAAACCTATCGAAGTCCAAATGAAACCTGGAGCTATCTTGTTTCGTTTGATACCCATATTGTAGCGTTATATAGAGGTTTTCGGGCAATCGCATTTTAAACGATAACTCAGTTATCGATCAATTTATCGAAACCTATCGAAGTCCAAATGGAACCTGGAGCCCCTCTCGTTTGATACCCATATTGTGTTGTAATATTAAGGTTTTCGGGCAATCGAATTTTATAACTAACTTAGTTATCGATCAATTTATCGAAATATATCGAAGTCCAAATGAAACCTGGAGCTATCCCCTTTCGTTTGATACCCATATTGTAGGGTAATATGAAGGTTTTCGGGCAATCGAATTTTGACCGATAACTTAGTTATCGATCAATTTATCGAAATATATCGAAGTCCAAATGAAACCTGGAGCCATCCCCTTTCGTGTGATACCCATATTGTAGGGTAATATGAAGGTTTTCGGGCAATCGAATTTTGACCGATAACTTAGTTATCGATCAATTTATCGAAATATATCGAAGTCCAAATGAAACCTGGAGCCATCCCCTTTCGTGTGATACCCATATTGTAGGGTAATATTAAGTTTTTCGGGCAATCGAATTTTGAGCGATAACTTAGTTATCGATCAATTTATCGAAGTCCAAATGAAACCTGGAGCCATCCCTTTCGTTTGATACCCATATTGTAGGGTAATTTTAAGGTTTATGGGAAATCATATTTTCACCGATAACTCAGTCATCTATAGATTTATCGAAACCTGTCGAAGTCCAAATGAAACCTGGGGCCATCCCCTTTCGTTTGATACCCATATTGTAGGGTAATATTAAGTTTTTCGGGCAATCGAATTTTGAGCGATAACTTAGTTATCGATCAATTTATCGAAGTCCAAATGAAACCTGGAGCCATCCCTTTCGTTTGATACCCATATTGTAGGGTAATTTTAAGGTTTATGGGAAATCATATTTTCACCGATAACTCAGTCATCTATAGATTTATCGAAACCTGTCGAAGTCCAAATGAAACCTGGGGCCATCCCCTTTCGTTTGATACCCATATTGTAGGGTAATATTAAGTTTTTCGGGCAATCGAATTTTGACCGATAACTCAGTTATCGATAAATTTATCGAAACCTGTCGAAGTCCAAATGAAACCTGGGGCCATCCCCTTTCAATTGATACCCATATTGTAGGGCAAGTTTAAGGTTTTTGGGAAATCATATTTTCACCGATAACTCAGGCATCTATAGATTTATCGAAACCTGTCGAAGTCCAAATGAAACCTGGGGCCATCCCCTTTCGTTTGATACCCATATTGAAGGGTAATATCAAAGTGTTCGGGCAATCGCATTTTGACCGATAACTTAGTTATCGATCAATTTATCGAAATATATCGAAGCCAAAATGAAACCTGGGGCCTTCCCCTTTCGTTTGATACCCATATTGTAGGGTAATATTAAGGTTTTCGGGCAATCGAATTTTGACCGATAACTGAGTTATCGATCAATTTATCGAAATATATCCAAGTACAAATGAAACCTGGGGCCTTCCCCTTTCGTTTGATACCCTTATTGTAGGGAAAGTTTAAGGTTTTTGTTCAATCACATTTTCACCGATAACTCATCATCGATAAATTTATCGAAACCTATCGAAGTCCAAATGAAACCCGGAGCTATCTTGTTTCGTTTGATACCCATATTGTAGGGTAATATAGAGGTTTTCGGGCAATCGCATTTTAAACGATAACTCAGTTATCGATCAATTTATCGAAACCTATCGAAGTCCACATGAAACCTGCGGCCTTCTCCTTTCGTTTTATACCCATATTATAGGGTAATGTTAAGTTTTTTGGGCAATCACCGATAACTCAGCTATCGATAAATTTATCGAAATATATCGAAGTCAAATGAAACCTAGAGCTATCCCCTTTCGTTTGATACCCATATTGTAGGGCAAGTTTAAGGTTTTTGGGCAATCACATTTTCACCGATAACTCAGTTATCGATCAATTTATCGAAACCTATCGAAGTCCACATGAAACCTGCGGCCTTCTCCTTTCGTTTTATACCCATATTATAGGGTAATGTTAAGTTTTTTGGGCAATCACCGATAACTCAGCTATCGATAAATTTATCGAAATATATCGAAGTCAAATGAAACCTAGAGCTATCCCCTTTCGTTTGATACCCATATTGTATGGTAATATAGAAGTTTTCGGGCAATCGCATTTTGACCGATGACTCAGTTATCGATCAATTTATCGAAATATATCCAAGTACAAATGAAACCTGGGGCCTTCCCCTTTCGTTTGATACCCTTATTGTAGGGAAAGTTTAAGGTTTTTGTTCAATCACATTTTCACCGATAACTCATCATCGATAAATTTATCGAAACCTATCGAAGTCCAAATGAAACCTGGAGCTATCTTGTTTCGTTTGATACCCATATTGTAGCGTTATATAGAGGTTTTCGGGCAATCGCATTTTAAACGATAACTCAGTTATCGATCAATTTACCGAAACCTATCGAAGTCCAAATGGAACCTGGAGCCCCTCTCGTTTGATACCCATATTGTGTTGTAATATTAAGGTTTTCGGGCAATCGAATTTTATAACTAACTTAGTTATCGATCAATTTATCGAAATATATCGAAGTCCAAATGAAACCTGGAGCTATCCCCTTTCGTTTGATACCCATATTGTAGGGTAATATGAAGGTTTTCGGGCAATCGAATTTTGACCGATAACTTAGTTATCGATCAATTTATCGAAATATATCGAAGTCCAAATGAAACCTGGAGCCATCCCCTTTCGTGTGATACCCATATTGTAGGGTAATATGAAGGTTTTCGGGCAATCGAATTTTGACCGATAACTTAGTTATCGATCAATTTATCGAAATATATCGAAGTCCAAATGAAACCTGGAGCCATCCCCTTTCGTGTGATACCCATATTGTAGGGTAATATTAAGGTTTTCGGGCAATCGAATTTTGACCGATAACTTAGTTGGCGATCAATTTATCGAAATATATCGAACTCCAAATGAAACCTGGAGCCATCCCTTTTCGTTTGATACCCATATTGTAGGGTAATATTAAGTTTTTCGGGCAATCGAATTTTGAGCGATAACTTAGTTATCGATCAATTTATCGAAGTCCAAATGAAACCTGGAGCCATCCCTTTCGTGTGATACCCATATTGTAGGGTAATATTAAGTTTTTCGGGCAATCGAATTTTGACCGATAACTTAGTTATCGATCAATTTATCGAAATATATCGAAGCCAAAATGAAACCTGGGGCCTTCCCCTTTCGTTTGATGCCCATATTGTAGGGTAATATTAAGGTTTTTGGGCAATGGAATTTTGACCGATAACTTAGTTATCGATAAATTTATCGAAACGTATCGAAGTTCAAATGAAACCTGGGGCCTTCCCCTTTCGTGTGATGCCCATATTGTAGGGCAAGTTTAAGGTTTTTGGGAAATCATATTTTCACCGATAACTCAGTCATCTATAGATTTATCGAAACCTGTCGAAGTCCAAATGAAACCTGGGGCCATCCCCTTTCAATTGATACCCATATTGTAGGGTAATATCAAAATTTTCGGGCAATCGCATTTTGACCTATAACTTAGTTATCGATAAATTTATCGAAATATATCGAAGTCCAAATGAAACCTGGGGTCATCCCCTTTCCTTTGATACCCATATTGTAGGGCCAGTTTAAGGTTTTTGGGAAACCATATTTTCACCGATAACTCAGTCATCAATAAATTTATCGAAACCATTCGAAGTCCAAATGAAACCTGGGGCCTTCCCCTTTCGTTTGATACCCATATTGTAGGGTAATATTAAGGTTTTCGGGCAATCGAATTTTGACCGATAACTTAGTTATCGATCAATTTATCGAAATATATCGAAGCCAAAATGAAACCTGGGGCCTTCCCCTTTCGTTTGATACCCATATTGTAGGGTAATATTAAGGTTTTCGGGCAATGGAATTTTGACCGATAACTTAGTTATCGATAAATTTATCGAAACCTATCGAAGTTCAAATGAAACCTGGAGCCATCCCTTTTCGTTTGATACCCATATTGTAGGGTAATATTAAGTTCTTCGGGCAATCGAATTTTGACCGATAACTTAGTTATCGATAAATTTATCGAAACCTATCAAAGTCCAAATGAAACCTGCGGCCTTCTCCTTTCGTTTTATACCCTTATTATAGGGTAATGTTAAGTATTTTGGGAAATCACCGATAACTCAGTTATCGATAAATTTATCGAAATATACCGAATTCCAAATGAAACCTAGAGCTATCCCCTTTCGTTTGATACCCATATTGTAGGGTAATTTTAAGGTTTATGGGAAATCATATTTTCACCGATAACTCAGTCATCTATAGATTTATCGAAACCTGTCGAAGTCCAAATGAAACCTGGGGCCATCCCCTTTCGTTTGATACCCATATTGTAGGGTAATATTAAGTTTTTCGGGCAATCGAATTTTGACCGATAACTCAGTTATCGATAAATTTATCGAAACCTGTCGAAGTCCAAATGAAACCTGGGGCCATCCCCTTTCAATTGATACCCATATTGTAGGGCAAGTTTAAGGTTTTTGGGAAATCATATTTTCACCGATAACTCAGGCATCTATAGATTTATCGAAACCTGTCGAAGTCCAAATGAAACCTGGGGCCATCCCCTTTCGTTTGATACCCATATTGAAGGGTAATATCAAAGTGTTCGGGCAATCGCATTTTGACCGATAACTTAGTTATCGATCAATTTATCGAAATATATCGAAGCCAAAATGAAACCTGGGGCCTTCCCCTTTCGTTTGATACCCATATTGTAGGGTAATATTAAGGTTTTCGGGCAATCGAATTTTGACCGATAACTGAGTTATCGATCAATTTATCGAAATATATCCAAGTACAAATGAAACCTGGGGCCTTCCCCTTTCGTTTGATACCCTTATTGTAGGGAAAGTTTAAGGTTTTTGTTCAATCACATTTTCACCGATAACTCATCATCGATAAATTTATCGAAACCTATCGAAGTCCAAATGAAACTTGGAGCTATCTTGTTTCGTTTGATACCCATATTGTAGGGTAATATAGAGGTTTTCGGGCAATCGCATTTTAAACGATAACTCAGTTATCGATCAATTTATCGAAACCTATCGAAGTCCAAATGGAACCTGGAGCCCCTCTCGTTTTATACCCATATTGTGTTGTAATATTAAGGTTTTCGGGCAATCGAATTTTATAACTAACTTAGTTATCGATCAATTTATCGAAATATATCGAAGTCCAAATGAAACCTGGAGCTATCCCCTTTCGTTTGATACCCATATTGTAGGGTAATATTAAGGTTTTCGGGCAATCGAATTTTGACCGATAACTTAGTTATCGATAAATTTATCGAAGTCCAAATGAAACCTGGAGCCATCCCCTTTCGTGTGATACCCATATTTTAGGGTAATATGAAGGTTTTCGGGCAATCGAATTTTGACCGATAACTTAGTTATCGATCAATTTATCGAAATATATCGAAGTCCAAATGAAACCTGGAGCCATCCCCTTTCGTGTGATACCCATATTGTAGGGTAATATTAAGGTTTTCGGGCAATCGAATTTTGACCGATAACTTAGTTGGCGATCAATTTATCGAAATATATCGAACTCCAAATGAAACCTGGTGCCATCCCTTTTCGTTTGATACCCATATTGTAGGGTAATATTAAGTTTTTCGGGCAATCGAATTTTGACCGATAACTTAGTTATCGATCAATTTATCGAAGTCCAAATGAAACCTGGAGCCATCCCCTTTCGTGTGATACCCATATTGTAGGGTAATATGAAGGTTTTCGGGCAATCGAATTTTGACCGATAACTTAGTTATCGATCAATTTATCGAAATATATCGAAGCCAAAATGAAAGCTGCGGCCATTCCCTTTCGTGTGATACCCATATTGTAGGGTAATATTAAGGTTTTCGGGCAATCGAATTTTGACCGATAACTTAGTTGGCGATCAATTTATCGAAATATATCGAACTCCAAATGAAACCTGGAGCCATCCCTTTTCGTTTGATACCCATATTGTAGGGTAATATTAAGTTTTTCGGGCAATCGAATTTTGACCGATAACTTAGTTATCGATCAATTTATCGAAATATGTCGAAGCCAAAATGAAACCTGGGGCCTTCCCCTTTCGTTTGATACCCATATTGTAGGGTAATATTAAGGTTTTCGGGCAATGGAATTTTGACCGATAACTTAGTTATCGATAAATTTATCGAAACCTATCGAAGTTCAAATGAAACCTGGGGCCTTCCCCTTTCGTGTGATGCCCATATTGTAGGGCAAGTTTAAGGTTTTTGGGAAATCATATTTTCACCGATAACTCAGTCATCTATAGATTTATCGAAACCTGTCGAAGTCCAAATGAAACCTGGGGCCATCCCCTTTCAATTGATACCCATATTGTAGGGTAATATCAAAATTTTCGGGCAATCGCATTTTGACCTATAACTTAGTTATCGATAAATTTATCGAAATATATCGAAGTCCAAATGAAACCTGGGGTCATCCCCTTTCGTTTGATACCCATATTGTAGGGCCAGTTTAAGGTTTTTGGGAAACCATATTTTCACCGATAACTCAGTCATCAATAAATTTATCGAAACCATTCGAAGTCCAAATGATAACTTAGTTATCGATCAATTTATCGAAATATATCGAAGCCAAAATGAAACCTGGGGCCTTCCCCTTTCGTTTGATACCCATATTGTAGGGTAATATTAAGGTTTTCGGGCAATGGAATTTTGACCGATAACTTAGTTATCGATAAATATATCGAAACCTATCGAAGTTCAAATGAAACCTGGAGCCATCCCTTTTCGTTTGATACCCATATTGTAGGGTAATATTAAGTTTTTCGGGCAATCGAATTTTGACCGATAACTTAGTTATCGATAAATTTATCGAAACCTATCAAAGTCCAAATGAAACCTGCGGCCTTCTCCTTTCGTTTTATACCCTTATTATAGGGTAATGTTAAGTATTTTGGGAAATCACCGATAACTCAGTTATCGATAAATTTATCGAAATATACCGAAGTCCAAATGAAACCTGGAGCTATCCCCTTTCGTTTGATACCCATATTGTAGGGTAATTTTAAGGTTTTTGGGCAATAACATTTTCACCGATAATTCAGTTATCGATAAATTTATCGAAACCTGTCGAAGTCCAAATGAAACCTGGGGCCATCCCCTTTCAATTGATACTCATATTGTAGGGCAAGTTTAAGGTTTTTGGGAAATCATATTTTCACCGATAACTCAGTCATCTATAGATTTATCGAAACCTGTCGAAGTCCAAATGAAACCTGGGGCCATCCCCTTTCGTTTGATTCCCATATTGAAGGGTAATATCAAAGTTTTCGGGCAATCGCATTTTGACCGATAACTTAGTTATCGATCAATTTATCGAAATATATCGAAGCCAAAATGAAACCTGGGGCCTTCCCCTTTCGTTTGATACCCATATTGTAGGGTAATATTAAGGTTTTGGGCAATCGAATTTTGACCGATAACTGAGTTATCGATCAATTTATCGAAATATATCGAAGCAAAAATGAAACCTGGGGCCTTCCCCTTTCGTTTGATACCCATATTGTACGATCTTTCTATACCTATATGCGAAATATCATAAGTATAGGTTCAATATACTTAGAGTTATATAGAATAAAAAAAATTCGAAAAGTAACGGTCCCTAGCAGGGTCGGAACACCCAAAAAAAAAATAGCCTATAGCTCCTTCCAGACTATAACCTGTAGGCGCGCCAAATTTCAACAAAATCCGTCTAGCCATTTTCACATTTTTAGCGAACAAAAGCATACGTCTGGACATCCAAACATATTTATTTATTTATTTATTTATTTATTTATTTAACAATATAATATCAAAATTTTCGGGCAATCGCATTTTGACCTATAACTTAGTTATCGATAAATTTATCGAAATATATCGAAGTCCAAATGAAACCTGGGGTCATCCCCTTTCGTTTGATACCCATATTGTAGGGCCAGTTTAAGGTTTTTGGGAAACCATATTTTCACCGATAACTCAGTCATCAATAAATTTATCGAAACCATTCGAAGTCCAAATGATAACTTAGTTATCGATCAATTTATCGAAATATATCGAAGCCAAAATGAAACCTGGGGCCTTCCCCTTTCGTTTGATACCCATATTGTAGGGTAATATTAAGGTTTTCGGGCAATGGAATTTTGACCGATAACTTAGTTATCGATAAATATATCGAAACCTATCGAAGTTCAAATGAAACCTGGAGCCATCCCTTTTCGTTTGATACCCATATTGTAGGGTAATATTAAGTTTTTCGGGCAATCGAATTTTGACCGATAACTTAGTTATCGATAAATTTATCGAAACCTATCAAAGTCCAAATGAAACCTGCGGCCTTCTCCTTTCGTTTTATACCCTTATTATAGGGTAATGTTAAGTATTTTGGGAAATCACCGATAACTCAGTTATCGATAAATTTATCGAAATATACCGAAGTCCAAATGAAACCTGGAGCTATCCCCTTTCGTTTGATACCCATATTGTAGGGTAATTTTAAGGTTTTTGGGCAATAACATTTTCACCGATAACTCAGTTATCGATAAATTTATCGAAACCTGTCGAAGTCCAAATGAAACCTGGGGCCATCCCCTTTCAATTGATACTCATATTGTAGGGCAAGTTTAAGGTTTTTGGGAAATCATATTTTCACCGATAACTCAGTCATCTATAGATTTATCGAAACCTGTCGAAGTCCAAATGAAACCTGGGGCCATCCCCTTTCGTTTGATTCCCATATTGAAGGGTAATATCAAAGTTTTCGGGCAATCGCATTTTGACCGATAACTTAGTTATCGATCAATTTATCGAAATATATCGAAGCCAAAATGAAACCTGGGGCCTTCCCCTTTCGTTTGATACCCATATTGTAGGGTAATATTAAGGTTTTGGGCAATCGAATTTTGACCGATAACTGAGTTATCGATCAATTTATCGAAATATATCGAAGCAAAAATGAAACCTGGGGCCTTCCCCTTTCGTTTGATACCCATATTGTACGATCTTTCTATACCTATATGCGAAATATCATAAGTATAGGTTCAATATACTTAGAGTTATATAGAATAAAAAAAATTCGAAAAGTAACGGTCCCTAGCAGGGTCGGAACACCCAAAAAAAAAATAGACTATAGCTCCTTCCAGACTATAACCTGTAGGCGCGCCAAATTTCAACAAAATCCGTCTAGCCATTTTCACATTTTTAGCGAACAAAAGCATACGTCTGGACATCCAAACATATTTATTTATTTATTTATTTATTTAACAATAATAAGGTTGTCTAGCGTAAAAAATTACTTACAGACTAACGTAGATAGTTATAGAATGCACATTCATAGTAATATATTATTAAGTAGCGATTTAAAAATTCGTTTTGGCAAAGAGAAATCAATGGCTAAAGAATTCGAAATATTATTAAATTCCGTCATCGCCCTTAAGATGGGAGCGTTAGAGGCATAAAGGGTCCGAACACATTCCGTGTAAAATATATTGCTATTACGAAGAGCCCTTTGTGGGATATGGAACCGGATAGTTTCCAGGAGAAACGGTGCGTCAATTGTACCGTTAATAATGTCAAAGACAAACGACAACGAAAGAATGGTTCTCCTGCAGTGAAGCGATTGAAGGTTTATGAGTGCACATCTGGCTTTATAGGTAGGGATCGGTTCAGTAAACCTAAGGGATCGTAATGCGAAGCGAACAAAAATTTTTTGTACTCCTTCAAGCCTCCTAATGTGGCATTCATGATACGGTCTCCATATAAAGCAGGCATATTCAAGCTTAGAACGAACGAGCGAAGTGAACAATACTTTAAGAGTGTATGGATCAGTGAAATCGGAGCTAAAACGTCTGATAAAAGCTAATACCGAATATGACTTGACAATGGCAGAGTTTAGATGAGTAGTGAATAAGAATTTTGAGTCAAAGACTACACCTAAGTCCGTTATCTCGTAAAGAGTAGAAAGGCGGGAGCCGTCAATGGTGTAATAAGTGGGAATGGAACCCCGCAACTTTGAAAAGGTAACATGGAAGCATTTGCCAATATTCAGCGGCAGGTTGTTCGCAACACACCAGGCAGCGACATTGTTTAGATCAGACTGAATCTTATCAGAGTCGGAAAACTTTGAAATTGTAGAGAAAACCTTTAAGTCATCTGCGTATAACAGAAAGTTAGCGTGTTGAAAACAAGTTGAGATGTCGTTAATGAAAATTACAAACAAGAAAGGCCCAAGAATGCTCCCTTGTGGCACCCCGGAAGTGGCAACAAAGGAATTGGATAGCGCGTTATCTACGACAACTACACAATTCCGCTGATCGAGATATGAACTTATCCAAGATGAAAAAATCGAGTGAAAGCCAAAGTAGGCTAATTTAGAAAGCAAGATCGAATGGCTGACTTTGTCGAATGCCTTTGAGAAGTCTGTGTAGACCGTATCGACTTGAAGGCGGTTATTGAAAGCTGACTGGCAAAATTCAGAAAAAACCGATAAGTTTGTTACAGTAGATCTACCAGACACGAACCCGTGCTGATTGTCATTAATAATGCGCCTAACGGCAAAATACATTTTCTGTTTAACAATGTATTCGAATAGTTTCGAGATTGTTGAAAGCTTGGCAATGGGCCTATAGTTGGCCACATTGTTGTTACTACCGCTCTTGAAAACGGGGCTTATGTAAGTAACCTTCCAGGCATCGATAAACTCACCCTGCTCGAGTGATTTGTTGAAAATTAAGAGGAGTGGAGTTGCCAATGCCAAACAATTTTTGAGTAGATAAGACGATAAGCCGTCAATATCTGTTTGGTTAGATGTTTTTATACTCCGTATTCCGTCGATAACATCATCCAGAGAAAGAGTCAGCGATCCAAAATTGATAGTCGAGCCATCTTTCAAGTGGAAGCCTGTAGGGATATCCGACTGCTTGACAAAGTTGGAGCAGAAGAAGTCCGCGAAAAGATTAGCCACCTCAGCAGGTGACGATGCATGTTCTCCGTTATAAAATACCGAAGTAGGAATACTCGAACAAGTTTTTTTAGACTTTACATAGGTCCAAAAAGTCTTAGGGTTTTCTCTAATATTAGATCCAAAAGTGCGAACATACCTTGAGTGAAGCCTCATGCTTAACGCTTTGAATTTAGAGGAATATCGAAGGTACTTAACCTTATGTGTCATGGACATCGTGGCCCTGTACCTTTTAAAAAACCGATTTTTCAAATTCTTTAGCCGTTTTAGTTTTTGATTATACCAAGGAACTTTATAGCAGTGCTTTTTCTTCAGAGGTATATTATTTATACAGATTTGATTTATAAGATTTCTAAACATATTGAAACCCTCAGTGAGATTGCATCCCTGAAAAAGGGCTTCCCAATCAACAGAAGAGACCTCTTGAGCGATAATATCAAAATTACCACGTTTGAACGAAAAGCTAGAATCTTCGATATCAGACCCGATGCTATGAAAAGTATAAAACTCAATGCCAATAGTAAACGGGATATGGTGTAAACCAGCGCAAGACAGAGGATCAACACATTCTTGCAAAGTATGATTAAAATTATCACTAATAAACACGAGGTCGAGCGTTCTACCTAGTTGATTGGTAAATCCATTTATCTGAGATAGATTAAGACTTAACAGATTGTCAATAAGACACATCTCAGAATTACTACTAACATTACTAGGAATAAGAGATAGGCTATTATTCACACATGACCATTCCACATTAGGTAGATTAAAATCACCAAGAATACAGAAATTGCTACCTTCATGATTGTGTACTAACTCTACAATGTTATTGGCATGCGATGCATAGAGAGAGTCATTACTAGATGGCGGTATGTAGGAAACGCAGATGAAAATCTTAAAGGTGCTGTGTACTGAGACACAGAGTTGGTCCAACAGTGAATCGTTATCACTCAGATCAACAAGCGATGAACTCAGATGACGACGCACAGCGATCAGCACTCCTCCTCCTCTCGACAACCCCGTTTTAGAATAATCCCGATCATTCCTATACACGTTATACAGGTTTTGATCGAAGAATTCCCCATCATGGAAGTCAGTGTTAAGCCATGTTTCAACAATAACGAAAACATCGTATTCGGCATGCGAGCTCATATTGTAGAGCATATTTGATTTAGTCCGCAGGCCAGAGGCATTTTCAAAATATACGTTTAATTTTTTAGAGCACTTCGCAAGACTAGGAGCCCGGAGATCCCTCTCTCTTTGGAAAAAAACGAAAAGGCTTGACCATAACATTGGTCGGCCACAGTTCGGGATTGAAAAGTTTAGGGTAGTCGTTAGACAACACCCGAACTTTGAAAGAGATTCTAAGTAGAGTGTTTATATCAGCATCCTTTTTCGTAAGCCTGAAGCATGCTAAGTTAGCAGGATCAATGTTGGCATGCTTGCAGATGTAATTAACAATGTCCGTCTCCGTAACAGAGGGCAAGAAAGACGAAATATGAATCCACTTGCGACGAACAAACACAGCCAGATCCATATTGCTGTTTTCACCATTAACAGCCGAGCTCAGTTTTTTATATGCTGGGTTATCCAGATGTACAGGTGATTTATTTACAGCAGCATTGTTTATCGCCGGTGTAGTGTTAGAAGCGCTAGCAGCAGCATCCGCAAATGTCATAGCGCCAGCAGAATGAAGAACAGCAGTGTTAGTGGACTGGGTGTGTAAAGAGCAATTGATATCACGACTAGCATTTGTAGTTGGGAGCGCAAGAGTATTCGAAATAGCTGAGAGAGTACTTATGGTTGGTGTGGATGTAGAGGCAGCTATAGATGTATATAAACATCCAAACATCCAAACACATTTATAATATTAGTAGGATTATTGCCTACTGAAGAATTTACCAAATTCGAATATTTTGAAAAAAGAGTATTGAAAACCGCTTTTCAAAAATGCGGTTCTTTTGCGGTATTCGTTGGTAACGTTAGGGGGCCTTTCAAGAATTCAATTTTGACAAATTGTGCCAGGATGAATGCAAATTCAAATGTTGAGTTGATACAATATTGTAGGGTAATATTAAGGTTTTTCTGCAATCGCATTTTTACCGATAACTCAGTTATAGATAAATTTATCGAAATATGTCGAAGTACAAATGAAACCTGGGTCCATCCCCTTTCGTTTGATACTCATATTGTAGGACAAGTTTAAGGTTTTTGGGCAATCACATTTTCACCGATAACACATCATCGATAAATTTATCGAAACCTATCGAAGTCCAAATGAAACCTGCGGCCCTCTCCTTTCGTTTTATACCCATATTATACAGTAATCTTAAGTTTTTTGGGCGATCACCTATAACTCAGTTATAGATAAATTTATCGAAATATGTCGAAGTCCAAATGAAACCTGTGTCCATCCCCTTTCGTTTGATACCCATATTGTAGAGTAATATTAAGGTTTTTCGTATATCATAAGTATAGGTCAAGTATACTCAGAAGTGTATGGGGGAAAAAAATATCAAAAATTAATGGTCCCTAGAAACGTCCGAACCCCCAAAATTAAAAAAAAAAAATTGCCTATAGCTCCTTCCAGACTATAACCTGTAGTCGTGCCAAATTTCAACAAAATCCGTCTAGCCATTCTCACGTTTTTAGGGAACAAAAGCAAACGTCGGGACATCCAAACATCGCTACATTCACATTTCTAATATTAGTATGATTATTGCCTACTGAAGAATTTGCCAAATTCGAATATTTTGAAAATTTTGAAAAAGAATATTGAAAAGTGGTTTTTAAAAATGTTCTTTTGAGGTATTCGTTGGTAACGTTAGGGGGCCTTTCAAGAATTCAATTTTGACAAATTGTGCCAGGATGAATGCAAATTCAAATGTTGATTTGATTCCATATTGTAGGGTAATATTAAGGTTTTTCTGCAATCGCATTTTTACCGATAACTCAGTTATAGATAAATTTATCGAAATATGTCGAAGTACAAATGACACCTGGGTCCTTCCCCTTTCCTTTGATACTCATATTGTAGGACAAGTTTAAGGTTTTTGGGCAATCACATTTTCACCGATAACACATCATCGATAAATTTATCGAAACCTATCGAAGTCCAAATGAAACCTGCGGCCTTCTCCTTTCGTTTTATACCCATATTATACAGTAATCTTAAGTTTTTTGGGCGATCACCTATAACTCAGTTATCGATAAATTTATCGAAATATATCGAAGTACAAATGAAACCTGGGGCCTTCCCCTTTCGTGTGATACCCATATTGTATGTCAAGTTTAAGGTTTTTGGCAATCACATTTTCACAGATAACTCATCATCGATAAGTTTATCGAAACCTATCGAAGTCTAAATGAAACCTTCGGCCTTCTCTTTTCGTTTTATGCCCATATTATACGGTAATGTTAAGTTTTTTGGGCAATCACCGATAACTCAGTTATCGATAAATTTATCGAAATATATCGAAGTCCAAATGAAACCTGGGGTCATCCCCTTTCGTTTGATACACATATTGTAGGGCCAGTTTAAGGGTTTTGGGAAACCATATTTTCACCGATAACTCAGTCATCAATAAATTAATCGAAACCATTCGAAGTCCAAATGAAACCTGGGGCCATCCCCTTTCGTTTGATACCCATATTGTAGGGTAATATCAAAATTTTCGAGCAATCGCATTTTGACCTATAACTTAGTTATCGAGCAATTTATCGAAATATATCGAAGCCAAAATAAAACCTGGGGCCTTCCCCTTTCGTTTGATACCCATAAATTTCAACAAAATCCGTCTAGCCATTTTCACGTTTTTAGGGAACAAAAGCAAACGTCTGGACATCCAAACATACAAACATCCAAACATCCAAACATCGCTACATTCACATTCATAATATTAGTACGATTATTGCCTACTGAAGAATTTACCAAATTCGAATATTTTGAAAAAAGACTATTTAAAACCAAAAATGCGGTTCTTTTGCGGTATTCGTTGGTAACGTTAGGGGGCCTTTCAAGAATTCAATTTTGACAAATTGTGCCAGGATGAATGCAAATTCAAATGTTGAGTTGATACAATATTGTAGGGTAATATTAAGGTTTTTCTGCAATCGCATTTTTACCGATAACTCAGTTATAGATAAATTTATCGAAATATGTCGAAGTACAAATGAAACCTGGGTCCATCCCCTTTCGTTTGATACTCATATTGTAGGACAAGTTTAAGGTTTTTGGGCAATCACATTTTCACCGATAACACATCATCGATAAATTTATCGAAACCTATCGAAGTCCAAATGAAACCTGCGGCCCTCTCCTTTCGTTTTATACCCATATTATACAGTAATCTTAAGTTTTTTGGGCGATCACCTATAACTCAGTTATAGATAAATTTATCGAAATATGTCGAAGTCCAAATGAAACCTGTGTCCATCCCCTTTCGTTTGATACCCATATTGTAGAGTAATATTAAGGTTTTTCGTATATCATAAGTATAGGTCAAGTATACTCAGAAGTGTATGGGGGAAAAAAATATCAAAAATTAATGGTCCCTAGAAACGTCCGAACCCCCAAAATTAAAAAAAAAAAATTGCCTATAGCTCCTTCCAGACTATAACCTGTAGTCGTGCCAAATTTCAACAAAATCCGTCTAGCCATTCTCACGTTTTTAGGGAACAAAAGCAAACGTCGGGACATCCAAACATCGCTACATTCACATTTCTAATATTAGTATGATTATTGCCTACTGAAGAATTTGCCAAATTCGAATATTTTGAAAATTTTGAAAAAGAATATTGAAAAGTGGTTTTTAAAAATGTTCTTTTGAGGTATTCGTTGGTAACGTTAGGGGGCCTTTCAAGAATTCAATTTTGACAAATTGTGCCAGGATGAATGCAAATTCAAATGTTGATTTGATTCCATATTGTAGGGTAATATTAAGGTTTTTCTGCAATCGCATTTTTACCGATAACTCAGTTATAGATAAATTTATCGAAATATGTCGAAGTACAAATGACACCTGGGTCCTTCCCCTTTCCTTTGATACTCATATTGTAGGACAAGTTTAAGGTTTTTGGGCAATCACATTTTCACCGATAACACATCATCGATAAATTTATCGAAACCTATCGAAGTCCAAATGAAACCTGCGGCCTTCTCCTTTCGTTTTATACCCATATTATACAGTAATCTTAAGTTTTTTGGGCGATCACCTATAACTCAGTTATCGATAAATTTATCGAAATATATCGAAGTACAAATGAAACCTGGGGCCTTCCCCTTTCGTGTGATACCCATATTGTATGTCAAGTTTAAGGTTTTTGGCAATCACATTTTCACAGATAACTCATCATCGATAAGTTTATCGAAACCTATCGAAGTCTAAATGAAACCTTCGGCCTTCTCTTTTCGTTTTATGCCCATATTATACGGTAATGTTAAGTTTTTTGGGCAATCACCGATAACTCAGTTATCGATAAATTTATCGAAATATATCGAAGTCCAAATGAAACCTGGGGTCATCCCCTTTCGTTTGATACACATATTGTAGGGCCAGTTTAAGGGTTTTGGGAAACCATATTTTCACCGATAACTCAGTCATCAATAAATTAATCGAAACCATTCGAAGTCCAAATGAAACCTGGGGCCATCCCCTTTCGTTTGATACCCATATTGTAGGGTAATATCAAAATTTTCGAGCAATCGCATTTTGACCTATAACTTAGTTATCGAGCAATTTATCGAAATATATCGAAGCCAAAATAAAACCTGGGGCCTTCCCCTTTCGTTTGATACCCATAAATTTCAACAAAATCCGTCTAGCCATTTTCACGTTTTTAGGGAACAAAAGCAAACGTCTGGACATCCAAACATACAAACATCCAAACATCCAAACATCGCTACATTCACATTCATAATATTAGTACGATTATTGCCTACTGAAGAATTTACCAAATTCGAATATTTTGAAAAAAGACTATTTAAAACCAAAAATGCGGTTCTTTTGCGGTATTCGTTGGTAACGTTAGGGGGCCTTTCAAGAATTCAATTTTGACAAATTGTGCCAGGATGAATGCAAATTCAAATGTTGAGTTGATACAATATTGTAGGGTAATATTAAGGTTTTTCTGCAATCGCATTTTTACCGATAACTCAGTTATAGATAAATTTATCGAAATATGTCGAAGTACAAATGAAACCTGGGTCCATCCCCTTTCTTTTGATACTCATATTGTAGGACAAGTTTAAGGTTTTTGGGCAATCACATTTTCACCGATAACACATCATCGATAAATTTATCGAAACCTATCGAAGTCCAAATGAAACCTGCGGCCCTCTCCTTTCGTTTTATACCCATATTATACAGTAATCTTAAGTTTTTTGGGCGATCACCCATAACTCAGTTATAGATAAATTTATCGAAATATGTCGAAGTCCAAATGAAACCTGTGTCCATCCCCTTTCGTTTGATACCCATATTGTAGAGTAATATTAAGCTTTTTCGGCAATCGCATTTTAATCAATAACTCAGTTGTCAATAAATTTATCGAAATATATCGAAGTCCAAATGAAACCTGGGGCCATCCTATAACTATATGCGAAATATCATAAGTATAGGTCAAGTATACTCAGAAGTGTATGGGGGAAAAAAATATCAAAAATTAATGGTCCCTAGAAACGTCCGAACCCCCAAAATTAAAAAAAAAAAAATTGCCTATAGCTCCTTCCAGACTATAACCTGTAGGCGTGCCAAATTTCAACAAAATCCGTCTAGCCATTCTCACGTTTTTAGGGAACAAAAGCAAACGTCGGGACATCCAAACATCGCTACATTCACATTTCTAATATTAGTATGATTATTGCCTACTGAAGAATTTGCCAAATTCGAATATTTTGAAAATTTTGAAAAAGAATATTGAAAAGTGGTTTTTAAAAATGTTCTTTTGAGGTATTCGTTGGTAACGTTAGGGGGCCTTTCAAGAATTCAATTTTGACAAATTGTGCCAGGATGAATGCAAATTCAAATGTTGATTTGATTCCATATTGTAGGGTAATATTAAGGTTTTTCTGCAATCGCATTTTTACCGATAACTCAGTTATAGATAAATTTATCGAAATATGTCGAAGTACAAATGACACCTGGGTCCTTCCCCTTTCCTTTGATACTCATATTGTAGGACAAGTTTAAGGTTTTTGGGCAATCACATTTTCACCGATAACACATCATCGATAAATTTATCGAAACCTATCGAAGTCCAAATGAAACCTGCGGCCCTCTCCTTTCGTTTTATACCCATATTATACAGTAATCTTAAGTTTTTTGGGCGATCACCTATAACTCAGTTATAGATAAATTTATCGAAATATGTCGAAGTCCAAATGAAACCTGTGTCCATCCCCTTTCGTTTGATACCCATATTGTAGAGTAATATTAAGGTTTTTCGGCAATCGCATTTTAATCAATAACTCAGTTGTCAATAAATTTATCGAAATATATCGAAGTCCAAATGAAACCTGGGGCCATCCTATAACTATATGCGAAATATCATAAGTATAGGTCAAGTATACTCAGAAGTGTATGGGGGAAAAAAATATCAAAAATTAATGGTCCCTAGAAACGTCCGAACCCCCAAAATTAAAAAAAAAAAAATTGCCTATAGCTCCTTCCAGACTATAACCTGCAGGCGTGCCAAATTTCAACAAAATCCGTCTAGCCATTCTCACGTTTTTAGGGAACAAAAGCAAACGTCGGGACATCCAAACATCGCTACATTCACATTTCTAATATTAGTATGATTATTGCCTACTGAAGAATTTGCCAAATTCGAATATTTTGAAAATTTTGAAAAAGAATATTGAAAAGTGGTTTTTAAAAATGTTCTTTTGAGGTATTCGTTGGTAACGTTAGGGGGCCTTTCAAGAATTCAATTTTGACAAATTGTGCCAGGATGAATGCAAATTCAAATGTTGATTTGATTCCATATTGTAGGGTAATATTAAGGTTTTTCTGCAATCGCATTTTTACCGATAACTCAGTTATAGATAAATTTATCGAAATATGTCGAAGTACAAATGACACCTGGGTCCTTCCCCTTTCCTTTGATACTCATATTGTAGGACAAGTTTAAGGTTTTTGGGCAATCACATTTTCACCGATAACACATCATCGATAAATTTATCGAAACCTATCGAAGTCCAAATGAAACCTGCGGCCTTCTCCTTTCGTTTTATACCCATATTATACAGTAATCTTAAGTTTTTTGGGCGATCACCTATAACTCAGTTATCGATAAATTTATCGAAATATATCGAAGTACAAATGAAACCTGGGGCCTTCCCCTTTCGTGTGATACCCATATTGTATGTCAAGTTTAAGGTTTTTGGCAATCACATTTTCACAGATAACTCATCATCGATAAATTTATCGAAACCTATCGAAGTCTAAATGAAACCTTCGGCCTTCTCTTTTCGTTTTATGCCCATATTATACGGTAATGTTAAGTTTTTTGGGCAATCACCGATAACTCAGTTATCGATAAATTTATCGAAATATATCGAAGTCCAAATGAAACCTGGGGTCATCCCCTTTCGTTTGATACCCATATTGTAGGGCCAGTTTAAGGGTTTTGGGAAACCATATTTTCACCGATAACTCAGTCATCAATAAATTAATCGAAACCATTCGAAGTCCAAATGAAACCTGGGGCCATCCCCTTTCGTTTGATACCCATATTGTAGGGTAATATCAAAATTTTCGGGCAATCGCATTTTGACCTATAACTTAGTTATCGAGCAATTTATCGAAATATATCGAAGCCAAAATAAAACCTGGGGCCTACCCCTTTCGTTTGATACCCATAAATTTCAACAAAATCCGTCTAGCCATTTTCACGTTTTTAGGGAACAAAAGCAAACGTCTGGACATCCAAACATACAAACATCCAAACATCCAAACATCGCTACATTCACATTCATAATATTAGTACGATTATTGACTACTGAAGAATTTACCAAATTCGAATATTTTGAAAAAAGACTATTTAAAACCAAAAATGCGGTTCTTTTGCGGTAGTCGTTGGTAACGTTAGGGGGCCTTTCAACAATTCAGTTTTGACAAATTGTGCCAGGATGAATGCAAATTCAAATGTTGAGTTGATACAATATTGTAGGGTAATATTAAGGTTTTTCTGCAATCGCATTTTTACCGATAACTCAGTTATAGATAAATTTATCGAAATATGTCGAAGTACAAATGAAACCTGGGTCCATCCCCTTTCGTTTGATACTCATATTGTAGGACAAGTTTAAGGTTTTTGGGCAATCACATTTTCACCGATAACACATCATCGATAAATTTATCGAAACCTATCGAAGTCCAAATGAAACCTGCGGCCTTCTCCTTTCGTTTTATACCCATATTATACAGTAATCTTAAGTTTTTTGGGCGATCACCTATAACTCAGTCATCGATAAATTTATCGAAATATATCGAAGTACAAATGAAACCTGGGGCCTTCCCCTTTCGTGTGATACCCATATTGTAGGGCCAGTTTAAGGTTTTTGGGCAATCACATTTTCACCGATAACACATCATCGATAAATTTATCGAAACCTATCGAAGTCCGAAAGAGACCTGGAGCTGTCCTCTTTCGTTTGATACCCATATTGTAGGGTAACATTAAGGTTTTCGGGCAATCGAATTTTGACCTATAACTTAGTTATCGATCAATTTATCGAAATATATCGAAGACAAAATAGAACCTGGGGCCTTCACCTTTCGTTTGATACCCATATTGTAATGTAATATAGAGGTTTTCGGGCAGTCGCATTTTGACCTATAACTTAGTTATCGATCAATTTATCGAAATATATCGAAGACAAAATAGAACCTGGGGCCTTCCCCTTTCGTTTGATACCCATAGTGTACGATCTTTCTATACCTACATATATGCGAAATATCATAAGTATAGGTTCAATATATTTAGAGTTATATGGAACAAAAAAAATTCGAAAAGTAACGGTCCCTAGCAGGGTCGGAACACCCAAAAAAAAAAATAGCCTATAGCTCCTTCCAGACTATAACCTGTAGGCGCGCCAAATTTCAACAAAATCCGTCTAGCCATTTTCACATTTTTAGCGAACAAAAGCATACGTCTGGACATCCAAACATATAAACATCCAAACATCCAAAAACATTTATAATATTAGTAGGATTATTGCCTACTGAAGAATTTACCAAATTCGAATATTTTGAAAAAAGAGTATTGAAAACCGCTTTTCAAAAATGCGGTTCTTTTGCGGTATTCGTTGGTAACGTTAGGGGGCCTTTCAAGAATTCAATTTTGACAAATTGTGCCAGGATGAATGCAAATTCAAATGTTGATTTGATACCATATTGTAGGGTAATATTAAGGTTTTTCTGCAATCGCATTTTTACCGATAACTCAGTTATAGATAAATTTATCGAAATATGTCGAAGTACAAATGAAACCTGGGTCCTTCCCCTTTCGTCTGATACTCATATTGTAGGACAAGTTTAAGGTTTTTGAGCAATCACATTTTCACCGATAACACATCATCGATAAATTTATCGAAACCTATCGAAGTCCAAATGAAACCTGCGGCCTTCTCCTTTCGTTTTATACCCATATTATACAGTAATCTTAAGTTTTTTGGGCGATCACCTATAACTCAGTTATCGATAAATTTATCGAAATATATCGAAGTAAAAATGAAACCTGGGTCCATCCCCTTTCGTTTGATACTCATATTGTAGGACAAGTTTAAGGTTTTTGGGCAATCACATTTTCACCGATAACTCATCATCGATAAATTTATCGAAACCTATCGAAGTCCAAATGGAACCTGGAGCCCCTCTCGTTTGATACTTATATTGTGTTGTAATATTAAGGTTTTCGGGCAATCGAATTTTATAACTAACTTAGTTATCGATCAATTTATCGAAATATATCGAAGTCCAAATGAAACCTGGAGCTATCCCCTTTCGTTTGATACCCATATTGTAGGGTAATATTAGAGTTTTCGGGCAATCGAATTTTGACCGATAACTTAGTTATCGATCAATTTATCGAAATATATCGAAGTCCAAATGAAACCTGGAGCCATCCCCTTTCGTGTGATACCCATATTGTAGGGTAATATTAAGGTTTTCGGGCAATCGAATTTTGACCGATAACTTAGTTATCGATCAATTTATCGAAATATATCGAAGTCCAAATGAAACCTGGTGGTATCCCCTTTCGTTTGATACCCATATTGTAGGGTAATTTTAAGGTTTTTGTGCAATAACATTTTCACCGATAACTCAGTTATCGATAAATTTATCGAAACCAGTCGAAGTCCAAATGAAACCTGGGGCCATCCCCTTTCGTTTGATACCCATATTGTTGGGTAATATCGAAGTTTTCGGGCAATCGAATTTTGACCGATAACTTAGTTATCGATCAATTTATCGAAATATATCGAAGTCCAAATGAAACCTGCGGCCTTCTCCTTTCGTTTTATACCCATATTATACAGTAATCTTAAGTTTTTTGGGCGATCACCTATAACTCAGTCATCGATAAATTTATCGAAATATATCGAAGTACAAATGAAACCTGGGGCCTTCCCCTTTCGTGTGATACCCATATTGTAGGGCCAGTTTAAGGTTTTTGGGCAATCACATTTTCACCGATAACACATCATCGATAAATTTATCGAAACCTATCGAAGTCCGAAAGAGACCTGGAGCTATCCCCTTTCGTTTGATACCCATATTGTAATGTAATATAGAGGTTTTCGGGCAATCGCATTTTGACCTATAACTTAGTTATCGATCAATTTATCGAAATATATCGAAGACAAAATAGAACCTGGGGCCTTCCCCTTTCGTTTGATACCCATAGTGTACGATCTTTCTATACCTACATATATGCGAAATATCATAAGTATAGGTTCAATATATTTAGAGTTATATGGAACAAAAAAAATTCGAAAAGTAACGGTCCCTAGCAGGGTCGGAACACCCAAAAAAAAAAATAGCCTATAGCTCCTTCCAGACTATAACCTGTAGGCGCGCCAAATTTCAACAAAATCCGTCTAGCCATTTTCACATTTTTAGCGAACAAAAGCATACGTCTGGACATCCAAACATATAAACATCCAAACATCCAAACACATTTATAATATTAGTAGGATTATTGCCTACTGAAGAATTTACCAAATTCGAATATTTTGAAAAAAGAGTATTGAAAACCGCTTTTCAAAAATGCGGTTCTTTTGCGGTATTCGTTGGTAACGTTAGGGGGCCTTTCAAGAATTCAGTTTTGACAAATTGTGCCAGGATGAATGCAAATTCAAATGTTGATTTGATACCATATTGTAGGGTAATATTAAGGTTTTTCTGCAATCGCATTTTTACCGATAACTCAGTTATAGATAAATTTATCGAAATATGTCGAAGTACAAATGAAACCTGGGTCCTTCCCCTTTCGTCTGATACTCATATTGTAGGACAAGTTTAAGGTTTTTGAGCAATCACATTTTCACCGATAACACATCATCGATAAATTTATCGAAACCTATCGAAGTCCAAATGAAACCTGCGGCCTTCTCCTTTCGTTTTATACCCATATTATACAGTAATCTTAAGTTTTTTGGGCGATCACCTATAACTCAGTTATCGATAAATTTATCGAAATATATCGAAGTAAAAATGAAACCTGGGTCCATCCCCTTTCGTTTGATACTCATATTGTAGGACAAGTTTAAGGTTTTTGGGCAATCACATTTTCACCGATAACACATCATCGATAAATTTATCGAAACCTATCGAAGTCCAAATGAAACCTGGGGCCATCCTATACCTATATGCGAAATATCATAAGTATAGGTCAAGTACACTCAGAAGTGTAGGGGGGAAAAAAATATCAAAAATTAATGGTCCCTAGAAACGTCCGAACCCCCAAAATTAATAAAAAAAAAATTGCCTATAACTCCTTCCAGACTATAACCTGTATGCGTTCCTGACTTCATCAAAATCCGTCTTGCCATTCTCACGTGATAGAGTAACAAAAGCAAACGTCTGGACATCCAAACATCGCTACATTCACATTTCTAATATTAGTATGATTATTGCCTTCTGAATAATTTACCAAATTCGAATATTTTGAAAATTTTTAAAAAGAATATTGAAAACTGGTTTTCAAAAATGTTCTTTTGAGGTATTCGTTGGTAACGTTAGGGGACCTTTCAAGAATTCAATTTTTACAAATTGTGCCAGGATGAATTCAACTTCAAATGTTGATTTGATACAATATTGTAGGGTAAAATTAAGGTTTTTCTGCAATCGCATTTTTACCGATAACTCAGTTAGAGATAAATTTATCGAAACCTATCGAAGTCCACATGAAACTGCGGCCTTCTCCTTTCGTTTTATACCCATATTATAGGGTAATGTTAAGTTTTTTGGGCAATCACCGATAACTCAGCTATCGATAAATTTATCGAAATATATCGAAGTCAAATGAAACCTAGAGCTATCCCCTTTCGTTTGATACCCATATTGTAGGGCAAGTTTAAGGTTTTTGGGCAATCACATTTTCACCGATAACTCAGTTATCGATCAATTTATCGAAACCTATCGAAGTCCACATGAAACCTGTGGCCTTCTCCTTTCGTTTTATACCCATATTATAGGGTAATGTTAAGTTTTTTGGGCAATCACCGATAACTCAGCTATCGATAAATTTATCGAAATATATCGAAGTCAAATGAAACCTAGAGCTATCCCCTTTCGTTTGATACCCATATTGTATGGTAATATAGAAGTTTTCGGGCAATCGCATTTTGACCGATGACTCAGTTATCGATCAATTTATCGAAATATATCCAAGTACAAATGAAACCTGGGGCCTTCCCCTTTCGTTTGATACCATTATTGTAGGGAAAGTTTAAGGTTTTTGTTCAATCACATTTTCACCGATAACTCATCATCGATAAATTTATCGAAACCTATCGAAGTCCAAATGGAACCTGGAGCCCCTCTCGTTTGATACTTATATTGTGTTGTAATATTAAGGTTTTCGGGCAATCGAATTTTATAACTAACTTAGTTATCGATCAATTTATCGAAATATATCGAAGTCCAAATGAAACCTGGAGCTATCCCCTTTCGTTTGATACCCATATTGTAGGGTAATATTAGAGTTTTCGGGCAATCGAATTTTGACCGATAACTTAGTTATCGATCAATTTATCGAAATATATCGAAGTCCAAATGAAACCTGGAGCCATCCCCTTTCGTGTGATACCCATATTGTAGGGTAATATTAAGGTTTTCGGGCAATCGAATTTTGACCGATAACTTAGTTATCGATCAATTTATCGAAATATATCGAAGTCCAAATGAAACCTGGAGCTTTCCCCTTTCGTTTGATACCCATATTGTATTGTAATTTTAAGGTTTTTGTGCAATAACATTTTCACCGATAACTTATCATCGATAAATTTATCGAAATATATCGAAGTAAAAATGAAACCTGCGGCCTTCTCCTTTCGTTTTATACACATATTATAGAGTAATGTTAAGTTTTTTGGGCAATCACCGATAACTCAGCTATCGATAAATTTATCGAAATATATCGAAGTCAAATGAAACCTAGAGCTATCCCCTTTCGTGTGATACCCATATTGTAGGGTAATATTAAGGTTTTTCTGCAATCGCATTTTTACCGATAACTCAGTTATAGATAAATTTATCGAAATATGTCGAAGTCCAAATGAAACCTGGGTCCATCCCCTTTCGTTTGATACCCATATTGTAGAGTAATATTAAGGTTTTTCGGCAATCGCATTTTAACCAATAACTCAGTTGTCAATAAATTTATCGAAACCATTCGAAGTCCAAGTGAAACCAGGGGCCATCCCCTTTCGTTTGATACCGATATTGTAGGGTAATATCAAAGTTTTCGGGCAATCGCATTTTGACCTATAACTTAGTTATCGATCAATTTATCGAAATATATCGAAGTCCAAATGAAACCTGGAGCCATCCCCTTTCGTGTGATACCCATATTGTAGGGTAATATTAAGGTTTTTCTGCAATCGCATGTTTACCGATAACTCAGTTATAGATAAATTTATCGAAATATGTCGAAGTCCAAATGAAACCTGGGTCCATCCCCTTTCGTTTGATACCCATACTGTAGAGTAATATTAAGGTTTTTCGGCAATCGCATTTTAACCAATAACTCAGTTGTCAATAAATTTATCGAAATATATCGAAGTCCAAATGAAACCTGGGGCCATCCTATACCTATATGCGAAATATCATAAGTATAGGTCAAGTATACTCAGAATTGTTTGGGGGAAAAAATATCAAAAATTAATGGTCCCTAGAAACGTCCGAACCCCCAACCTTAATAAAAAATAATACCCTTGTACTAGTACTAGTACGCTGGGTATAAAAAATAGCCTATAACTCCTTCCAGACTATAACCTGTATGCGTTCCTAACTTCATCAAAATCCGTCTTGCCATTTTCACGTGATAGAGTAACAGCAGCAAACGTCTGGAAATCCAAACATCGCTATATTCACATTTATAATATTAGTATGATTATTGCCTTCTGAATAATTTAACAAATTCGAATATTTTGAAAATTTTTAAAAAGAATATTGAAAACTGGTTTTCAAAAATATTCTTTTGAGGTATTCGTTGGTAACGTTAGGGGGCCTTTCAAGAATTCAATTTTTACAAATTGTGCCAGGATGAATTCAACTTTAAATGTTGATTTGATACAATATTGTAGGGTAATATTAAGGTTTTTCTGCAATCGCATTTTTACCGATAACTCAGTTAGAGATAAATTTATCGAAATATGTCGAAGTACAAATGAAACCTGGGGCCTTCCCCTTTCGTTTGATACCCATATTGTAGGGCAAGTTTAAGGTTTTTGGGCAATCACATTTTCACCGATAACTCAGTTATCGATCAATTTATCGAAACCTATCGAAGTCCACATGAAACCTGCGGCCTTCTCCTTTCGTTTTATACACATATTATAGAGTAATGTTAAGTTTTTTGGGCAATCACCGATAACTCAGCTATCGATAAATTTATCGAAATATATCGAAGTCAAATGAAACCTAGAGCTATCCCCTTTCGTTTGATACCCATATTGTATGGTAATATAGAAGTTTTCGGGCAATCGCATTTTGACCGATGACTCAGTTATCGATCAATTTATCGAAATATGTCGAAGTACAAATGAAACCTGGGGCCTTCCCCTTTCGTTTGATACCCATATTGTAGGGCAATTTTAAGGTTTTTGTGCAATAACATTTTCACCGATAACTCAGTTATCGATAAATTTATCGAAATATATCGAAGTAAAAATGAAACCTGCGGCCTTCTCCTTTCGTTTTATACACATATTATAGAGTAATGTTAAGTTTTTTGGGCAATCACCGATAACTCAGCTATCGATAAATTTATCGAAATATATCGAAGTCAAATGAAACCTAGAGCTATCCCCTTTCGTTTGATACCCATATTGTATGGTAATATAGAAGTTTTCGGGCAATCGCATTTTGACCGATGACTCAGTTATCGATCAATTTATCGAAATATGTCGAAGTACAAATGAAACCTGGGGCCTTCCCCTTTCGTTTGATACCCATATTGTAGGGCAATTTAAGGTTTTTGGGCAATCACATTTTCACCGATAACACATCATCGATAAATTTATCGAAACCTATCGAAGTCCAAATGAAACCTGGGGCCATCCTATACCTATATGCGAAATATCATAAGTATAGGTCAAGTACACTCAGAAGTGTATGGGGGAAAAATATATCAAAAATTAATGGTCCCTAGAAACGTCCGAACCCCCAAAATTAATAAAAAAAAAAATTGCCTATAACTCCTTCCAGACTATAACCTGTATGCGTTCCTGACTTCATCAAAATCCGTCTTGCCATTCTCACTTGATAGAGTAACAGAAGCAAACGTCTGGACATCCAAACATCGCTACATTCACATTTCTAATATTAGTATGATTATTGCCTTCTGAATAATTTACCAAATTCGAATATTTTGAAAATTTTTAAAAAGAATATTGAAAACTGGTTTTCAAAAATGTTCTTTTGAGGTATTCGTTGGTAACGTTAGGGGGCCTTTCAAGAATTCAATTTTTACAAATTGTGCCAGGATGAATTCAACTTCAAATGTTGATTTGATACAATATTGTAGGGTAATATTAAGGTTTTTCTGCAATCGCATTTTTACCGATAACTCAGTTAGAGATAAATTTATCGAAACCTATCGAAGTCCACATGAAACCTGCGGCCTTCTCCTTTCGTTTTATACCCATATTATAGGGTAATGTTAAGTTTTTTGGGCAATCACCGATAACTCAGCTATCGATAAATTTATCGAAATATATCGGAGTCAAATGAAACCTAGAGCTATCCCCTTTCGTTTGATACCCATATTGTAGGGCAAGTTTAAGGTTTTTGGGCAATCACATTTTCACCGATAACTCAGTTATCGATCAATTTATCGACACCTATCGAAGTCCACATGAAACCTGCGGCCTTCTCCTTTCGTTTTATACCCATATTATAGGGTAATGTTAAGTTTTTTGGGCAATCACCGATAACTCAGCTATCGATAAATTTATCGAAATATATCGAAGTCAAATGAAACCTAGAGCTATCCCCTTTCGTTTGATACCCATATTGTATGGTAATATAGAAGTTTTCGGGCAATCGCATTTTGACCGATAACTCAGTTATCGATCAATTTATCGAAATATATCCAAGTACAAATGAAACCTGGGGCCTTCCCCTTTCGTTTGGTACCCTTATTGTAGGGAAAGTTTAAGGTTTTTGTTCAATCACATTTTCACCGATAACTCATCATCGATAAATTTATCGAAACCTATCGAAGTCCAAATGAAACCTGGAGCTATCTTGTTTCGTTTGATACCCATATTGTAGGGTAATATAGAGGTTTTCGGGCAATCGCATTTTAAACGATAACTCAGTTATCGATCAATTTATCGAAACCTATCGAAGTCCAAATGGAACCTGGAGCCCCTCTCGTTTGATACCCATGTTGTGTTGTAATATTAAGGTTTTCGGGCAATCGAATTTTATAACTAACTTAGTTATCGATCAATTTATCGAAATATATCGAAGTCGAAATGAAACCTGGAGCTATCCCCTTTCGTTTGATACCCATATTGTAGGGTAATATTAAGGTTTTCGGGCAATCGAATTTTGACCGATAACTTAGTTATCGATCAATTTATCGAAATATATCGAAGTCCAAATGAAACCTGGAGGTATCCCCTTTCGTTTGATACCCATATTGTAGGGTAAATTTAAGGTTTTTGTGCAATCACATTTTCACCAATAACTCAGTTATGGATAAATTTATCGAAACCTGTCGAAGTCGAAATGAAACCTGGGGTCATCCCCATTCGTTTGATACCCATATTGTAGGGCCAGTTTAAGGTTTTTGGGAAACCATATTTTCACCGATAACTCAGTCATCAATAAATTTATCGAAACCATTCGAAGTCCAAGTGAAACCTGGAGCCATCCCCTTTCGTTTGATACCCATATTGTAGGGTAATATCAAAGTTTTCGGGAAATCGCATTTTGACCTATAACTTAGTTATCGATCAATTTATCGAAATATATCGAAGCCAAAATAAAACCTGGGGCCTTCCCCTTTCGTTTGATACCCATAAATTTCAACAAAATCCGTCTTGCCATTTTCACGTTTTTAGGTAACAAAAGCAAACGTCTGGACATCCAAACATCGCTACATTCACATTTATAATATTAGTACGATTATTGCCTACTGAAGAATTTACCAAATTCGAATATTTTGAAAAAAGACTATTGAAAACCAAAAATGCGGTTCTTTTTCGGTATTCGTTGGTAACGTTAGGGGGCCTTTCAAGAATTCAATGATTGACAAATTGTGCCAGGATGAATGCAAATTCAAATGTTGAGTTGATACAATATTGTAGGGTAATATTAAGGTTTTTCTGCAATCGCATTTTTACCGATAACTCAGTTATAGATAAGTTTATCGAAATATGTCGAAGTACAAATGAAACCTGGGTCCATCCCCTTTCGTTTGATACCCATATTGTAGGGCAAGTTTAAGGTTTTTGGGCAATCACATTTTCACCGATAACTCAGTTATCGATCAATTTATCGAAACCTATCGAAGTCCACATGAAACCTGCGGCCTTCTCCTTTCGTTTTATACCCATATTATAGGGTAATGTTAAGTTTTTTGGGCAATCACCGATAACTCAGCTATCGATAAATTTATCGAAATATATCGAAGTCAAATGAAACCTAGAGCTATCCCCTTTCGTTTGATACCCATATTGTATGGTAATATAGAATTTTTCGGGCAATCGCATTTTGACCGATGACTCAGTTATCGATCAATTTATCGAAATATATCCAAGTACAAATGAAACCTGGGGCCTTCCCCTTTTGTTTGATACCAATATTGTAGGGCAATTTTATGGTTTTTGTGCAATAACATTTTCACCGATAACTCAGTTATCGATACATTTATCGAAATATATCGAAGTCCAAATGAAACCTGCGGCCTTCTCCTTTCGTTTTATACACATATTATAGAGTAATGTTAAGTTTTTTGGGCAATCACCGATAACTCAGCTATCGATAAATTTATCGAAATATATCGAAGTCAAATGAAACCTAGAGCTATCCCCTTTCGTTTGATACCCATATTGTATGGTAACATAGAAGTTTTCGGGCAATCGCATTTTGACCGATGACTCAGTTATCGATCAATTTATCGAAATATATCCAAGTACAAATGAAACCTGGGGCCTTCCCCTTTCGTTTTATACCCATATTGTAGGGAAAGTTTAAGGTTTTTGTTCAATCACATTTTCACCGATAACTCATCATCGATAAATTTATCGAAACCTATCGAAGTCCAAATGAAACCCGGAGCTATCTTGTTTCGTTTGATACCCATATTGTAGGGTAATATAGAGGTTTTCGGGCAATCGCATTTTAAACGATAACTCAGTTATCGATCAATTTATCGAAACCTATCGAAGTCCAAATGAAACCTGGGGCCCCTCTCGTTTGATACCCATATTGTGTTGTAATATTAAGGTTTTCGGGCAATCGAATTTTATAACTAACTTAGTTATCGATCAATTTATCGAAATATATCGAAGTCCAAATGAAACCTGGAGCTATCCCCTTTCGTTTGATACCCATATTGTAGGGTAATATTAAGGTTTTCGGGCAATCGAATTTTGACCGATAAATTAGTTATCGACCAATTTATCGAAATACAGTGCACTCGCGAAAACTCGAACACACGATAACTCGAACATTCGGAAACTTGAACATTTTTTTTTCTCCATTGACTACTTTAAAACTCGAACAAAATGTAGCTACTCTAAAACTCGAACAATTATTTTCTTTTTTTCATGGAAAAACATGTTAGAAACTGTCGTTTTGCATGTGCTGTAACGGCCGATATTCAAATTTTTGTCGTTATGTAAGTCTTTTGTTTCATTCTAAGGCGCCGCACTGGCTAGGTTTCGTGCTAATTAAGGAACTTTTCTTTTAAGTTGATTGATATTTGTCAGTGATACACGGGATTTTGCGGGGTTAGGATCAAATTTATTTGCGTGTTATAATGGGACGAAAACTAAATGTTTTAAGTTTAGCAAAAAAGGCTGTATTGAATGCGGTAGAAAATAAGAAACATCAAACCAAAATCACTGCTTTTTTTTCTAATACATAATTTGTAAACAACATTCATATTTGCTAGCATTTTTTATTAAATAAACTGGCAATGAACTACAAAACATCAAACCAGAGAATCTCTTGGATTAATAATACCATAAAATTTGACAGGGTATAAAAACTGTTAAAAATAATACATATATCGATTAAAAATACATAACGTTCGAAAACTCGAACATTTCGATAACTCGGACAGGGCTGGTTTTCATTAGTTCGAGTTTTCGCGAGTGCACTGTATATCGAAGTCCAAATGAAACCTGGAGCCATCCCCTTTCGTGTGATACCCATATTGTAGGGTAATATTAAGGTTTTCGGGCAATCGAATTTTGACCGATAACTTAGTTATCGATCAATTTATCGAAATATATCGAAGTCCAAATGAAACCTGGAGGTATCCCCTTTCGTTTGATACCCATATTGGAGGGTAATTTTAAGGTTTTTGTGCAATAACATTTTCACCGATAACTCAGTTATCGATAAATTTATCGAAACCTGTCAAAGTTCAAATGAAACCTGGGGCCATCCCCTTTCGTTTAATACCCATATTGTAGGGTAATATCTAAGTTTTCGGGCAATCGCATTTTAACCAATAACTCAGTTGTCAATAAATTTATCGAAATATATCGAAGTCCAAATGAAACCTGGGGCCATCCTATACCTATATGCGAAATATCATAAGTATAGGTCAAGTATACTCAGAATTGTTTGGGGGAAAAAATATCAAAAATTAATGGTACCTAGAAACGTCCGAACCTCCAACCTTAATAAAAAACAAGTAAGGAAAGGGCTGTCTTCGGCTGTGCCGAAGGCTTTATACCTTTCATGAATACGCATATTTTTTTTAAGTGTCCTACATGGCCAAACCACATTTATCGGAGCAATCTGTTATATGGAAGCTATACGTTATGTTACTCCGATCTGTATGATTTTCATTACACACATCACATTTATAATAAGTAAAAACCCTGCAAAATTTTACGTTCCTAGCTTATTAACTGCAAAATTTATAGCCCAAAACCCATTTATCGAAACTATCGATTATATGGGAGCTATATGTTTTGTTGGTCCGATCTGGGTGATTTTCACTACACAGGCTACAAATATAATATGTACTAAACCTGCAAAATTTCGCTCTCCTAGCTTTTTGATTGCAAGAGTTATAGGCCAAAACTCATTTATCGGAACAATCGATTGTATGGCAGCTATGCGTTGTATTGGTCCGATCTTCCTGGTTCCGACAAATGATTAATATAATACAAAATGGCGGCTCCATACCAAATTTCATCGAGATATCTCTAAAATTGAGGGACTAGTTTGCGTTCAAACAGACAGACGGACAGACGGACAGACGGACGGACAGACGGACGGACAGACGGACAGACGGACATGGCTAAATCAACTCAGCTCGTCGCCCTGACCATTTCGGTATACTTAATGGTGGGTCTATCTCTTCTTCTTCTCATACTTACAAACATCGGACCAAAGTTATAATACCATTTCATGTTCATGAAAGGTATAAAAAATAGCCTATAACTCCTTCCAGACTATAACCTGTATGCGTTCCTAACTTCATCAAAATCCGTCTTGCCATTCTCACGTGATAGAGTAACAGCAGCAAACGTCTGGAAATCCAAACATCGCTACATTCACATTTATAATATTAGTATGATTATTGCCTTCTGAATAATTTAACAAATTCGAATATTTTGAAAATTTTTAAAAAGAATATTGGAAACTGGTTTTCAAAAATATTCTTTTGAGGTATTCGTTGGTAACGTTAGGGGGCCTTTCAAGAATTCAATTTTTAAAAATTGTGCCAGGATGAATTCAACTTTAAATGTTGATTTGATACAATATTGTAGGGTAATATTAAGGTTTTTCTGCAATCGCATTTTTACCGATAACTCAGTTAGAGATAAATTTATCGAAATATGTCGAAGTACAAATGAAACCTGGGGCCTTCCCCTTTCGTTTGATACCCATATTGTAGGGCAAGTTTAAGGTTTTTGGGCAATCACATTTTCACCGATAACTCAGTTATCGATCAATTTATCGAAACCTATCGAAGTCCACATGAAACCTGCGGCCTTCTCCTTTCGTTTTATACACATATTATAGAGTAATGTTAAGTTTTTTGGGCAATCACCGATAACTCAGCTATCGATAAATTTATCGAAATATATCGAAGTCAAATGAAACCTAGAGCTATCCCCTTTCGTTTGATACCCATATTGTATGGTAATATAGAAGTTTTCGGGCAATCGCATTTTGACCGATGACTCAGTTATCGATCAATTTATCGAAATATATCCAAGTACAAATGAAACCTGGGGCCTTCCCCTTTCGTTTTATACCCATATTGTAGGGAAAGTTTAAGGTTTTTGTTCAATCACATTTTCACCGATAACTCATCATCGATAAATTTATCGAAACCTATCGAAGTCCAAATGAAACCCGGAGCTATCTTGTTTCGTTTGAAACCCATATTGTAGGGTAATATAGAGGTTTTCGGGCAATCGCATTTTAAACGATAACTCAGTTATCGATCAATTTATCGAAACCTATCGAAGTCCAAATGAAACCTGGGGCCCCTCTCGTTTGATACCCATATTGTGTTGTAATATTAAGGTTTTCGGGCAATCGAATTTTATAACTAACTTAGTTATCGATCAATTTATCGAAATATATCGAAGTCCAAATGAAACCTGGAGCTATCCCCTTTCGTTTGATACCCATATTGTAGGGTAATATTAAGGTTTTCGGGCAATCGAATTTTGACCGATAACTCAGCTATCGATAAATTTATCGAAATATATCGAAGTCAAATGAAACCTAGAGCTATCCCCTTTCGTTTGATACCCATATTGTATGGTAATATAGAATTTTTCGGGCAATCGCATTTTGACCGATGACTCAGTTATCGATCAATTTATCGAAATATATCCAAGTACAAATGAAACCTGGGGCCTTCCCCTTTTGTTTGATACCAATATTGTAGGGCAATTTTATGGTTTTTGTGCAATAACATTTTCACCGATAACTCAGTTATCGATACATTTATCGAAATATATCGAAGTCCAAATGAAACCTGCGGCCTTCTCCTTTCGTTTTATACACATATTATAGAGTAATGTTAAGTTTTTTGGGCAATCACCGATAACTCAGCTATCGATAAATTTATCGAAATATATCGAAGTCAAATGAAACCTAGAGCTATCCCCTTTCGTTTGATACCCATATTGTATGGTAACATAGAAGTTTTCGGGCAATCGCATTTTGACCGATGACTCAGTTATCGATCAATTTATCGAAATATATCCAAGTACAAATGAAACCTGGGGCCTTCCCCTTTCGTTTTATACCCATATTGTAGGGAAAGTTTAAGGTTTTTGTTCAATCACATTTTCACCGATAATTAAAACCAAAAATGCGGTTCTTTTGCGGTATTCGTTGGTAACGTTAGGGGGCCTTTCAAGAATTCAATTTTGACAAATTGTGCCAGGATGAATGCAAATTCAAATGTTGAGTTGATACAATATTGTAGGGTAATATTAAGGTTTTTCTGCAATCGCATTTTTACCGATAACTCAGTTATAGATAAATTTATCGAAATATGTCGAAGTACAAATGAAACCTGGGTCCATCCCCTTTCGTTTGATACTCATATTGTAGGACAAGTTTAAGGTTTTTGGGCAATCACATTTTCACCGATAACACATCATCGATAAATTTATCGAAACCTATCGAAGTCCAAATGAAACCTGCGGCCCTCTCCTTTCGTTTTATACCCATATTATACAGTAATCTTAAGTTTTTTGGGCGATCACCTATAACTCAGTTATAGATAAATTTATCGAAATATGTCGAAGTCCAAATGAAACCTGTGTCCATCCCCTTTCGTTTGATACCCATATTGTAGAGTAATATTAAGGTTTTTCGTATATCATAAGTATAGGTCAAGTATACTCAGAAGTGTATGGGGGAAAAAAATATCAAAAATTAATGGTCCCTAGAAACGTCCGAACCCCCAAAATTAAAAAAAAAAAAAATTGCCTATAGCTCTTTCCAGACTATAACCTGTAGTCGTGCCAAATTTCAACAAAATCCGTCTAGCCATTCTCACGTTTTTAGGGAACAAAAGCAAACGTCGGGACATCCAAACATCGCTACATTCACATTTCTAATATTAGTATGATTATTGCCTACTGAAGAATTTGCCAAATTCGAATATTTTGAAAATTTTGAAAAAGAATATTGAAAAGTGGTTTTTAAAAATGTTCTTTTGAGGTATTCGTTGGTAACGTTAGGGGGCCTTTCAAGAATTCAATTTTGACAAATTGTGCCAGGATGAATGCAAATTCAAATGTTGATTTGATTCCATATTGTAGGGTAATATTAAGGTTTTTCTGCAATCGCATTTTTACCGATAACTCAGTTATAGATAAATTTATCGAAATATGTCGAAGTACAAATGACACCTGGGTCCTTCCCCTTTCCTTTGATACTCATATTGTAGGACAAGTTTAAGGTTTTTGGGCAATCACATTTTCACCGATAACACATCATCGATAAATTTATCGAAACCTATCGAAGTCCAAATGAAACCTGCGGCCTTCTCCTTTCGTTTTATACCCATATTATACAGTAATCTTAAGTTTTTTGGGCGATCACCTATAACTCAGTTATCGATAAATTTATCGAAATATATCGAAGTACAAATGAAACCTGGGGCCTTCCCCTTTCGTGTGATACCCATATTGTATGTCAAGTTTAAGGTTTTTGGCAATCACATTTTCACAGATAACTCATCATCGATAAGTTCATCGAAACCTATCGAAGTCTAAATGAAACCTTCGGCCTTCTCTTTTCGTTTTATGCCCATATTATACGGTAATGTTAAGTTTTTTGGGCAATCACCGATAACTCAGTTATCGATAAATTTATCGAAATATATCGAAGTCCAAATGAAACCTGGGGTCATCCCCTTCCGTTTGATACACATATTGTAGGGCCAGTTTAAGGGTTTTGGGAAACCATATTTTCACCGATAACTCAGTCATCAATAAATTAATCGAAACCATTCGAAGTCCAAATGAAACCTGGGGCCATCCCCTTTCGTTTGATACCCATATTGTAGGGTAATATCAAAATTTTTGGGCAATCGCATTTTGACCTATAACTTAGTTATCGAGCAATTTATCGAAATATATCGAAGCCAAAATAAAACCTGGGGCCTTCCCCTTTCGTTTGATACCCATAAATTTCAACAAAATCCGTCTAGCCATTTTCACGTTTTTAGGGAACAAAAGCAAACGTCTGGACATCCAAACATACAAACATCCAAACATCCATACATCGCTACATTCACATTCATAATATTAGTACGATTATTGCCTACTGAAGAATTTACCAAATTCGAATATTTTGAAAAAAGACTATTTAAAACCAAAAATGCGGTTCTTTTGCGGTATTCGTTGGTAACGTTAGGGGGCCTTTCAAGAATTCAATTTTGACAAATTGTGCCAGGATGAATGCAAATTCAAATGTTGAGTTGATACAATATTGTAGGGTAATATTAAGGTTTTTCTGCAATCGCATTTTTACCGATAACTCAGTTATAGATAAATTTATCGAAATATGTCGAAGTACAAATGAAACCTGGGTCCATCCCCTTTCGTTTGATACTCATATTGTAGGACAAGTTTAAGGTTTTTGGGCAATCACATTTTCACCGATAACACATCATCGATAAATTTATCGAAACCTATCGAAGTCCAAATGAAACCTGCGGCCCTCTCCTTTCGTTTTATACCCATATTATACAGTAATCTTAAGTTTTTTGGGCGATCACCTATAACTCAGTTATAGATAAATTTATCGAAATATGTCGAAGTCCAAATGAAACCTGTGTCCATCCCCTTTCGTTTGATACCCATATTGTAGAGTACTATTAAGGTTTTTCGGCAATCGCATTTTAATCAATAACTCAGTTGTCAATAAATTTATCGAAATATATCGAAGTCCAAATGAAACCTGGGGCCATCCTATAACTATATGCGAAATATCATAAGTATAGGTCAAGTATACTCAGAAGTGTATGGGGGAAAAAAATATCAAAAATTAATGGTCCCTAGAAACGTCCGAACCCCCAAAATTAAAAAAAAAAAAATTGCCTATAGCTCCTTCCAGACTATAACCTGTAGGCGTGCCAAATTTCAACAAAATCCGTCTAGCCATTCTCACGTTTTTAGGGAACAAAAGCAAACGTCGGGACATCCAAACATCGCTACATTCACATTTCTAATATTAGTATGATTATTGCCTACTGAAGAATTTGCCAAATTCGAATATTTTGAAAATTTTGAAAAAGAATATTGAAAAGTGGTTTTTAAAAATGTTCTTTTGAGGTATTCGTTGGTAACGTTAGGGGGCCTTTCAAGAATTCAATTTTGACAAATTGTGCCAGGATGAATGCAAATTCAAATGTTGATTTGATTCCATATTGTAGGGTAATATTAAGGTTTTTCTGCAATCGCATTTTTACCGATAACTCAGTTATAGATAAATTTATCGAAATATGTCGAAGTACAAATGACACCTGGGTCCTTCCCCTTTCCTTTGATACTCATATTGTAGGACAAGTTTAAGGTTTTTGGGCAATCACATTTTCACCGATAACACATCATCGATAAATTTATCGAAACCTATCGAAATCCAAATGAAACCTGCGGCCCTCTCCTTTCGTTTTATACCCATATTATACAGTAATCTTAAGTTTTTTGGGCGATCACCTATAACTCAGTTATAGATAAATTTATCGAAATATGTCGAAGTCCAAATGAAACCTGTGTCCATCCCCTTTCGTTTGATACCCATATTGTAGAGTAATATTAAGGTTTTTCGGCAATCGCATTTTAATCAATAACTCAGTTGTCAATAAATTTATCGAAATATATCGAAGTCCAAATGAAACCTGGGGCCATCCTATAACTATATGCGAAATATCATAAGTATAGGTCAAGTATACTCAGAAGTGTATGGGGGAAAAAAATATCAAAAATTAATGGTCCCTAGAAACGTCCGAACCCCCAAAATTAAAAAAAAAAAATTGCCTATAGCTCCTTCCAGACTATAACCTGTAGGCGTGCCAAATTTCAACAAAATCCGTCTAGCCATTCTCACGTTTTTAGGGAACAAAAGCAAACGTCGGGACATCCAAACATCGCTACATTCACATTTCTAATATTAGTATGATTATTGCCTACTGAAGAATTTGCCAAATTCGAATATTTTGAAAATTTTGAAAAAGAATATTGAAAAGTGGTTTTTAAAAATGTTCTTTTGAGGTATTCGTTGGTAACGTTAGGGGGCCTTTCAAGAATTCAATTTTGACAAATTGTGCCAGGATGAATGCAAATTCAAATGTTGATTTGATTCCATATTGTAGGGTAATATTAAGGTTTTTCTGCAATCGCATTTTTACCGATAACTCAGTTATAGATAAATTTATCGAAATATGTCGAAGTACAAATGACACCTGGGTCCTTCCCCTTTCCTTTGATACTCATATTGTAGGACAAGTTTAATGTTTTTGGGCAATCACATTTTCACCGATAACACATCATCGATAAATTTATCGAAACCTATCGAAGTCCAAATGAAACCTGCGGCCTTCTCCTTTCGTTTTATACCCATATTATACAGTAATCTTAAGTTTTTTGGGCGATCACCTATAACTCAGTTATCGATAAATTTATCGAAATATATCGAAGTACAAATGAAACCTGGGGCCTTCCCCTCTCGTGTGATACCCATATTGTATGTCAAGTTTAAGGTTTTTGGCAACCACATTTTCACAGATAACTCATCATCGATAAATTTATCGAAACCTATCGAAGTCTAAATGAAACCTTCGGCCTTCTCTTTTCGTTTTATGCCCATATTATACGGTAATGTTAAGTTTTTTGGGCAATCACCGATAACTCAGTTATCGATAAATTTATCGAAATATATCGAAGTCCAAATGAAACCTGGGGTCATCCCCTTTCGTTTGATACCCATATTGTAGGGCCAGTTTAAGGGTTTTGGGAAACCATATTTTCACCGATAACTCAGTCATCAATAAATTAATCGAAACCATTCGAAGTCCAAATGAAACCTGGGGCCATCCCCTTTCGTTTGATACCCATATTGTAGGGTAATATCAAAATTTTCGGGCAATCGCATTTTGACCTATAACTTAGTTATCGAGCAATTTATCGAAATATATCGAAGCCAAAATAAAACCTGGGGCCTTCCCCTTTCGTTTGGTACCCATAAATTTCAACAAAATCCGTCTAGCCATTTTCACGTTTTTAGGGAACAAAAGCAAACGTCTTGACATCCAAACATACAAACATCCAAACATCGCTACATTCACATTCATAATATTAGTACGATTATTGCCTACTGAAGAATTTACCAAATTCGAATATTTTGAAAAAAGACTATTTAAAACCAAAAATGCGGTTCTTTTGCGGTAGTCGTTGGTAACGTTAGGGGGCCTTTCAACAATTCAGTTTTGACAAATTGTGCCAGGATGAATGCAAATTCAAATGTTGAGTTGATACAATATTGTAGGGTAATATTAAGGTTTTTCTGCAATCGCATTTTTACCGATAACTCAGTTATAGATAAATTTATCGAAATATGTCGAAGTACAAATGAAACCTGGGTCCATCCCCTTTCGTTTGATACTCATATTGTAGGACAAGTTTAAGGTTTTTGGGCAATCACATTTTCACCGATAACACATCATCGATAAATTTATCGAAACCTATCGAAGTCCAAATGAAACCTGCGGCCTTCTCCTTTCGTTTTATACCCATATTATACAGTAATCTTAAGTTTTTTGGGCGATCACCTATAACTCAGTCATCGATAAATTTATCGAAATATATCGAAGTACAAATGAAACCTGGGGCCTTCCCCTTTCGTGTGATACCCATATTGTAGGGCCAGTTTAAGGTTTTTGGGCAATCACATTTTCACCGATAACACATCATCGATAAATTTATCGAAACCTATCGAAGTCCGAAAGAGACCTGGAGCTGTCCTCTTTCGTTTGATACCCATATTGTAGGGTAACATTAAGGTTTTCGGGCAATCGAATTTTGATCGATAACTAAGTTATCGATCAATTTATCGAAACCTATCGAAGTCCAAATGAAACCTGGAGCTATCCCCTTTCGTTTGATACCCATATTGTAATGTAATATAGAGGTTTTCGGGCAATCGCGTTTTGACCTATAACTTAGTTATCGATCAATTTATCGAAACCTATCGAAGTCCAAATGAAACCTGCGGCCCTCTCCTTTCGTTTTATACCCATATTATACAGTAATCTTAAGTTTTTTGGGCGATCACCTATAACTCAGTTATAGATAAATTTATCGAAATATGTCGAAGTCCAAATGAAACCTGTGTCCATCCCCTTTCGTTTGATACCCATATTGTAGAGTAATATTAAGGTTTTTCGGCAATCGCATTTTAATCAATAACTCAGTTGTCAATAAATTTATCGAAATATATCGAAGTCCAAATGAAACCTGGGGCCATCCTATAACTATATGCGAAATATCATAAGTATAGGTCAAGTATACTCAGAAGTGTATGGGGGAAAAAAATATCAAAAATTAATGGTCCCTAGAAACGTCCGAACCCCCAAAATTAAAAAAAAAAAAATTGCCTATAGCTCCTTCCAGACTATAACCTGTAGGCGTGCCAAATTTCAACAAAATCCGTCTAGCCATTCTCACGTTTTTAGGGAACAAAAGCAAACGTCGGGACATCCAAACATCGCTACATTCACATTTCTAATATTAGTATGATTATTGCCTACTGAAGAATTTGCCAAATTCGAATATTTTGAAAATTTTGAAAAAGAATATTGAAAAGTGGTTTTTAAAAATGTTCTTTTGAGGTATTCGTTGGTAACGTTAGGGGGCCTTTCAAGAATTCAATTTTGACAAATTGTGCCAGGATGAATGCAAATTCAAATGTTGATTTGATTCCATATTGTAGGGTAATATTAAGGTTTTTCTGCAATCGCATTTTTACCGATAACTCAGTTATAGATAAATTTATCGAAATATGTCGAAGTACAAATGACACCTGGGTCCTTCCCCTTTCCTTTGATACTCATATTGTAGGACAAGTTTAAGGTTTTTGGGCAATCACATTTTCACCGATAACACATCATCGATAAATTTATCGAAACCTATCGAAGTCCAAATGAAACCTGCGGCCTTCTCCTTTCGTTTTATACCCATATTATACAGTAATCTTAAGTTTTTTGGGCGATCACCTATAACTCAGTTATCGATAAATTTATCGAAATATATCGAAGTACAAATGAAACCTGGGGCCTTCCCCTCTCGTGTGATACCCATATTGTATGTCAAGTTTAAGGTTTTTGGCAACCACATTTTCACAGATAACTCATCATCGATAAATTTATCGAAACCTATCGAAGTCTAAATGAAACCTTCGGCCTTCTCTTTTCGTTTTATGCCCATATTATACGGTAATGTTAAGTTTTTTGGGCAATCACCGATAACTCAGTTATCGATAAATTTATCGAAATATATCGAAGTCCAAATGAAACCTGGGGTCATCCCCTTTCGTTTGATACCCATATTGTAGGGCCAGTTTAAGGGTTTTGGGAAACCATATTTTCACCGATAACTCAGTCATCAATAAATTAATCGAAACCATTCGAAGTCCAAATGAAACCTGGGGCCATCCCCTTTCGTTTGATACCCATATTGTAGGGTAATATCAAAATTTTCGGGCAATCGCATTTTGACCTATAACTTAGTTATCGAGCAATTTATCGAAATATATCGAAGCCAAAATAAAACCTGGGGCCTTCCCCTTTCGTTTGATACCCATAAATTTCAACAAAATCCGTCTAGCCATTTTCACGTTTTTAGGGAACAAAAGCAAACGTCTTGACATCCAAACATACAAACATCCAAACATCCAAACATCGCTACATTCACATTCATAATATTAGTACGATTATTGCCTACTGAAGAATTTACCAAATTCGAATATTTTGAAAAAAGACTATTTAAAACCAAAAATGCGGTTCTTTTGCGGTAGTCGTTGGTAACGTTAGGGGGCCTTTCAACAATTCAGTTTTGACAAATTGTGCCAGGATGAATGCAAATTCAAATGTTGAGTTGATACAATATTGTAGGGTAATATTAAGGTTTTTCTGCAATCGCATTTTTACCGATAACTCAGTTATAGATAAATTTATCGAAATATGTCGAAGTACAAATGAAACCTGGGTCCATCCCCTTTCGTTTGATACTCATATTGTAGGACAAGTTTAAGGTTTTTGGGCAATCACATTTTCACCGATAACACATCATCGATAAATTTATCGAAACCTATCGAAGTCCAAATGAAACCTGCGGCCTTCTCCTTTCGTTTTATACCCATATTATACAGTAATCTTAAGTTTTTTGGGCGATCACCTATAACTCAGTCATCGATAAATTTATCGAAATATATCGAAGTACAAATGAAACCTGGGGCCTTCCCCTTTCGTGTGATACCCATATTGTAGGGCCAGTTTAAGGTTTTTGGGCAATCACATTTTCACCGATAACACATCATCGATAAATTTATCGAAACCTATCGAAGTCCGAAAGAGACCTGGAGCTGTCCTCTTTCGTTTGATACCCATATTGTAGGGTAACATTAAGGTTTTCGGGCAATCGAATTTTGATCGATAACTAAGTTATCGATCAATTTATCGAAACCTATCGAAGTCCAAATGAAACCTGGAGCTATCCCCTTTCGTTTGATACCCATATTGTAATGTAATATAGAGGTTTTCGGGCAATCGCGTTTTGACCTATAACTTAGTTATCGATCAATTTATCGAAACCTATCGAAGTCCAAATGAAACCTGGAGCTATCCCCTTTCGTTTGATACCCATATTGTAATGTAATATAGAGGTTTTCGGGCAGTCGCATTTTGACCTATAACTTAGTTATCGATCAATTTATCGAAATATATCGAAGACAAAATAGAACCTGGGGCCTTCCCCTTTCGTCTGATACTCATATTGTAGGACAAGTTTAAGGTTTTTGAGCAATCACATTTTCACCGATAACACATCATCAATAAATTTATCGAAACCTATCGAAGTCCAAATGAAACCTGCGGCCTTCTCCTTTCGTTTTATACCCATATTATACAGTAATCTTAAGTTTTTTGGGCGATCACCTATAACTCAGTTATCGATAAATTTATCGAAATATATCGAAGTAAAAATGAAACCTGGGTCCATCCCCTTTCGTTTGATACTCATATTGTAGGACAAGTTTAAGGTTTTTGGGCAATCACATTTTCACCGATAACACATCATCGATAAATTTATCGAAACCTATCGAAGTCCAAATGAAACCTGGGGCCATCCTATACCTATATGCGAAATATCATAAGTATAGGTCAAGTATACTCAGAAGTGTATGGGGGAAAAAAATATCAAAAATTAATGGTCCCTAGAAACGTCCGAACCCCCAAAATTAATAAAAAAAAAAATTGCCTATAACTCCTTCCAGACTATAACCTGTATGCGTTCCTGACTTCGTCAAAATCCGTCTTGCCATTCTCACGTGATAGAGTAACAAAAGCAAACGTCTGGACATCCAAACATCGCTACATTCACATTTCTAATATTAGTATGATTATTGCCTTCTGAATAATTTACCAAATTCGAATATTTTGAAAATTTTTAAAAAGAATATTGAAAACTGGTTTTCAAAAATGTTCTTTTGAGGTATTCGTTGGTAACGTTAGGGGACCTTTCAAGAATTCAATTTTTACAAATTGTGCCAGGATGAATTCAACTTCAAATGTTGATTTGATACAATATTGTAGGGTAAAATTAAGGTTTTTCTGCAATCGCATTTTTACCGATAACTCAGTTAGAGATAAATTTATCGAAACCTATCGAAGTCCACATGAAACTGCGGCCTTCTCCTTTCGTTTTATACCCATATTATAGGGTAATGTTAAGTTTTTTGGGCAATCACCGATAACTCAGCTATCGATAAATTTATCGAAATATATCGAAGTCAAATGAAACCTAGAGCTATCCCCTTTCGTTTGATACCCATATTGTATGGTAATATAGAAGTTTTCGGGCAATCGCATTTTGACCGATGACTCAGTTATCGATCAATTTATCGAAATATATCCAAGTACAAATGAAACCTGGGGCCTTCCCCTTTCGTTTGATACCATTATTGTAGGGAAAGTTTAAGGTTTTTGTTCAATCACATTTTCACCGATAACTCATCATCGATAAATTTATCGAAACCTATCGAAGTCCAAATGGAACCTGGAGCCCCTCTCGTTTGATACTTATATTCAGCCCGATTCTAAATATCCGCACGGATTTCTTTCCTTGCGGAAATTTTTGTTCGCCAGGAAAATTTCCGCCAATTCTCTTTCACTAGTGAACAGAAAAATTGGTGAAGAGGAATTTCGAATTTTCGAAATCAGCTGTGCTGCCATTTCACGCTTGATTTTGGTACTACTTTTTGTGCAAAATATAAAAATTTGTGATAAAAAGTTGTTAAATTAGATAAATTAAGAATAAAAATGCATAGTATTGCCTTTCCGATGGTTGCATGTGTATAAACGAAAGATTCTGTAGCACTGGATTGTAACAGAGGTCTAAAACAAGAAGGTTGCGTGATGATACGAGGCCACTTTAGTTGCGGGATTATTGGAAGAGCTAACAAAACTATTTTTAGTGAATTTTATTGATTCAATTGTTTTGCAGATGTATTTAAATTTTAAAACTATAAATAAAGCCGCATACAAATATTTGTTGGACATTTTAAAAGCATACACACAACAAGCCTAAAAACTGTTTGCGCTTTCACTAAAGAAGCCCATCTGAAACATGTGTTATAAATAAGATGGTGCCTTTTTCGATTCCACAATACATTCTACTGGTGGTCCGGCCGAATTTACCTCCTCCTCATTTTGCCAACATCCTTTAAGGAAGACGCAGAGTTTTCCAGATGCTTTTAAATAAAGCTTATTAAAGTGTCTATTTGCCGATTATTTATACTTTTCGCCCTACAAATCCAAAAACAATACGATATTAATGTGTATTAGTCGTTTTTAATTATTAAAAGTTAAATTTTCTTACATTTTGTTCAGCGTTCACTGTAAATTGGCTGGTGAAATATCTCCCGAAAAACTGTTGTGTATTCTCCCCTTTCTTTTCATTTATGATACCTACTTTACTCGCCAAACCGCTTTCCGCTTTTTCGAACATCGTTTAGAATAGGCGAAGAGCGAGAAGCGAACAAATACGTGCGGATTTTATGTTCAGAATAAGGGAATAGGGAGAAGCGAAAAAATACGTGCGGATTTTTCGTTTAGAATTGGGCTGATTGTGTTGTAATATTAAGGTTTTCGGGCAATCGAATTTTATAACTAACTTAGTTATCGATCAATTTATCGAAATATATCGAAGTCCAAATGGAACCTGGAGCTATCCCCTTTCGTTTGATACCCATGTTGTGTTGTAATATTAAGGTTTTCGGGCAATCGAATTTTATAACTAACTTAGTTATCGAAGTCGAAATGAAACCTGGAGCTATCCCCTTTCGTTTGATACCCATATTGTAGGGTAATATTAAGGTTTTCGGGCAATCGAATTTTGACCGATAACTTAGTTATCGATCAATTTATCGAAATATATCGAAGTCCAAATGAAACCTGGAGGTATCCCCTTTCGTTTGATACCCATATTGTAGGGTAATTTTAAGGTTTTTGTGCAATCACATTTTCACCGATAACTCAGTTATGGATAAATTTATCGAAACCTGTCGAAGTCGAAATGAAACCTGGGGTCATCCCCATTCGTTTGATACCCATATTGTAGGGCCAGTTTAAGGTTTTTGGGAAACCATATTTTCACCGATAACTCAGTCATCAATAAATTTATCGAAACCATTCGAAGTCCAAGTGAAACCTGGGGCCATCCCCTTTCGTTTGATACCCATATTGTAGGGTAATATCAAAGTTTTCGGGCAATCGCATTTTGACCTATAACTTAGTTATCGATCAATTTATCGAAATATATCGAAGCCAAAATAAAACCTGGGGCCTTCCCCTTTCGTTTGATACCCATAAATTTCAACAAAATCCGTCTTGCCATTTTCACGTTTTTAGGTAACAAAAGCAAACGTCTGGACATCCAAACATACAAACATCCAAACATCGCTACATTCACATTTATAATATTAGTACGATTATTGCCTACTGAAGAATTTACCAAATTCGAATATTTTGAAAAAAGACTATTGAAAACCAAAAATGCGGTTCTTTTTCGGTATTCGTTGGTAACGTTAGGGGGCCTTTCAAGAATTCAATGATTGACAAATTGTGCCAGGATGAATGCAAATTCAAATGTTGAGTTGATACAATATTGTAGGGTAATATTAAGGTTTTTCTGCAATCGCATTTTTACCGATAACTCAGTTATAGATAAGTTTATCGAAATATGTCGAAGTACAAATGAAACCTGGGTCCATCCCCTTTCGTTTGATACCCATATTGTAGGGCAAGTTTAAGGTTTTTGGGCAATCACATTTTCACCGATAACTCAGTTATCGATCAATTTATCGAAACCTATCGAAGTCCACATGAAACCTGCGGCCTTCTCCTTTCGTTTTATACCCATATTATAGGGTAATGTTAAGTTTTTTGGGCAATCACCGATAACTCAGCTATCGATAAATTTATCGAAATATATCGAAGTCAAATGAAACCTAGAGCTATCCCCTTTCGTTTGATACCCATATTGTATGGTAATATAGAATTTTTCGGGCAATCGCATTTTGACCGATGACTCAGTTATCGATCAATTTATCGAAATATATCCAAGTACAAATGAAACCTGGGGCCTTCCCCTTTTGTTTGATACCAATATTGTAGGGCAATTTTATGGTTTTTGTGCAATAACATTTTCACCGATAACTCAGTTATCGATAAATTTATCGAAATATATCGAAGTCCAAATGAAACCTGCGGCCTTATCCTTTCGTTTTATACACATATTATAGAGTAATGTTAAGTTTTTTGGGCAATCACCGATAACTCAGCTATCGATAAATTTATCGAAATATATCGAAGTCAAATGAAACCTAGAGCTATCCCCTTTCGTTTGATACCCATATTGTATGGTAACATAGAAGTTTTCGGGCAATCGCATTTTGACCGATGACTCAGTTATCGATCAATTTATCGAAATATATCCAAGTACAAATGAAACCTGGGGCCTTCCCCTTTCGTTTTATACCCATATTGTAGGGAAAGTTTAAGGTTTTTGTTCAATCACATTTTCACCGATAACTCATCATCGATAAATTTATCGAAACCTATCGAAGTCCAAATGAAACCCGGAGCTATCTTGTTTCGTTTGATACCCATATTGTAGGGTAATATAGAGGTTTTCGGGCAATCGCATTTTAAACGATAACTCAGTTATCGATCAATTTATCGAAACCTATCGAAGTCCAAATGAAACCTGGGGCCCCTCTCGTTTGATACCCATATTGTGTTGTAATATTAAGGTTTTCGGGCAATCGAATTTTATAACTAACTTAGTTATCGATCAATTTATCGAAATATATCGAAGTCCAAATGAAACCTGGAGCTATCCCCTTTCGTTTGATACCCATATTGTAGGGTAATATTAAGGTTTTCGGGCAATCGAATTTTGACCGATAAATTAGTTATCGACCAATTTATCGAAATATATCGAAGTCCAAATGAAACCTGGAGCCATCCCCTTTCTTGTGATACCCATATTGTAGGGTAATATTAAGGTTTTCGGGCAATCGAATTTTGACCGATAACTTAGTTATCGATCAATTTATCGAAATATATCGAAGTCCAAATGAAACCTGGAGGTATCCCCTTTCGTTTGATACCCATATTGGAGGGTAATTTTAAGGTTTTTGTGCAATAACATTTTCACCGATAACTCAGTTATCGATAAATTTATCGAAACCTGTCAAAGTTCAAATGAAACCTGGGGCCATCCCCTTTCGTTTAGTACCCATATTGTAGGGTAATATCTAAGTTTTCGGGCAATCGCATTTTAACCAATAACTCAGTTGTCAATAAATTTATCGAAATATATCGAAGTCCAAATGATACCTGGGGCCATCCTATACCTATATGCGAAATATCATAAGTATAGGTCAAGTATACTCAGAATTGTTTGGGGGAAAAAATATCAAAAATTAATGGTCCCTAGAAACGTCCGAACCCCCAACCTTAATAAAAAAAAAATAGCCTATAACTCCTTCCAGACTATAACCTGTATGCGTTCCTAACTTCATCAAAATCCGTCTTGCCATTCTCACGTGATAGAGTAACAGCAGCAAACGTCTGGAAATCCAAACATCGCTACATTCACATTTATAATATTAGTATGATTATTGCCTTCTGAATAATTTAACAAATTCGAATATTTTGAAAATTTTTAAAAAGAATATTGAAAACTGGTTTTCAAAAATATTCTTTTGAGGTATTCGTTGGTAACGTTAGGGGGCCTTTCAAGAATTCAATTTTTAAAAATTGTGCCAGGATGAATTCAACTTTAAATGTTGATTTGATACAATATTGTAGGGTAATATTAAGGTTTTTCTGCAATCGCATTTTTACCGATAACTCAGTTAGAGATAAATTTATCGAAATATGTCGAAGTACAAATGAAACCTGGGGCCTTCCCCTTTCGTTTGATACCCATATTGTAGGGCAAGTTTAAGGTTTTTGGGCAATCACATTTTCACCGATAACTCAGTTATCGATCAATTTATCGAAACCTATCGAAGTCCACATGAAACCTGCGGCCTTCTCCTTTCGTTTTATACACATATTATAGAGTAATGTTAAGTTTTTTGGGCAATCACCGATAACTCAGCTATCGATAAATTTATCGAAATATATCGAAGTCAAATGAAACCTAGAGCTATCCCCTTTCGTTTGATACCCATATTGTATGGTAATATAGAAGTTTTCGGGCAATCGCATTTTGACCGATGACTCAGTTATCGATCAATTTATCGAAATATATCCAAGTACAAATGAAACCTGGGGCCTTCCCCTTTCGTTTTATACCCATATTGCAGGGAAAGTTTAAGGTTTTTGTTCAATCACATTTTCACCGATAACTCATCATCGATAAATTTATCGAAACCTATCGAAGTCCAAATGAAACCTGGAGCTATCCCCTTTCGTTTGATACCCATATTGTAGGGTAATATTAAGGTTTTCGGGCAATCGAATTTTGACCGATAAATTAGTTATCGACCAATTTATCGAAATATATCGAAGTCCAAATGAAACCTGGAGCCATCCCCTTTCGTGTGATACCCATATTGTAGGGTAATATTAAGGTTTTCGGGCAATCGAATTTTGACCGATAACTTAGTTATCGATCAATTTATCGAAATATATCGAAGTCCAAATGAAACCTGGAGGTATCCCCTTTCGTTTGATACCCATATTGGAGGGTAATTTTAAGGTTTTTGTGCAATAACATTTTCACCGATAACTCAGTTATCGATAAATCTATCGAAACCTGTCAAAGTTCAAATGAAACCTGGGGACATCCCCTTTCGTTTAATACCCATATTGTAGGGTAATATCTAAGTTTTCGGGCAATCGCATTTTAACCAATAACTCAGTTGTCAATAAATTTATCGAAATAGATCGAAGTCCAAATGAAACCTGGGGCCATCCTATACCTATATGCGAAATATCATAAGTATAGGTCAAGTATACTCAGAATTGTTTGGGGGAAAAAATATCAAAAATTAATGGTCCCTAGAAACGTCCGAACCCCCAACCTTAATAAAAAAAAAATAGCCTAGAACTCCTTCCAGACTATAACCTGTATGCGTTCCTAACTTCATCAAAATCCGTCTTGCCATTCTCACGTGATAGAGTAACAGCAGCAAACGTCTGGAAATCCAAACATCGCTACATTCACATTTATAATATTAGTATGATTATTGCCTTCTGAATAATTTAACAAATTCGAATATTTTGAAAATTTTTAAAAAGAATATTGAAAACTGGTTTTCAAAAATATTCTTTTGAGGTATTCGTTGGTAACGTTAGGGGGCCTTTCAAGAATTCAATTTTTAAAAATTGTGCCAGGATGAATTCAACTTTAAATGTTGATTTGATACAATATTGTAGGGTAATATTAAGGTTTTTCTGCAATCGCATTTTTACCGATAACTCAGTTAGAGATAAATTTATCGAAATATGTCGAAGTACAAATGAAACCTGGGGCCTTCCCCTTTCGTTTGATACCCATATTGTAGGGCAAGTTTAAGGTTTTTGGGCAATCACATTTTCACCGATAACTCAGTTATCGATCAATTTATCGAAACCTATCGAAGTCCACATGAAACCTGCGGCCTTCTCCTTTCGTTTTATACACATATTATAGAGTAATGTTAAGTTTTTTGGGCAATCACCGATAACTCAGCTATCGATAAATTTATCGAAATATATCGAAGTCAAATGAAACCTAGAGCTATCCCCTTTCGTTTGATACCCATATTGTATGGTAATATAGAAGTTTTCGGGCAATCGCATTTTGACCGATGACTCAGTTATCGATCAATTTATCGAAATATGTCGAAGTACAAATGAAACCTGGGGCCTTCCCCTTTCGTTTGATACCCATATTGTAGGGCAATTTTAAGGTTTTTGTGCAATAACATTTTCACCGATAACTCAGTTATCGATAAATTTATCGAAATATATCGAAGTAAAAATGAAACCTGCGGCCTTCTCCTTTCGTTTTATACACATATTATAGAGTAATGTTAAGTTTTTTGGGCAATCACCGATAACTCAGCTATCGATAAATTTATCGAAATATATCGAAGTCAAATGAAACCTAGAGCTATCTCCTTTCGTTTGATACCCATATTGTATGGTAATATAGAAGTTTTCGGGCAATCGCATTTTGACCGATGACTCAGTTATCGATCAATTTATCGAAATATGTCGAAGTACAAATGAAACCTGGGGCCTTCCCCTTTCGTTTGATACCCATATTGTAGGGCAATTTAAGGTTTTTGGGCAATCACATTTTCACCGATAACACATCATCGATAAATTTATCGAAACCTATCGAAGTCCAAATGAAACCTGGGGCCATCCTATACCTATATGCGAAATATCATAAGTATAGGTCAAGTACACTCAGAAGTGTATGGGGGAAAAAAATATCAAAAATTAATGGTCCCTAGAAACGTCCGAACCCCCAAAATTAATAAAAAAAAAAATTGCCTATAACTCCTTCCAGACTATAACCTGTATGCGTTCCTGACTTCATCAAAATCCGTCTTGCCATTCTCACTTGATAGAGTAACAGAAGCAAACGTCTGGACATCCAAACATCGCTACATTCACATTTCTAATATTAGTATGATTATTGCCTTCTGAATAATTTACCAAATTCGAATATTTTGAAAATTTTTAAAAAGAATATTGAAAACTGGTTTTCAAAAATGTTCTTTTGAGGTATTCGTTGGTAACGTTAGGGGGCCTTTCAAGAATTCAATTTTTACAAATTGTGCCAGGATGAATTCAACTTCAAATGTTGATTTGATACAATATTGTAGGGTAATATTAAGGTTTTTCTGCAATCGCATTTTTACCGATAACTCAGTTAGAGATAAATTTATCGAAACCTATCGAAGTCCACATGAAACCTGCGGCCTTCTCCTTTCGTTTTATACCCATATTATAGGGTAATGTTAAGTTTTTTGGGCAATCACCGATAACTCAGCTATCGATAAATTTATCGAAATATATCGGAGTCAAATGAAACCTAGAGCTATCCCCTTTCGTTTGATACCCATATTGTAGGGCAAGTTTAAGGTTTTTGGGCAATCACATTTTCACCGATAACTCAGTTATCGATCAATTTATCGACACCTATCGAAGTCCACATGAAACCTGCGGCCTTCTCCTTTCGTTTTATACCCATATTATAGGGTAATGTTAAGTTTTTTGGGCAATCACCGATAACTCAGCTATCGATAAATTTATCGAAATATATCGAAGTCAAATGAAACCTAGAGCTATCCCCTTTCGTTTGATACCCATATTGTATGGTAATATAGAAGTTTTCGGGCAATCGCATTTTGACCGATAACTCAGTTATCGATCAATTTATCGAAATATATCCAAGTACAAATGAAACCTGGGGCCTTCCCCTTTCGTTTGATACCCTTATTGTAGGGAAAGTTTAAGGTTTTTGTTCAATCACATTTTCACCGATAACTCATCATCGATAAATTTATCGAAACCTATCGAAGTCCAAATGAAACCTGGAGCTATCTTGTTTCGTTTGATACCCATATTGTAGGGTAATATAGAGGTTTTCGGGCAATCGCATTTTAAACGATAACTCAGTTATCGATCAATTTATCGAAACCTATCGAAGTCCAAATGGAACCTGGAGCCCCTCTCGTTTGATACCCATGTTGTGTTGTAATATTAAGGTTTTCGGGCAATCGAATTTTATAACTAACTTAGTTATCGATCAATTTATCGAAATATATCGAAGTCGAAATGAAACCTGGAGCTATCCCCTTTCGTTTGATACCCATATTGTAGGGTAATTTTAAGGTTTTTGTGCAATCACATTTTCACCGATAACTCAGTTATGGATAAATTTATCGAAACCTGTCGAAGTCGAAATGAAACCTGGGGCCATCCCCATTCGTTTGATACCCATATTGTAGGGCCAGTTTAAGGTTTTTGGGAAACCATATTTTCACCGATAACTCAGTCATCAATAAATTTATCGAAACCATTCGAAGTCCAAGTGAAACCTGGGGCCATCCCCTTTCGTTTGATACCCATATTGTAGGGTAATATCAAAGTTTTCGGGCAATCGCATTTTGACCTATAACTTAGTTATCGATCAATTTATCGAAATATATCGAAGCCAAAATAAAACCTGGGGCCTTCCCCTTTCGTTTGATACCCATAAATTTCAACAAAATCCGTCTTGCCATTTTCACGTTTTTAGGTAACAAAAGCAAACGTCTGGACATCCAAACATACAAACATCCAAACATCGCTACATTCACATTTATAATATTAGTACGATTATTGCCTACTGAAGAATTTACCAAATTCGAATATTTTGAAAAAAGACTATTGAAAACCAAAAATACGGTTCTTTTTCGGTATTCGTTGGTAATGTTAGGGGTCCTTTCAAGAATTCAATGATTGACAAATTGTGCCAGGATGAATGCAAATTCAAATGTTGAGTTGATACAATATTGTAGGGTAATATTAAGGTTTTTCTGCAATCGCATTTTTACCGATAACTCAGTTATAGATAAGTTTATCGAAATATGTCGAAGTACAAATGAAACCTGGGTCCATCCCCTTTCGTTTGATACCCATATTGTAGGGCAAGTTTAAGGTTTTTGGGCAATCACATTTTCACCGATAACTCAGTTATCGATCAATTTATCGAAACCTATCGAAGTCCACATGAAACCTGCGGCCTTCTCCTTTCGTTTTATACCCATATTATAGGGTAATGTTAAGTTTTTTGGGCAATCACCGATAACTCAGCTATCGATAAATTTATCGAAATATATCGAAGTCAAATGAAACCTAGAGCTATCCCCTTTCGTTTGATACCCATATTGTATGGTAATATAGAATTTTTCGGGCAATCGCATTTTGACCGATGACTCAGTTATCGATCAATTTATCGAAATATATCCAAGTACAAATGAAACCTGGGGCCTTCCCCTTTTGTTTGATACCAATATTGTAGGGCAATTTTATGGTTTTTGTGCAATAACATTTTCACCGATAACTCAGTTATCGATAAATTTATCGAAATATATCGAAGTCCAAATGAAACCTGCGGCCTTCTCCTTTCGTTTTATACACATATTATAGAGTAATGTTAAGTTTTTTGGGCAATCACCGATAACTCAGCTATCGATAAATTTATCGAAATATATCGAAGTCAAATGAAACCTAGAGCTATCCCCTTTCGTTTGATACCCATATTGTATGGTAACATAGAAGTTTTCGGGCAATCGCATTTTGACCGATGACTCAGTTATCGATCAATTTATCGAAATATATCCAAGTACAAATGAAACCTGGGGCCTTCCCCTTTCGTTTTATACCCATATTGTAGGGAAAGTTTAAGGTTTTTGTTCAATCACATTTTCACCGATAACTCATCATCGATAAATTTATCGAAACCTATCGAAGTCCAAATGAAACCCGGAGCTATCTTGTTTCGTTTGATACCCATATTGTAGGGTAATATAGAGGTTTTCGGGCAATCGCATTTTAAACGATAACTCAGTTATCGATCAATTTATCGAAACCTATCGAAGTCCAAATGAAACCTGGGGCCCCTCTCGTTTGATACCCATATTGTGTTGTAATATTAAGGTTTTCGGGCAATCGAATTTTATAACTAACTTAGTTATCGATCAATTTATCGAAATATATCGAAGTCCAAATGAAACCTGGAGCTATCCCCTTTCGTTTGATACCCATATTGTAGGGTAATATTAAGGTTTTCGGGCAATCGAATTTTGACCGATAAATTAGTTATCGACCAATTTATCGAAATATATCGAAGTCCAAATGAAACCTGGAGCCATCCCCTTTCGTGTGATACCCATATTGTAGGGTAATATTAAGGTTTTCGGGCAATCGAATTTTGACCGATAACTTAGTTATCGATCAATTTATCGAAATATATCGAAGTCCAAATGAAACCTGGAGGTATCCCCTTTCGTTTGATACCCATATTGGAGGGTAATTTTAAGGTTTTTGTGCAATAACATTTTCACCGATAACTCAGTTATCGATAAATTTATCGAAACCTGTCAAAGTTCAAATGAAACCTGGGGCCATCCCCTTTCGTTTAATACCCATATTGTAGGGTAATATCTAAGTTTTCGGGCAATCGCATTTTGACCTATAACTTAGTTATCGATCAATTTATCGAAATATATCGAAGCCAAAATAAAACCTGGGGCCTTCCCATTTCGTTTGATACCCATATTGTAGGGTAATATTAAGGTTTTCGGGCAATAACATTTTCACCGATAACTCAGTTATCGATAAATTTATCGAAACCTGTCAAAGTTCAAATGAAACCTGGGGCCATCCCCTTTCGTTTAATACCCATATTGTAGGGTAATATCTAATTTATCGGTCAATTTATCGAAATATATCGAAGTCCAAATGAAACCTGGAGCTATCCCCTTCGTGTGATACCCATATTGTAGGGTAATATTAAGGTTTTCGGGCAATCGAATTTTGACCGATAACTTAGTTATCGATCAATTTATCGAAATATATCGAAGTCCAAATGAAACCTGGAGCTATCCCCTTTCGTGTGATACCCATATTGTAGGGTAATATTAAGGTTTTCGGGCAATCGAATTTTGACCGATAACTTAGTTATCGATCAATTTATCGAAATATATCGAAGTCCAAATGAAACCTGGAGCTATCCCCTTTCGTTTGATACCCATATTGTAGGGTAATATTAAGGTTTTCGGGCAATCGAATTTTGACCGATAACTTAGTTATCGATCAATTTATCGAAATATATCGAAGTCCAAATGAAACCTGGGGTCATCCCCTTTCGTTTGATACCCATATTGTAGGGCCAGTTTAAGGTTTTTGGGAAACCATATTTTCACCGATAACTCAGTCATCAATAAATTTATCGAAATCATTCGAAGTCCAAGTGAAACCTGGGGCCATCCCCTTTCGTTTGATACCGATATTGTAGGGTAATATCAAAGTTTTCGGGCAATCGCATTTTGACCTATAACTTAGTTATCGATCAATTTATCGAAATATATCGAAGTCCAAATGAAACCTGGAGCCATCCCCTTTCGTGTGATACCCATATTGTAGGGTAATATTAAGGTTTTTCTGCAATCGCATTTTTACCGATAACTCAGTTATAGATAAATTTATCGAAATATGTCGAAGTCCAAATGAAACCTGGGTCCATCCCCTTTCGTTTGATACCCATATTGTAGAGTAATATTAAGGTTTTTCGGCAATCGCATTTTAACCAATAACTCAGTTGTCAATAAATTTATCGAAATATATCGAAGTCCAAATGAAACCTGGGGCCATCCTATACCTATATGCGAAATATCATAAGTATAGGTCAAGTATACTCAGAATTGTTTGGGGGAAAAAATATCAAAAATTAATGGTCCCTAGAAACGTCCGCACCCCCAAACTTAATAAAAAAAAAATAGCCTATAACTCCTTCCAGACTATAACCTGTATGCGTTCCTAACTTCATCAAAATCCGTCTTGCCATTCTCACGTGATAGAGTAACAGAAGCAAACGTCTGGAAATCCAAACATCGCTACATTCACATTTATAATATTAGTATGATTATTGCCTTCTGAATAATTTAACAAATTCGAATATTTTGAAAATTTTTAAAAAGAATATTGAAAACTGGTTTTCAAAAATGTTCTTTTGAGGTATTCGTTGGTAACGTTAGGGGGCCTTTCAAGAATTCAATTTTTACAAATTGTGCCAGGATGAATTCAACTTTAAATGTTGATTTGATACAATATTGTAGGGTAACATTAAGGTTTTTCTGCAATCGCATTTTTACCGATAACTCAGTTAGAGATAAATTTATCGAAATATGTCGAAGTACAAATGAAACCTGCGGCCTTCTCCTTTCGTTTTATACACATATTATAGAGTAATGTTAAGTTTTTTGGGCAATCACCGATAACTCAGCTATCGATAAATTTATCGAAATATATCGAAGTCAAATGAAACCTAGAGCTATCCCCTTTCGTTTGATACCCATATTGTATTCGGGCAATCGCATTTTGACCGATAACTCAGTTATCGATCAATTTATCGAAATATATCCAAGTACAAATGAAACCTGGGGCCTTCCCCTTTCGTTTGATACCCTTATTGTAGGGAAAGTTTAAGGTTTTTGTTCAATCACATTTTCACCGATAACTCATCATCGATAAATTTATCGAAACCTATCGAAGTCCAAATGAAACCTGGAGCTATCTTGTTTCGTTTGATACCCATATTGTAGGGTAATATAGAGGTTTTCGGGCAATCGCATTTTAAACGATAACTCAGTTATCGATCAATTTATCGAAACCTATCGAAGTCCAAATGGAACCTGGAGCCCCTCTCGTTTGATACCCATGTTGTGTTGTAATATTAAGGTTTTCGGGCAATCGAATTTTATAACTAACTTAGTTATCGATCAATTTATCGAAATATATCGAAGTCGAAATGAAACCTGGAGCTATCCCCTTTCGTTTGATACCCATATTGTAGGGTAATTTTAAGGTTTTTGTGCAATCACATTTTCACCGATAACTCAGTTATGGATAAATTTATCGAAACCTGTCGAAGTCGAAATGAAACCTGGGGCCATCCCCATTCGTTTGATACCCATATTGTAGGGCCAGTTTAAGGTTTTTGGGAAACCATATTTTCACCGATAACTCAGTCATCAATAAATTTATCGAAACCATTCGAAGTCCAAGTGAAACCTGGGGCCATCCCCTTTCGTTTGATACCCATATTGTAGGGTAATATCAAAGTTTTCGGGCAATCGCATTTTGACCTATAACTTAGTTATCGATCAATTTATCGAAATATATCGAAGCCAAAATAAAACCTGGGGCCTTCCCCTTTCGTTTGATACCCATAAATTTCAACAAAATCCGTCTTGCCATTTTCACGTTTTTAGGTAACAAAAGCAAACGTCTGGACATCCAAACATACAAACATCCAAACATCGCTACATTCACATTTATAATATTAGTACGATTATTGCCTACTGAAGAATTTACCAAATTCGAATATTTTGAAAAAAGACTATTGAAAACCAAAAATACGGTTCTTTTTCGGTATTCGTTGGTAATGTTAGGGGTCCTTTCAAGAATTCAATGATTGACAAATTGTGCCAGGATGAATGCAAATTCAAATGTTGAGTTGATACAATATTGTAGGGTAATATTAAGGTTTTTCTGCAATCGCATTTTTACCGATAACTCAGTTATAGATAAGTTTATCGAAATATGTCGAAGTACAAATGAAACCTGGGTCCATCCCCTTTCGTTTGATACCCATATTGTAGGGCAAGTTTAAGGTTTTTGGGCAATCACATTTTCACCGATAACTCAGTTATCGATCAATTTATCGAAACCTATCGAAGTCCACATGAAACCTGCGGCCTTCTCCTTTCGTTTTATACCCATATTATAAGGTAATGTTAAGTTTTTTGGGCAATCACCGATAACTCAGCTATCGATAAATTTATCGAAATATATCGAAGTCAAATGAAACCTAGAGCTATCCCCTTTCGTTTGATACCCATATTGTATGGTAATATAGAATTTTTCGGGCAATCGCATTTTGACCGATGACTCAGTTATCGATCAATTTATCGAAATATATCCAAGTACAAATGAAACCTGGGGCCTTCCCCTTTTGTTTGATACCAATATTGTAGGGCAATTTTATGGTTTTTGTGCAATAACATTTTCACCGATAACTCAGTTATCGATAAATTTATCGAAATATATCGAAGTCCAAATGAAACCTGCGGCCTTCTCCTTTCGTTTTATACACATATTATAGAGTAATGTTAAGTTTTTTGGGCAATCACCGATAACTCAGCTATCGATAAATTTATCGAAATATATCGAAGTCAAATGAAACCTAGAGCTATCCCCTTTCGTTTGATACCCATATTGTATGGTAACATAGAAGTTTTCGGGCAATCGCATTTTGACCGATGACTCAGTTATCGATCAATTTATCGAAATATATCCAAGTACAAATGAAACCTGGGGCCTTCCCCTTTCGTTTTATACCCATATTGTAGGGAAAGTTTAAGGTTTTTGTTCAATCACATTTTCACCGATAACTCATCATCGATAAATTTATCGAAACCTATCGAAGTCCAAATGAAACCCGGAGCTATCTTGTTTCGTTTGATACCCATATTGTAGGGTAATATAGAGGTTTTCGGGCAATCGCATTTTAAACGATAACTCAGTTATCGATCAATTTATCGAAACCTATCGAAGTCCAAATGAAACCTGGGGCCCCTCTCGTTTGATACCCATATTGTGTTGTAATATTAAGGTTTTCGGGCAATCGAATTTTATAACTAACTTAGTTATCGATCAATTTATCGAAATATATCGAAGTCCAAATGAAACCTGGAGCTATCCCCTTTCGTTTGATACCCATATTGTAGGGTAATATTAAGGTTTTCGGGCAATCGAATTTTGACCGATAAATTAGTTATCGACCAATTTATCGAAATATATCGAAGTCCAAATGAAACCTGGAGCCATCCCCTTTCGTGTGATACCCATATTGTAGGGTAATATTAAGGTTTTCGGGCAATCGAATTTTGACCGATAACTTAGTTATCGATCAATTTATCGAAATATATCGAAGTCCAAATGAAACCTGGAGGTATCCCCTTTCGTTTGATACCCATATTGGAGGGTAATTTTAAGGTTTTTGTGCAATAACATTTTCACCGATAACTCAGTTATCGATAAATTTATCGAAACCTGTCAAAGTTCAAATGAAACCTGGAGCCATCCCCTTTCGTTTAATACCCATATTGTAGGGTAATATCTAAGTTTTCGGGCAATCGCATTTTGACCTATAACTTAGTTATCGATCAATTTATCGAAATATATCGAAGCCAAAATAAAACCTGGGGCCTTCCCATTTCGTTTGATACCCATATTGTAGGGTAATATTAAGGTTTTCGGGCAATAACATTTTCACCGATAACTCAGTTATCGATAAATTTATCGAAACCTGTCAAAGTTCAAATGAAACCTGGGGCCATCCCCTTTCGTTTAATACCCATATTGTAGGGTAATATCTAATTTATCGGTCAATTTATCGAAATATATCGAAGTCCAAATGAAACCTGGAGCTATCCCCTTCGTGTGATACCCATATTGTAGGGTAATATTAAGGTTTTCGGGCAATCGAATTTTGACCGATAACTTAGTTATCGATCAATTTATCGAAATATATCGAAGTCCAAATGAAACCTGGAGCTATCCCCTTTCGTGTGATACCCATATTGTAGGGTAATATTAAGGTTTTCGGGCAATCGAATTTTGACCGATAACTTAGTTATCGATCAATTTATCGAAATATATCGAAGTCCAAATGAAACCTGGAGCTATCCCCTTTCGTTTGATACCCATATTGTAGGGTAATATTAAGGTTTTCGGGCAATCGAATTTTGACCGATAACTTAGTTATCGATCAATTTATCGAAATATATCGAAGTCCAAATGAAACCTGGGGTCATCCCCTTTCGTTTGATACCCATATTGTAGGGCCAGTTTAAGGTTTTTGGGAAACCATATTTTCACCGATAACTCAGTCATCAATAAATTTATCGAAATCATTCGAAGTCCAAGTGAAACCTGGGGCCATCCCCTTTCGTTTGATACCGATATTGTAGGGTAATATCAAAGTTTTCGGGCAATCGCATTTTGACCTATAACTTAGTTATCGATCAATTTATCGAAATATATCGAAGTCCAAATGAAACCTGGAGCCATCCCCTTTCGTGTGATACCCATATTGTAGGGTAATATTAAGGTTTTTCTGCAATCGCATTTTTACCGATAACTCAGTTATAGATAAATTTATCGAAATATGTCGAAGTCCAAATGAAACCTGGGTCCATCCCCTTTCGTTTGATACCCATATTGTAGAGTAATATTAAGGTTTTTCGGCAATCGCATTTTAACCAATAACTCAGTTGTCAATAAATTTATCGAAATATATCGAAGTCCAAATGAAACCTGGGGCCATCCTATACCTATATGCGAAATATCATAAGTATAGGTCAAGTATACTCAGAATTGTTTGGGGGAAAAAATATCAAAAATTAATGGTCCCTAGAAACGTCCGCACCCCCAAACTTAATAAAAAAAAAATAGCCTATAACTCCTTCCAGACTATAACCTGTATGCGTTCCTAACTTCATCAAAATCCGTCTTGCCATTCTCACGTGATAGAGTAACAGAAGCAAACGTCTGGAAATCCAAACATCGCTACATTCACATTTATAATATTAGTATGATTATTGCCTTCTGAATAATTTAACAAATTCGAATATTTTGAAAATTTTTAAAAAGAATATTGAAAACTGGTTTTCAAAAATGTTCTTTTGAGGTATTCGTTGGTAACGTTAGGGGGCCTTTCAAGAATTCAATTTTTACAAATTGTGCCAGGATGAATTCAACTTTAAATGTTGATTTGATACAATATTGTAGGGTAACATTAAGGTTTTTCTGCAATCGCATTTTTACCGATAACTCAGTTAGAGATAAATTTATCGAAATATGTCGAAGTACAAATGAAACCTGCGGCCTTCTCCTTTCGTTTTATACACATATTATAGAGTAATGTTAAGTTTTTTGGGCAATCACCGATAACTCAGCTATCGATAAATTTATCGAAATATATCGAAGTCAAATGAAACCTAGAGCTATCCCCTTTCGTTTGATACCCATATTGTATTCGGGCAATCGCATTTTGACCGATAACTCAGTTATCGATCAATTTATCGAAATATATCCAAGTACAAATGAAACCTGGGGCCTTCCCCTTTCGTTTGATACCCTTATTGTAGGGAAAGTTTAAGGTTTTTGTTCAATCACATTTTCACCGATAACTCATCATCGATAAATTTATCGAAACCTATCGAAGTCCAAATGAAACCTGGAGCTATCTTGTTTCGTTTGATACCCATATTGTAGGGTAATATAGAGGTTTTCGGGCAATCGCATTTTAAACGATAACTCAGTTATCGATCAATTTATCGAAACCTATCGAAGTCCAAATGGAACCTGGAGCCCCTCTCGTTTGATACCCATGTTGTGTTGTAATATTAAGGTTTTCGGGCAATCGAATTTTATAACTAACTTAGTTATCGATCAATTTATCGAAATATATCGAAGTCGAAATGAAACCTGGAGCTATCCCCTTTCGTTTGATACCCATATTGTAGGGTAATTTTAAGGTTTTTGTGCAATCACATTTTCACCGATAACTCAGTTATGGATAAATTTATCGAAACCTGTCGAAGTCGAAATGAAACCTGGGGCCATCCCCATTCGTTTGATACCCATATTGTAGGGCCAGTTTAAGGTTTTTGGGAAACCATATTTTCACCGATAACTCAGTCATCAATAAATTTATCGAAACCATTCGAAGTCCAAGTGAAACCTGGGCCCATCCCCTTTCGTTTGATACCCATATTGTAGGGTAATATCAAAGTTTTCGGGCAATCGCATTTTGACCTATAACTTAGTTATCGATCAATTTATCGAAATATATCGAAGCCAAAATAAAACCTGGGGCCTTCCCCTTTCGTTTGATACCCATAAATTTCAACAAAATCCGTCTTGCCATTTTCACGTTTTTAGGTAACAAAAGCAAACGTCTGGACATCCAAACATACAAACATCCAAACATCGCTACATTCACATTTATAATATTAGTACGATTATTGCCTACTGAAGAATTTACCAAATTCGAATATTTTGAAAAAAGACTATTGAAAACCAAAAATGCGGTTCTTTTTCGGTATTCGTTGGTAATGTTAGGGGTCCTTTCAAGAATTCAATGATTGACAAATTGTGCCAGGATGAATGCAAATTCAAATGTTGAGTTGATACAATATTGTAGGGTAATATTAAGGTTTTTCTGCAATCGCATTTTTACCGATAACTCAGTTATAGATAAGTTTATCGAAATATGTCGAAGTACAAATGAAACCTGGGTCCATCCCCTTTCGTTTGATACCCATATTGTAGGGCAAGTTTAAGGTTTTTGGGCAATCACATTTTCACCGATAACTCAGTTATCGATCAATTTATCGAAACCTATCGAAGTCCACATGAAACCTGCGGCCTTCTCCTTTCGTTTTATACCCATATTATAGGGTAATGTTAAGTTTTTTGGGCAATCACCGATAACTCAGCTATCGATAAATTTATCGAAATATATCGAAGTCAAATGAAACCTAGAGCTATCCCCTTTCGTTTGATACCCATATTGTATGGTAATATAGAATTTTTCGGGCAATCGCATTTTGACCGATGACTCAGTTATCGATCAATTTATCGAAATATATCCAAGTACAAATGAAACCTGGGGCCTTCCCCTTTTGTTTGATACCAATATTGTAGGGCAATTTTATGGTTTTTGTGCAATAACATTTTCACCGATAACTCAGTTATCGATAAATTTATCGAAATATATCGAAGTCCAAATGAAACCTGCGGCCTTCTCCTTTCGTTTTATACACATATTATAGAGTAATGTTAAGTTTTTTGGGCAATCACCGATAACTCAGCTATCGATAAATTTATCGAAATATATCGAAGTCAAATGAAACCTAGAGCTATCCCCTTTCGTTTGATACCCATATTGTATGGTAACATAGAAGTTTTCGGGCAATCGCATTTTGACCGATGACTCAGTTATCGATCAATTTATCGAAATATATCCAAGTACAAATGAAACCTGGGGCCTTCCCCTTTCGTTTTATACCCATATTGTAGGGAAAGTTTAAGGTTTTTGTTCAATCACATTTTCACCGATAACTCATCATCGATAAATTTATCGAAACCTATCGAAGTCCAAATGAAACCCGGAGCTATCTTGTTTCGTTTGATACCCATATTGTAGGGTAATATAGAGGTTTTCGGGCAATCGCATTTTAAACGATAACTCAGTTATCGATCAATTTATCGAAACCTATCGAAGTCCAAATGAAACCTGGGGCCCCTCTCGTTTGATACCCATATTGTGTTGTAATATTAAGGTTTTCGGGCAATCGAATTTTATAACTAACTTAGTTATCGATCAATTTATCGAAATATATCGAAGTCCAAATGAAACCTGGAGCTATCCCCTTTCGTTTGATACCCATATTGTAGGGTAATATTAAGGTTTTCGGGCAATCGAATTTTGACCGATAAATTAGTTATCGACCAATTTATCGAAATATATCGAAGTCCAAATGAAACCTGGAGCCATCCGCTTTCGTGTGATACCCATATTGTAGGGTAATATTAAGGTTTTCGGGCAATCGAATTTTGACCGATAACTTAGTTATCGATCAATTTATCGAAATATATCGAAGTCCAAATGAAACCTGGAGGTATCCCCTTTCGTTTGATACCCATATTGGAGGGTAATTTTAAGGTTTTTGTGCAATAACATTTTCACCGATAACTCAGTTATCGATAAATTTATCGAAACCTGTCAAAGTTCAAATGAAACCTGGGGCCATCCCCTTTCGTTTAATACCCATATTGTAGGGTAATATCTAAGTTTTCGGGCAATCGCATTTTGACCTATAACTTAGTTATCGATCAATTTATCGAAATATATCGAAGCCAAAATAAAACCTGGGGCCTTCCCATTTCGTTTGATACCCATATTGTAGGGTAATATTAAGGTTTTCGGGCAATAACATTTTCACCGATAACTCAGTTATCGATAAATTTATCGAAACCTGTCAAAGTTCAAATGAAACCTGGGGCCATCCCCTTTCGTTTAATACCCATATTGTAGGGTAATATCTAAGTTATCGGTCAATTTATCGAAATATATCGAAGTCCAAATGAAACCTGGAGCTATCCCCTTCGTGTGATACCCATATTGTAGGGTAATATTAAGGTTTTCGGGCAATCGAATTTTGACCGATAACTTAGTTATCGATCAATTTATCGAAATATATCGAAGTCCAAATGAAACCTGGAGCTATCCCCTTTCGTGTGATACCCATATTGTAGGGTAATATTAAGGTTTTCGGGCAATCGAATTTTGACCGATAACTTAGTTATCGATCAATTTATCGAAATATATCGAAGTCCAAATGAAACCTGGAGCTATCCCCTTTCGTTTGATACCCATATTGTAGGGTAATATTAAGGTTTTCGGGCAATCGAATTTTGACCGATAACTTAGTTATCGATCAATTTATCGAAATATATCGAAGTCCAAATGAAACCTGGGGTCATCCCCTTTCGTTTGATACCCATATTGTAGGGCCAGTTTAAGGTTTTTGGGAAACCATATTTTCACCGATAACTCAGTCATCAATAAATTTATCGAAATCATTCGAAGTCCAAGTGAAACCTGGGGCCATCCCCTTTCGTTTGATACCGATATTGTAGGGTAATATCAAAGTTTTCGGGCAATCGCATTTTGACCTATAACTTAGTTATCGATCAATTTATCGAAATATATCGAAGTCCAAATGAAACCTGGAGCCATCCCCTTTCGTGTGATACCCATATTGTAGGGTAATATTAAGGTTTTCGGGCAATCGAATTTTGACCGATAACTTAGTTATCGATCAATTTATCGAAATATATCGAAGTCCAAATGAAACCTGGAGCTTTCCCCTTTCGTTTGATACCCATATTGTAGGGTAATTTTAAGGTTTTTGTGCAATAACATTTTCACCGATAACTCATCATCGATAAATTTATCGAAATATATCGAAGTAAAAATGAAACCTGCGGCCTTCTCCTTTCGTTTTATACACATATTATAGAGTAATGTTAAGTCTTTTGGGCAATCACCGATAACTCAGCTATCGATAAATTTATCGAAATATATCGAAGTCAAATGAAACCTAGAGCTATCCCCTTTCGTGTGATACCCATATTGTAGGGTAATATTAAGGTTTTTCTGCAATCGCATTTTTACCGATAACTCAGTTATAGATAAATTTATCGAAATATGTCGAAGTCCAAATGAAACCTGGGTCCATCCCCTTTCGTTTGATACCCATATTGTAGAGTAATATTAAGGTTATTCGGCAATCGCATTTTAACCAATAACTCAGTTGTCAATAAATTTATCGAAACCATTCGAAGTCCAAGTGAAACCTGGGGCCATCCCCTTTCGTTTGATACCGATATTGTAGGGTAATATCAAAGTTTTCGGGCAATCGCATTTTGACCTATAACTTAGTTATCGATCAATTTATCGAAATATATCGAAGTCCAAATGAAACCTGGAGCCATCCCCTTTCGTGTGATACCCATATTGTAGGGTAATATTAAGGTTTTTCTGCAATCGCATTTTTACCGATAACTCAGTTATAGATAAATTTATCGAAATATGTCGAAGTCCAAATGAAACCTGGGTCCATCCCCTTTCGTTTGATACCCATATTGTAGAGTAATATTAAGGTTTTTCGGCAATCGCATTTTAACCAATAACTCAGTTGTCAATAAATTTATCGAAATATATCGAAGTCCAAATGAAACCTGGGGCCATCCTATACCTATATGCGAAATATCATAAGTATAGGTCAAGTATACTCAGAATTGTTTGGGGGAAAAAATATCAAAAATTAATGGTCCCTAGAAACGTCCGCACCCCCAAACTTAATAAAAAAAAAATAGCCTATAACTCCTTCCAGACTATAACCTGTATGCGTTCCTAACTTCATCAAAATCCGTCTTGCCATTCTCACGTGATAGAGTAACAGAAGCAAACGTCTGGAAATCCAAACATCGCTACATTCACATTTATAATATTAGTATGATTATTGCCTTCTGAATAATTTAACAAATTCGAATATTTTGAAAATTTTTAAAAAGAATATTGAAAACTGGTTTTCAAAAATGTTCTTTTGAGGTATTCGTTGGTAACGTTAGGGGGCCTTTCAAGAATTCAATTTTTACAAATTGTGCCAGGATGAATTCAACTTTAAATGTTGATTTGATACAATATTGTAGGGTAACATTAAGGTTTTTCTGCAATCGCATTTTTACCGATAACTCAGTTAGAGATAAATTTATCGAAATATGTCGAAGTACAAATGAAACCTGCGGCCTTCTCCTTTCGTTTTATACACATATTATAGAGTAATGTTAAGTTTTTTGGGCAATCACCGATAACTCAGCTATCGATAAATTTATCGAAATATATCGAAGTCAAATGAAACCTAGAGCTATCCCCTTTCGTTTGATACCCATATTGTATGGTAATATAGAATTTTTCGGGCAATCGCATTTTGACCGATGACTCAGTTATCGATCAATTTATCGAAATATATCCAAGTACAAATGAAACCTGGGGCCTTCCCCTTTTGTTTGATACCAATATTGTAGGGCAATTTTATGGTTTTTGTGCAATAACATTTTCACCGATAACTCAGTTATCGATAAATTTATCGAAATATATCGAAGTCCAAATGAAACCTGCGGCCTTCTCCTTTCGTTTTATACACATATTATAGAGTAATGTTAAGTTTTTTGGGCAATCACCGATAACTCAGCTATCGATAAATTTATCGAAATATATCGAAGTCAAATGAAACCTAGAGCTATCCCCTTTCGTTTGATACCCATATTGTATGGTAACATAGAAGTTTTCGGGCAATCGCATTTTGACCGATGACTCAGTTATCGATCAATTTATCGAAATATATCCAAGTACAAATGAAACCTGGGGCCTTCCCCTTTCGTTTTATACCCATATTGTAGGGAAAGTTTAAGGTTTTTGTTCAATCACATTTTCACCGATAACTCATCATCGATAAATTTATCGAAACCTATCGAAGTCCAAATGAAACCCGGAGCTATCTTGTTTCGTTTGATACCCATATTGTAGGGTAATATAGAGGTTTTCGGGCAATCGCATTTTAAACGATAACTCAGTTATCGATCAATTTATCGAAACCTATCGAAGTCCAAATGAAACCTGGGGCCCCTCTCGTTTGATACCCATATTGTGTTGTAATATTAAGGTTTTCGGGCAATCGAATTTTATAACTAACTTAGTTATCGATCAATTTATCGAAATATATCGAAGTCCAAATGAAACCTGGAGCTATCCCCTTTCGTTTGATACCCATATTGTAGGGTAATATTAAGGTTTTCGGGCAATCGAATTTTGACCGATAAATTAGTTATCGACCAATTTATCGAAATATATCGAAGTCCAAATGAAACCTGGAGCCATCCCCTTTCGTGTGATACCCATATTGTAGGGTAATATTAAGGTTTTCGGGCAATCGAATTTTGACCGATAACTTAGTTATCGATCAATTTATCGAAATATATCGAAGTCCAAATGAAACCTGGAGGTATCCCCTTTCGTTTGATACCCATATTGGAGGGTAATTTTAAGGTTTTTGTGCAATAACATTTTCACCGATAACTCAGTTATCGATAAATTTATCGAAACCTGTCAAAGTTCAAATGAAACCTGGGGCCATCCCCTTTCGTTTAATACCCATATTGTAGGGTAATATCTAAGTTTTCGGGCAATCGCATTTTGACCTATAACTTAGTTATCGATCAATTTATCGAAATATATCGAAGCCAAAATAAAACCTGGGGCCTTCCCATTTCGTTTGATACCCATATTGTAGGGTAATATTAAGGTTTTCGGGCAATAACATTTTCACCGATAACTCAGTTATCGATAAATTTATCGAAACCTGTCAAAGTTCAAATGAAACCTGGGGCCATCCCCTTTCGTTTAATACCCATATTGTAGGGTAATATCTAAGTTATCGGTCTATTTATCGAAATATATCGAAGTCCAAATGAAACCTGGAGCTATCCCCTTCGTGTGATACCCATATTGTAGGGTAATATTAAGGTTTTCGGGCAATCGAATTTTGACCGATAACTTAGTTATCGATCAATTTATCGAAATATATCGAAGTCCAAATGAAACCTGGAGCTATCCCCTTTCGTGTGATACCCATATTGTAGGGTAATATTAAGGTTTTCGGGCAATCGAATTTTGACCGATAACTTAGTTATCGATCAATTTATCGAAATATATCGAAGTCCAAATGAAACCTGGAGCTATCCCCTTTCGTTTGATACCCATATTGTAGGGTAATATTAAGGTTTTCGGGCAATCGAATTTTGACCGATAACTTAGTTATCGATCAATTTATCGAAATATATCGAAGTCCAAATGAAACCTGGGGTCATCCCCTTTCGTTTGATACCCATATTGTAGGGCCAGTTTAAGGTTTTTGGGAAACCATATTTTCACCGATAACTCAGTCATCAATAAATTTATCGAAATCATTCGAAGTCCAAGTGAAACCTGGGGCCATCCCCTTTCGTTTGATACCGATATTGTAGGGTAATATCAAAGTTTTCGGGCAATCGCATTTTGACCTATAACTTAGTTATCGATCAATTTATCGAAATATATCGAAGTCCAAATGAAACCTGGAGCCATCCCCTTTCGTGTGATACCCATATTGTAGGGTAATATTAAGGTTTTCGGGCAATCGAATTTTGACCGATAACTTAGTTATCGATCAATTTATCGAAATATATCGAAGTCCAAATGAAACCTGGAGCTTTCCCCTTTCGTTTGATACCCATATTGTAGGGTAATTTTAAGGTTTTTGTGCAATAACATTTTCACCGATAACTCATCATCGATAAATTTATCGAAATATATCGAAGTAAAAATGAAACCTGCGGCCTTCTCCTTTCGTTTTATACACATATTATAGAGTAATGTTAAGTCTTTTGGGCAATCACCGATAACTCAGCTATCGATAAATTTATCGAAATATATCGAAGTCAAATGAAACCTAGAGCTATCCCCTTTCGTGTGATACCCATATTGTAGGGTAATATTAAGGTTTTTCTGCAATCGCATTTTTACCGATAACTCAGTTATAGATAAATTTATCGAAATATGTCGAAGTCCAAATGAAACCTGGGTCCATCCCCTTTCGTTTGATACCCATATTGTAGAGTAATATTAAGGTTATTCGGCAATCGCATTTTAACCAATAACTCAGTTGTCAATAAATTTATCGAAACCATTCGAAGTCCAAGTGAAACCTGGGGCCATCCCCTTTCGTTTGATACCGATATTGTAGGGTAATATCAAAGTTTTCGGGCAATCGCATTTTGACCTATAACTTAGTTATCGATCAATTTATCGAAATATATCGAAGTCCAAATGAAACCTGGAGCCATCCCCTTTCGTGTGATACCCATATTGTAGGGTAATATTAAGGTTTTTCTGCAATCGCATTTTTACCGATAACTCAGTTATAGATAAATTTATCGAAATATGTCGAAGTCCAAATGAAACCTGGGTCCATCCCCTTTCGTTTGATACCCATATTGTAGAGTAATATTAAGGTTTTTCGGCAATCGCATTTTAACCAATAACTCAGTTGTCAATAAATTTATCGAAATATATCGAAGTCCAAATGAAACCTGGGGCCATCCTATACCTATATGCGAAATATCATAAGTATAGGTCAAGTATACTCAGAATTGTTTGGGGGAAAAAATATCAAAAATTAATGGTCCCTAGAAACGTCCGCACCCCCAAACTTAATAAAAAAAAAATAGCCTATAACTCCTTCCAGACTATAACCTGTATGCGTTCCTAACTTCATCAAAATCCGTCTTGCCATTCTCACGTGATAGAGTAACAGAAGCAAACGTCTGGAAATCCAAACATCGCTACATTCACATTTATAATATTAGTATGATTATTGCCTTCTGAATAATTTAACAAATTCGAATATTTTGAAAATTTTTAAAAAGAATATTGAAAACTGGTTTTCAAAAATGTTCTTTTGAGGTATTCGTTGGTAACGTTAGGGGGCCTTTCAAGAATTCAATTTTTACAAATTGTGCCAGGATGAATTCAACTTTAAATGTTGATTTGATACAATATTGTAGGGTAACATTAAGGTTTTTCTGCAATCGCATTTTTACCGATAACTCAGTTAGAGATAAATTTATCGAAATATGTCGAAGTACAAATGAAACCTGGGGCCTTCCCCTTTCGTTTGATACCCATATTGTAGGGCAAGTTTAAGGTTTTTGGGCAATCACATTTTCACCGATAACTCAGTTATCGATCAATTTATCGAAATATGTCGAAGTACAAATGAAACTTGGACCCTTCCCCTTTCCTTTGATACCCATATTGTAGGGCAATTTTAAGGTTTTTGTGCAATAACATTTTCACCGATAACTCAGTTATCGATAAATTTATCGAAATATATCGAAGTTCGTTCGTTTCGTTTTATACACATATTATAGAGTAATGTTAAGTTTTTTGGGCAATCACCGATAACTCAGCTATCGATAAATTTATCGAAATATATCGAAGTCAAATGAATCCTAGAGCTATCCCCTTTCGTTTGATACCCATATTGTATGGTAATATAGAAGTTTTCGGGCAATCGCATTTTGACAGATGACTCAGTTATCGATCAATTTATCGAAATATGTCGAAGTACAAATGAAACCTGGACCCTTCCCCTTTCCTTTGATACCCATATTGTAGGGCAATTTTAAGGTTTTTGTGCAATAACATTTTCACCGATAACTCAGTTATCGATAAATTTATCGAAATATATCGAAGTAAAAATGAAACCTGCGGCCTTCTCCTTTCGTTTTATACACATATTATAGAGTAATGTTAAGTTTTTTGGGCAATCACCGATAACTCAGCTATCGATAAATTTATCGAAATATATCGAAGTCAAATGAAACCTAGAGCTATCCCCTTTCGTTTGATACCCATATTGTATGGTAATATAGAAGTTTTCGGGCAATCGCATTTTGACCGATGACTCAGTTATCGATCAATTTATCGAAATATGTCGAAGTACAAATGAAACCTGGTGCCTTCCCCTTTCGTTTGATACCCATATTGTAGGGCAATTTAAGGTTTTTGGGCAATCACATTTTCACCGATAACTCAGTTATCGATCAATTTATCGAAATATATCCAAGTACAAATGAAACCTGGGGCCTTCCCCTTTCGTTTGATACCCATATTGTAGGGCAATTTTAAGGTTTTTGTGCAATAACATTTTCACCGATAACTCAGTTATCGATAAATTTATCGAAATATATCGAAGTAAAAATGAAACCTGCGGCCTTCTCCTTTCGTTTTATACACATATTATAGAGTAATGTTAAGTTTTTTGGGCAATCACCGATAACTCAGCTATCGATAAATTTATCGAAATATATCGAAGTCCAAATGAAACCTGGAGCTATCCCCTTTCGTTTGATACCCATATTGTATGGTAATATAGAAGTTTTCGGGCAATCGCATTTTGACCGATGACTCAGTTATCGATCAATTTATCGAAATATATCCAAGTACAAATGAAACCTGGGGCCTTCCCCTTTCGTTTGATACCCATATTTTAGGGAAAGTTTAAGGTTTTTGTTCAATCACATTTTCACCGATAACTCATCATCGATAAATTTATCGAAACCTATCGAAGTCCAAATGAAACCTGGAGCCCCTTCTCGTTTGATACCCATATTGTAGGGTAATATTAAGGTTTTCGGGCAATCGAATTTTGACCGATAACTTAGTTATCGATCAATTTATTGAAATATATCGAAGCCAAAATGAAACCTGGAGCTATCCCCTTTCGTTTGATACCCATATTGTAGGGTAATATTAAGGTTAAGGGCAATCGAATTTTGACCGATAACTTAGTTATCGATCAATTTATCGAAATATATCGAAGCCAAAATAAAACCTGGAGCTATCCCCTTTCGTTTGATACCCATATTGTAGGTTAATATCAAAGTTTTCGGGCAATCGCATTTTGACCTATAACTTAGTTATCGATCAATTTATCGAAATATATCGAAGTCCAAATGAAACCTGGAGCCATCCCCTTTCGTGTGATACCCATATTGTAGGGTAATATTAAGGTTTTTGGGCAATCGAATTTTGACCGATAACTTAGTCATCGATCAATTTATCGAAATATATCGAAGTCCAAATGAAACCTGGAGCTATCCCCTTTCGTTTGATACCCATATTGTAGGGTAATTTTAAGGTTTTTGTGCAATAACATTTTCACCGATAACTCATCATCGATAAATTTATCGAAATATATCGAAGTAAAAATGAAACCTGCGGCCTTCTCCTTTCGTTTTATACACATATTATAGAGTAATGTTAAGTTTTTTGGGCAATCACCGATAACTCAGCTATCGATAAATTTATCGAAATATATCGAAGTCAAATGAAACCTAGAGCTTTCCCCTTTCGTTTGATACCCATATTATAGGGTAATGTTAAGTTTTTTGGGCAATCACCGATAACTCAGTTATCGATAAATTTATCGAAATATATCGAAGTACAAATGTAACCTGGAGCTACCCCTTTCGTTTGATACCCATATTGTAGGGAAATTTTAAGGTTTTTGTGCAATAACATTTTCACCGATAACTCAGTTATCGATAAATTTATCGAAATATATCGAAGCCCAAATGAAACCTGGGGCCATCCCCTTTCGTTTGATACCCATATTGTAGGGTAATATTAAGGTTTTTGGGCAATCGAATTGTGACCGATAACTTAGTTATCGATCAATTTATATTTATGTATATCGAAGCCAAAATGAAACCTGGGGCCCTCGGCTTTCGTTTGATACCCATATTGTACGATATTTCTATACCTATATGCGAAATATCATAAGAATAGGTTCATATGTCAATTTGACATTTGTTGAGTGCGGACGTGTTTTCACCCCCTCTCGTGTTCTTATTTTATTTATTTGCTTTTCATTCCTACCACTTATTATTTGTGAAATGGACAGTTTCTGTGCTAAGTGTGATAAAAGTTTGTCACTAGGTGACACTCATGTTGTGCCTTGTGGTGGCCTTTGCAATAACTTATTCCACCGCACTTGCTGCGAAGGCAATATGGCCGCATACGATGTGGACTTGCTAATAAAGAATCGCAACATAAGGTATTTCTGCGTGGATTGCTTGGGTTCGTTTGACAGGCTTTGCAGGGCCTACGATACTGTGTTGGCCTCACATAAAGCTAGCCTGGAGACCTCGTTGATAGCCATCGACATGAAATTCAAAGATTTATTTGCCGAAATTGCTATAATTAAAAGTGATATTCAAAATCATCTCAACTCCGACATAAACAAAAACAATGAAAAGTGTATGGAAGTGATGACCGATGGCGTTAATACATTAAAGAATGCTGTTGACTCTATCAACGCTACGAAGCAGTTAATTAGTGATAATAATAGTTGTGCACTCACTCCAAATGCTCTATCGCCTTCACCTTCTTTCATATCGCCGTGCATGCATTGTCATATGCAATATCACTCACCTCTTTCTGGTTCTAATACTACTGTAACTAACAGTGGTCATCGAATGTCAAACGAATGTCATGCTGCTTGTACGAATGCTAATGCTACTGCTAATGGCAATGACAATGCTGCATGCAGTGGGGCTAACATTACAAAGTCTCGTAAGAGAAAGACTGTACGGAACAGTGCTAATTCTGTTAATGCTTTTAAATCTGCTGCTACTGATAAAACTACTGCTGTTGCCGACAATTTTTCTGCTGATACCTTCACTGCTTCTTCTGTTATCGTTGCTGGTAATCCTACGAGTGCTACTAATTCTGTTAATGAGGACAGAACGAATTCTGTAAATGCTTCTAACTCTGCTGCTTCTGCTATTATCTCTAATAGTGGTATTGCCGCTGTACCTGCGGTTAACGTTATTAATGTTCTTGGCAATGTTGAAGATCTTAATAATGATAATAATGAAGTGCAAACTGCTGTTTCCAGAGAGGTGATTGCTGTGCCGCCTCCTAGATCGATCTTTGTATCACGGCTGCACTCATCGTTGTCGGAAGCTGACATTGTCAACTATATTGTATCTAAGCTTGGCCTTACACCAACTAAATTCAATGTCTTTAAGTTTAATTTTAAGTATGACAGGGACATTTCTTCTTTTAAAATATCAGTCTCTGAGGCATATATTGATAGAGTACTTGAAAATTCTTTTTGGCCGAAACATTCGGTTGTACACCTGTTCACAAAAAAGTCGAAATACGTGAGTAATCCAAAAAACTTAATGAACGGAGCGCGAACAGCGCAAAGTTAACAATCAACTACCAAAACGTCCGTGGCCTACGCTCGAAATTAAGTAATTTTTTACTTAATAGTTTTGTGTTCACTGCAGAAGTTATAGCTTTTACTGAAACCTGGTTAAAACCGGATAATTTTAATTCTGAAATTTTTTGTAGTAAGTACGTAGTTTATCGACTGGATCGTGTAGGAAGAGCAGGTGGCGTCCTTATCGCTGTCTGCTCAAACCTTCAATCCGAGTTGCTGGCGTGCGATATCGCAACTGACATTGAATTCGTGGCAGTAAAGCTGTCTCTGGGTTATTTCAGTTTATACATTTGCTGCTCTTATATACCGCCTCGGTCGGATATGCATGTTTATACACGCCATAGCTTAGCTATCTGCAATTTGCACTCTCAATTGCGAAATAATGACCGTCTAGTAGTTCTTGGTGATTTCAATATACCATCTGTAAATTGGATCAATATGAGTGACTCGAATTTTATGACCCACACAACTCAGCATGAGTTTCTTGATAGCCTGTGTGACACATCTCTTCTTCAATTTAACAAATTTCTTAATTGTAAGAACAAGATGTTGGATTTAGTGTTTGCGGATGATTCTTCGGGTACTACTCTCAGCCGAATTCCCCCCTTATCCCTTCCTGAAGACCCTTTACATCCTACGCTTGAGATAGTACTGGATTTCATTCAACCTGCTGTGGCTGAAATATCAAAAGCGAAATTTCGACCCCGTTCGAGATGTTTTTATAAGGTAAATTTTGATGAGCTCAACGAGTTAATTGCTGCTCACGACTGGTCGAACCTCTATGAGTGCAATAATGTAGAGCTAGCGACTTCCATATTTTATAGTTCTATCGAAGAATTCTTTGACAGCTGTATACCCCTTAGTTTTGTTAGGGCAACTAGGCAACTTGTTAGATTGCATAATATAAAGTCAGGGCTCTACAAGCGTTTTAAAATATCTAGGACACCTGTGAATTTTTCAAAATATTAAGTGGCGCGCTCCAATTTCCATCGTCTCAATGGACAATGTTATAAAGACTACTTAACCTGCTGTAAATTTCAGTTCAGTAGAAATCCAAAACGATTTTATAGTTTTGTTAACTCAAAAAGGAAAACATCTGGATTTCCATCTTCTTTTGTTTATGGGTGTAAAAATGCCAGCACCGATTACGACATTGCGGATCTATTCGCGGAATTTTTTAAGTCTACTTATTCGTCAAATTTTGTTCTATCAGATCGTTACCCGTATAAATTGGAGAGTTCTAATTGCATTTTAAGCCCTTTCATCGACAAAGACACCGTTCTTAAAGGTCTTCTTTCACTCAAACCGATATTTTCTCCGGGTCCGGATGGCGTACCCAGTTGTGTGCTAAAATACTGTGCTGAAAGTCTATCCGAACCGATCTTAAAAATATTTAAACTGTCTTTGGAATCCGCGTCATTCCCATCAATTTGGAAGAAATCATTTATTATACCCTTACATAAAAATGGTAGCAGGTCTAATATTGAGAAGTACAGAGGCATAGCTAAACTCTCAGCTATCCCTAAACTTTTTGAACAGGTAATTACGTTCCAACTCCAATATACTTGTAGGTCTTTATTATCACCTTGCCAACACGGTTTTGTAAGTCGCAGATCTACAACTACCAATCTGTTGGAATTTACTTCCTTAGTTATGGACGGTTTCCTGAATGGCAAGCAAACGGATGTCATTTATACCGATTTTAGCAAAGCATTTGACTCTGTTAATCATGCGCTTTTAATTAAGAAACTTGATCTACTTGGTTTTCCTGAACATTTATTACATTTCATTGAAAGTTACCTGGAAGGTAGGACTCAACGAGTTTTGTTCAAAAGCACATTTTCGAAGTCAATTGACGTAACCTCGGGTGTACCTCAGGGTAGCCATCTGGGCCCATTGCTTTTTACGCTGTTCATAAATGACTTACCTAAGGTTATCTTACATTCTCGAGTTCTTATGTACGCAGATGACGTTAAAATCTGTTACACTTATCTGCCATCGGACTCGTCCTGTCTCGACCGCTTGCAGGTCGATTTAGACTTATTTCAAAGTTGGTGTACAGCAAACTTACTTGTTTTGAATTACTCTAAGTGTAATCAAATGACATATCACCGTGTGAAACCAGTTATAACATCTTATATGCTAAACGCGTTACCTTTGGAGCGTATATCTGTTGCAAAAGATCTGGGTGTAATATTTGATCCCAAATTGAGTTTTACTATTCATATTTCATCTACTATAAACAAAGCAAATGGGGTACTTGGGTTTATAAAGCGATGGGCTAAAGAGTTTGATGACCCTTATTTCACCAGGATTCTTTACACCTCATTAGTACGTCCAATTCTGGAGTATTGCTCCTGTGTTTGGTCTCCTAGCTATCAAAATCGCATCAACCGGATCGAGTCGGTCCAGAAACAGTTTTTAATTTTTGCATTGCGAGGTCTCAATTGGGATTCGAGTCTTCACCTACCACCGTATAGGAATAGACTTCTCCTTATTAGATTGCCAGCGCTAGAAGACCGTAGAATATTACTCGGCGTAATGTTCATTCACAAATTAATTATCGGAGAGGTTGACTCTCCCGACCTGGTTAGCAGACTACATTTTGCAGTTCCTGTTAGGACTTCCAGACATTTTGTGCCCTTCCATTTGCCTCTTTGCAGGCAAAATTTTGCCAGAAATAACCCCATGCGAATTTGGTGCTCACGTTATAATGAGTTGTACAACTGTATCAGTTTCGAATTTTCAACTGCCGCCCTGCATACGGCCATATCTACTCTTGATCTTAGCCTGATATTTTAATATTTTCTTTTTGTTATTTAATGTGATATTATATATATATTATATGTTAACTAAATGTATATAATTTTTGTTCATAACTTTAATTTTGGCTTTGTATACATTCTTCTATATTTTATATTTTATCCCTTTATACTCAATAGTCGATCGCTATATGTTTTGAGTCGACTTTAAACTTAAATAAATAAATAAAATAAAATATACTTAGAGTTATATAGAATAAAAAAAATTTCGAAAAGAAACGGTCCCTAGCAGGGTCGGAACCCCCAACATTAAAAAAAAAAAATAGCCTATAGCTCCTTCCAGACTATAACCTGTAGGCGTGCCAAATTTCAACAAAATCCGTCTAGCCATTCTCACGTTTTTAGGGAACAAAAGCAAACGTCTGGACATCCAAACATCCAAACATCGCTACATTCACATTTATAATAAGGATTAGTAGGATTTTTGTGTTTAATAACGCGTGTGAACATAACTTTATGTGAAATAATATGAATCTAAACAGCACATGCATCTCTGTGCCGACATTATTGGTTGTCAAAATTTTATCTTTATATTTACCACGATAACTGTCAGAATTTACCATCGCTCTGTCAAAATTTTGCTTTTTTCAACCATTTGGAACACTGCCTTTGGTGTACAATTTGGGAATTTTTGTTGTACGTATTCCAACGTGCAACCTGTGTAATTTTTGCACTTTTATGCATATGTGTATATTCTGTTTAAAACTTTCACTCAAATCCTAGGCAGATATCCGCAAGAACCCCTTTTTTGGATAAAATTTATGAGTTATTGTTCATTCCTTTTGCTGATAATATAATATTTGTGCTCTCCGGATACAGGTTTAGACCTCGTAGTTCTAAAAAAAAAAAAAAAAGAACCACAGAATACATATCGTTGATGCCTTTGCAAAACCACCTATCTGAAAGCAGTCAAATTTTACAGGAGAGCAAAACCTAATTTCTATGTATAGCTAATGTTTTAACTTAATTTTTGTTTCTATTTTTAAAAGATAATATTTACCTGAATAACATAGAATTGAACTAAACTTTTAAGTAGTGAGTTAGTTTTTTGTGGAATTATTTTGCCTATAGGCGATTTTTCACTTTTGTGATTTGGGAAGTTTTGCATTTGGTCGATAGGTGGTTTCGCATAGGCAACAACGATATGTACAAACGTATGTTGCATAACAATAACAGAAGCCATTACGGCAATTTTTGGTGGATACTTTCCGATATTTTGTCAGATTTACTGATCACAATTTTTTTTTTTTGTTCGGGATGACGCCCGATCGGCACACAGCCTAACTGGGAAAACTACATTTTCATTTTTATATATAGATTACAACTTCTTCACCATGATATGGATTACAGGCCATTCACCACAATGTTTGAGCCATCCACCGCAATAAGGTAGCGAAAAGGAATTCACCATTTGGAAAAATTACGGAATAAAAATCTATAATCACAATCAAAACTTTTGGTTGTTGTCTTCCCTACAGGAACATTTCAGTTAGAATACCAGTGATCTCAACTGACTACAATTTATATGGTAGCTAAACTTCTTTAGCTAATATATGATTAAATTGAGGATTTAGAAAATATTTTGTTCTATATAAATAAACACTATGTCCGATAGAATAAAGAAAAGAAGAAAATTTTGTAAATCGGTTAAGCCGTTATTGAGTATTAGCTAAAAAAATTTTAAATTGAGATTAGAAAAAAAAAAATTTATGTGGTAAATGAGACATGAAACAGATTGGAAACATTAAAGAAAAAATATTTAAAATCGGTTGAGCCGATACGGAGATCTTATGGTATATACGAACGCCAATTCATTTCATATATAGATTACAAATTCTTCACCATAACATAGATTATGAAAAAGGACGGAATAACAACCTATATTCACAATCAAAACTTTTGATTCATTCACTTTTTCAACATTCGCAATAGTAGCGAAAAGGAATTGACCATTTGTATTTTTAAATATAAAACGGAAAAAATCTGTATGGCATTAAGTTCCCTACAGGAACATTTCAGTTAGAATACCAGTGATCTCAACTGACCAAAATTTATATGGTAGCTAAACTTCTTTAGCTAATATATGATTAAATTGAAGATTTAGAAAATGTTTTGTTCTATATAAATAAACACTATGTCCGATAGAATAAAGAAAAGGAAAAATTTTGAAAATCGGTTAAGCCGTTATTGAGTATTAGCTAAAAAAATTTTAAATTGAGATTAGAAAAAAAATAATTTATGTGGTAAATAAGACATGAAACATTAAAGAAAAAATATTTAAAATCGGTTGAGCCGATACGGAGATCTTACGGTATATACGAACGCCAATTCATTTTTATATATATAGATTACGGGTGTAGGAATTTTGGGAGTTTCCTCCTTTTTAACAAGCTTATTCCTGCGCCGATACTCCTCTATGGTGATCGGTGTAGGCCCTTGCTTTTCGGTGTCACGATCTTTTAAAATTTTTTCAGAAATGGCAATTAGCTCTTTGATAGTATCGTGACACTTGTTAAAAATTCTATCAAATTCTTCTTTAGTTTTTATTTCTTGCATACTAACTTAATTTTTAATTTTTTGTTTGTAACGTTAACCTTTAAGCAACATGTGCTTATAAAAAAAATTCCTAAGCAAATCAAATTGCTCTTAGCTTAGCGGCCGTAGAGGCGTGCCTACCAAATTTCTAATGTATGTTTATACAAATAATGTCTGCCAATGTCCAGTTTTCGTTTTGCTGCCAGTCTCTTTTTCCAGGATGTTTGGTTTGTCTATGTCTATTCCACCCTTTTTATGCTTACAAATTTATGCTGCCAGTCTTCTGGATGTCTTCTGTTTGGTGTTGGAGGGTTCATTCAAAAACATTTGCCGAAAAGAAGTCCAAATATGGCCGCAACACTTGTCAACGCTATATAAAATATCAGAATTTGCTTCTCGCCTACTGTCCTGGCGGGATTATGACTGGCTGATATTAAGCCTGGTCTGGATCGCCATGTAAGTGAAGCAAGTTTAGCGTGTGATCAAGAAGTGAATGTTTATTAAAAATTCTTTCTCTTTTTATACAAATTATTGACTTACACGTATAAGCTTAAACACTAATACTTACAAACTACTTTCCTAATGTGTAAATATGTATAATATGTGGAAAGGCTAGCGTCAGCATTTTGCGATCAAGTGCTGTCATATGTAACCAAATATGCGGCATGTGCTAGTGAAGTTGAACTCCCGCTGAGTTCATGATTTATCTAGGTCACTAGTGTTTGTTTATTGTGACGAAATATTCTGAAGTCAACAGCCTGTTCGTCACACTACAATAACTTCTCAAATTGATGATCTTAAAAAATTATGATTGAATCTAAAGGGAATAAGTCCAGTGCAAAGGAAAAGAAAAGGTAAATGATAAGGTTAAAGTGAAGAACAAAAACAGTGCCAAAATCAATAATAAGAAAATTGATAAATTGTCTGTGGAAATAAATTCCCTAAAAGCTGCTGTTGTTAGTTCCGGTGCTTCACCTTCTAACAAAAATTGTTCCTCTACCGAAAAGGATCTTTTTTCTTTTTCGCCGCTACCTAGCGGTTCGGGTTCCCTCTCTACTGTCCTTCCTCCTCTTAATTCTACTCATGGTGCTGTTACTCCTATCTTACCTTCGCTTGTGCAATCACAATCCGATTGCATTCGCTCATGTACCTTGGCTAAGTCTGCCGTTTCTGCTAATGGCGACAACCTTATACCGGGCACTCAAACCGCTGTTATTGCGGGTGGCAATAACACTGTGTCCGATTCTCAATCCGCTTCTACCGTTGGTGGTGAATGGCAAACCGTGCCCTTTAACAATTGGCGCTGGTCTTAAAGGTCTAAAAAGAATAAAAACAACCCTGAAGTTTCGAATACTGCCGTAAATCTTGACTCTTCTTCTGAGTGTTCTCACACAGTGACCCCGCAAACTGATGTTATCAGGGTGGTCACTGGTGTTCCACCGCGAAGGGCCATTTTTGTTTCTAGGCTGCATGCGTCGTTGACTCAGGCAGATATTAAGACATATGTTTGCTCCAAACTTGGTGTCGCCCCTACTAGCAACATTAGCGTTTATAAATTCAATTTCAAGTATGAAAGAGACATTTCATCTTTTAGGGTCTCAGTGCCGGACTCATTCTTCGATAGGGTACTTGACCCTAAGTTTTGGCCGGAACACTCTATTGTACATTTGTACACGAGTAAGCCCAAAACGGGAACTGGCTCCGCTTCAAAACACTGAATAGCTTAGCTACGTTGTCAACTTTAGTTATCCACTACCAAAATGTCCGTGGCCTACGCTCCAAATTGAATCACCTTTTTCTTAATAGCTTGACTTTTACTGCCCTGGTTAAAGCCAGACAACTTTAATTATGAAATTTTCTGCAGCAATTACGTCGTTTATCGGCGCGATCGTGAAACTAGTTATCTGTTCCTGAAGATACCCTTCACCCTACACTGGAGATTGCTTTGGACACTAGGCAACCCAGGGGGCTTATTACTACCAAAGGTAGACAGCGATCACGCACGCGATGGTTCTATAAAGCAAACTTCGTCATGCTCAACGAGTTGCTTGCCACCCATGATTGGACGGAGCTCTATGCTTGTAATGACATCGAGTCGGCAACCTCAGTTTTCTACAGTTCCCTAAATGGTTTCTTCGACAGCTGTGTCCCTTTTCGCGTCATTAGTGTTGGTATGGCAAAGCCGCCCTGGTGGTCTAAATAGCTGGTGAGACTCAGCAATATTAAGTCTTAGTTTTACAAGCGTTTTCAAAAAACAGGTGCATCTGCTGAGTATTCTAAATATTTGGTGGCGCGCTCCAACCTTCAGTTGCTCAACCAACAATGCTACAAAAGTTATTTAGTGGGCTGTAAAACCCAATTCTTTACCAACCCGAAAAAGTTCTACAATTTTGTCAATTCGAAAAGGAAAACTACCGGATTTCCATCTTCCTTCGCCTTTGGATCCAAGAGTGCTAGTTCGGATCAGGATATTTCTGATTTATTTGCAGAATTCTTTATGTCGACCTACACACACATCTACACATCGTCCGGATGGTGTTCCCAGTTGCGTGTTATATGCTATACATTTATCTGACCCAATTTTTAAACTGTTTAAACTATCTCTTGAATCTGCTGCGTTTCCTACAATCTGGAAGCAGTATTTTATTATGCCTTTACATAAAAAAGGTAGCAGGTCAAATATTGATGTCTTCTGTTTGGTGTTGGAGGGTTCATTCAAAAACATTTGCCGAAAAGAAGTCCAAATATGGCCGCAACACTTGTCAACGCTATATAAAATATCAGAATTTGCTTCTCGCCTACTGTCCTGGCGGGATTATGACTGGCTGATATTAAGCCTGGTCTGGATCGCCATGTAAGTGAAGCAAGTTTAGCGTGTGATCAAGAAGTGAATGTTTATTAAAAATTCTTTCTCTTTTTATACAAATTATTGACTTACACGTATAAGCTTAAACACTAATACTTACAAACTACTTTCCTAATGTGTAAATATGTATAATATGTGGAAAGGCTAGCGTCAGCATTTTGCGATCAAGTGCTGTCATATGTAACCAAATATGCGGCATGTGCTAGTGAAGTTGAACTCCCGCTGAGTTCATGATTTATCTAGGTCACTAGTGTTTGTTTATTGTGACGAAATATTCTGAAGTCAACAGCCTGTTCGTCACACTACAATAACTTCTCAAATTGATGATCTTAAAAAATTATGATTGAATCTAAAGGGAATAAGTCCAGTGCAAAGGAAAAGAAAAGGTAAATGATAAGGTTAAAGTGAAGAACAAAAACAGTGCCAAAATCAATAATAAGAAAATTGATAAATTGTCTGTGGAAATAAATTCCCTAAAAGCTGCTGTTGTTAGTTCCGGTGCTTCACCTTCTAACAAAAATTGTTCCTCTACCGAAAAGGATCTTTTTTCTTTTTCGCCGCTACCTAGCGGTTCGGGTTCCCTCTCTACTGTCCTTCCTCCTCTTAATTCTACTCATGGTGCTGTTACTCCTATCTTACCTTCGCTTGTGCAATCACAATCCGATTGCATTCGCTCATGTACCTTGGCTAAGTCTGCCGTTTCTGCTAATGGCGACAACCTTATACCGGGCACTCAAACCGCTGTTATTGCGGGTGGCAATAACACTGTGTCCGATTCTCAATCCGCTTCTACCGTTGGTGGTGAATGGCAAACCGTGCCCTTTAACAATTGGCGCTGGTCTTAAAGGTCTAAAAAGAATAAAAACAACCCTGAAGTTTCGAATACTGCCGTAAATCTTGACTCTTCTTCTGAGTGTTCTCACACAGTGACCCCGCAAACTGATGTTATCAGGGTGGTCACTGGTGTTCCACCGCGAAGGGCCATTTTTGTTTCTAGGCTGCATGCGTCGTTGACTCAGGCAGATATTAAGACATATGTTTGCTCCAAACTTGGTGTCGCCCCTACTAGCAACATTAGCGTTTATAAATTCAATTTCAAGTATGAAAGAGACATTTCATCTTTTAGGGTCTCAGTGCCGGACTCATTCTTCGATAGGGTACTTGACCCTAAGTTTTGGCCGGAACACTCTATTGTACATTTGTACACGAGTAAGCCCAAAACGGGAACTGGCTCCGCTTCAAAACACTGAATAGCTTAGCTACGTTGTCAACTTTAGTTATCCACTACCAAAATGTCCGTGGCCTACGCTCCAAATTGAATCACCTTTTTCTTAATAGCTTGACTTTTACTGCCCTGGTTAAAGCCAGACAACTTTAATTATGAAATTTTCTGCAGCAATTACGTCGTTTATCGGCGCGATCGTGAAACTAGTTATCTGTTCCTGAAGATACCCTTCACCCTACACTGGAGATTGCTTTGGACACTAGGCAACCCAGGGGGCTTATTACTACCGAAGGTAGACAGCGATCACGCACGCGATGGTTCTATAAAGCAAACTTCGTCATGCTCAACGAGTTGCTTGCCACCCATGATTGGACGGAGCTCTATGCTTGTAATGACATCGAGTCGGCAACCTCAGTTTTCTACAGTTCCCTAAATGGTTTCTTCGACAGCTGTGTCCCTTTTCGCGTCATTAGTGTTGGTATGGCAAAGCCGCCCTGGTGGTCTAAATAGCTGGTGAGACTCAGCAATATTAAGTCTTAGTTTTACAAGCGTTTTCAAAAAACAGGTGCATCTGCTGAGTATTCTAAATATTTGGTGGCGCGCTCCAACCTTCAGTTGCTCAACCAACAATGCTACAAAAGTTATTTAGTGGGCTGTAAAACCCAATTCTTTACCAACCCGAAAAAGTTCTACAATTTTGTCAATTCGAAAAGGAAAACTACCGGATTTCCATCTTCCTTCGCCTTTGGATCCAAGAGTGCTAGTTCGGATCAGGATATTTCTGATTTATTTGCAGAATTCTTTATGTCGACCTACACACACATCTACACATCGTCCGGATGGTGTTCCCAGTTGCGTGTTATATGCTATACATTTATCTGACCCAATTTTTAAACTGTTTAAACTATCTCTTGAATCTGCTGCGTTTCCTACAATCTGGAAGCAGTATTTTATTATGCCTTTACATAAAAAAGGTAGCAGGTCAAATATTGAGAATTATAGGGGCATAGCTAAGCTCTCAGCTATTCCTAAAACATTTGAACACATAATAACTCGCCAGCTGCAATACCGGTGTAGGTGTTTATTATCACCGTGTCAGCATGGTTCTGTACCCCGATGATCTACCTCAACTAACTTGCTTGAGCTTTTAATCCATAAACTCGATTTACTGGGTTTTCCAAATCAGTTATTATTATGGCTTGCTAATTATCTTACAAATAGGACTCAACAGGTGTTGTTAAAAAATACTTTGTCTAAGTCCATTGACGTAACTTCCGGTGTCCCCCAGGGTAGTCATCTTGGCCCCTTACTCTTTACCCTGTTCATAAATGACCTCCCCCAAATAATCTCTCATTCTCGAACTCTTATGTATGCGGATGATGTGAAACTTTGTTTCACCTATTCGCCTACTGTACCTTCCCGTGGAGATCTCTTTCAGGCCGATTCGGAGTCATTTCGCTGCTGGTGTGCAGTAAATTTATTAATATTGAATAGCTCTAAATGTAAGCTAATGGCTTTTCATCGACTAAAGCCGGGTTTGGTCTCCTACGTACTAAACGACTCTCTTTTGGAATGCATATCTGTTGTAACTGATTTAGGTGTTATTTTTGACCCTAAACTAAGTTTTAATATGCATATTTCATCTATTGCTAACAAAGCTAAAGAATTTGACGACCCGTACCTCACGAAAGTTCTTTACACATCGCTGGTTCGTCCAATACTTGAGTATTGCTCGTGTGTCTGGTGTCCCTTGTATCAAGTCCATATACAGCGGATTGAGTCAGTACAAAATCAATTCTTGATTTTTGCTTTGCGGGGTCTTAACTGGAATCCAACTACTCACCTGCCCCCTTATAGAAGTAGGCTTCTCCTCTTAGATTTACCTTCTCTGAAAAATCGTAGGGTTTTACTAGGTGTAATGTTCCTCCATAAGCTGATTGTTGGTGAAATCGATTCATATGATCTTGTTAGTCGACTGAGTTTTGAGTACCCGCTGGGGCGTCCAGGCACTATGTGCCTTTTCAATTACCCCTTTGTCGACAAAACTTTGCAAAAACCCACCCGCTAAACCTTTGGTGTTCATTTTACAACGAGTTATATAGCTGCATTAGTTTCGAATGTTCTTTTGCCTCACTTCAAAATTTAATACTTGCATTCCTGCTAAACGCTGATTAATATCATGTAAGTCCTCCACCCGTCGTTGCTCCGAGCGCTGCGTGGAATCGCGTCCATTCCACCGGCATCACACATATATCAACGTATACAATTAATTAATTAAATTGTGCGCTGCGCGGAATCACGTCCATTCCGCCAGCAAATCTCATATCGCTCTGGGACTCAGCTTTACACTAATAAATATTCGACCGTATGTCAGGGTGGATTGGAGACTCGGCCTCTTCAACCATCCTATGGATAATTCAAGATTTCAAGGCACAATATTCCACCAGCTTCTCACACAATATCAACGAACACACTTAAACAAATAACAAATAAATATTCGACCGTATGTCAGGGTGGATTGGAGACTCGGCCTCTTCAACCATCCTATGGATAATTCAAGATTTCAAGGCACAATATTCCACCAGCTTCTCACACAATATCAACGAACACACTTAAACAAATAATTACTCGACCGTATGTCAACCACCCGGTGAGGATGGAACAGTCAATGATTTTCAAGACCATCCTTATGGATGAACCGATCGTTTTATAAGATGGACAGCAATCACGGCCACTCTAATCTTTCCAGTTAATAACCAACTAGCTTTGATGACAACATTGCGTGAATAATCGACCGTATGTGTGGGTGGATGGGAGACACTGCCTCTCCAAACATATCATGTAATACTTTAATTCCCATTGTTAGTTTTTAAGTTATGTGCAATTTTAATAGTATCTGTCCTTAGTCGACCTCTTTGTTTGTGTCGACTTAAAACAAATTAATAAATATTTGGAGAAATTGTTCAACATATAAAGCTTACTCTTTAAAAATTATCCCATATTTCAACTTGGACATAGCGCAGCCCACATACCAAATTTCAACCAAATCGGGTCACCTTTGAAATAGTTCTGAATAGGTCGGACCCGAGTCCACTTCCCGGAAGAAAAATTATCCCATATTTTAACGTGGGTATACCGCTACCCACATACCAAATTTCAAGCTAATCGGGCCACATATGAAATAGTTTTGAATAGGTCTGTCCCGGTAGCACTTAGGAACATAAAAAATAGATAACAACCATCGCGAAGACCTAACGAATATACACACAAAATTTCATTAAAATCGGTCAAGCCGTTTCGGAGGAGTATGGCGTCGTACACCGTGACAGGGAAATTTTCTTCTTTGCAAAGCTCATACCACGTGCATTTTTGCATCGATTTTCTTAATAGTCTAACCTCGACCTTTTGTCATCTCCTTTCCATTTGACTCTTTAGTTGTGCCTACTCATTTCCCAAGTCATCCCCAGTCAGTTTTCAAAGAAATTTTCAATATACAGACACAAAGATATGCTGATACCCATATAGGGCGGCAGTGTACCTATGCAATTGAAATAAAAATTTGGGTGATTCGTTTGGCCTTGGCAGCAATGGACCAACTTTATTTAATTTGGCCTTTAATTTTGAATTTTGAGTTGAATTGCTGACCATTTATATGTAGTTCCTAACTATTTCTGTTGCTCCGAATGATGTCATTTGAAAACATGAATTAAATGTACGAATTGACTTTAGGAACATAAAAAATAGATAGCACTTAGGAACATAAAAAATAGATAACAACCATCTGGCAGACCTAACGAATATACATACAAATTTTATTTATTTTCATATTTTAACTTGGGCATAGCGCTGCCCACATACAAAATTGCAACCAAATCGGATCCCATGGGAAATAGTTTTGAATAGGTCGGTCCCGAGTCCACTTCCCGGAAGAAAAATTATCCCATATTCCAACTTGGGCATAGTGCAGCCCACATATCAAATTTCAACCAAATCGCGTCACATATGAAATTGTTTTGAATAGGTCGATCTCGGGTCCACTTCCCGGAAGAAAAATTATCCCACATTTCAACTTAGGCATAGTGCAGCCCACATAACAAATTTCAACCAAATCGCGTCACATATGAAATAGTTTTGAATAGGTCGGTCCCGGGTCCACTTCATGGAAGAAATATTATCCCATATTTCAACTTGGGCATAGCGCAGCCCACATACCAAATTTCAACCAAATCGCGTTACATATGAAATAGTTTTGAATAGGTAGGTCCCGGGTCCACTTCCCAGAATTATCCCATATTTTCACGTGGGCATAGCGCTGCCCACATACAAAATTTCAACCAAATCGCGTCACATATGAAATAGTTTTGAATAGGTCGGTCCCTGGTCCACTTCCCAGAATTATCCCATATTTTAACGAGGGCACACCGCTATGCACATACCAAATTTCAAGCTAATCGGGCCCCATATGAAATAGTTTTGAATAGGTCGGTCCCGGTAGCACTTAGGAACATTTGATGCCCAAATTGCCATATATTTAAAAAAAAGTCGGAAAGGTGGCAACCTTCTAAGTTTCCATTAGTGGCAAAATTCACGTAGAAAATCTAATCCATCTACCAAATTTCATCGAAATCGCTTTAGCCGTTCCCGGGATAGTGGTCGATAACTGAAGGAATAAATAAAATGCGCTCAGGTGGCAATACTACGTGAAAATATTTTGGTTGGTATGCGCCCTAAAATACCTTTCATTTGATACCCATATCGCCATATATTGCTAAATATTTAAAAAAAAATCGGAAAAATGGCAACCCTCTAAGCTTCCTTTAGTGGTAACATCCAAGTAGAAAATTTAAGAAGGAAGCATACTATCCATCTACCATATTTCATCAAAATCGGTTGAGCAGTTCCCGAAATAGTGGTCGATATCTGAAGGAATAAATAAAATGCGTTCAGGTGGCAATCCTACTCGAAAATATTTTGGTTGGTATACGGCCTAAAATACCTTTCATTTGATACCCATATTGCCATATATTGCTTACTATTTAAAAAAAAAATGGATATAGGTTGCAACCCCAAGGACCACCCCAAGTGGCAACACCAAAGTAGAAAATCTTAAAACAAAGCATAGTACCTGTGTACCAAATTTCATTAAAATCGGTGAAGTCGTTCGGGTGATAGTAATGGATATACAAATATACAAGAATAAGTCGTTTAAAGTTATAAGATAACAACCATCGCGCAGACCTAGCGAATATACATACATACAAAATTTCATTAAAATCGATCAAGCCGTTTCGGAGGAGTATGGCGTCGTACACCGTGACAGGAGAATTTTATACATATACATATCGACAGCCACACTGCAAAACCCTGTATGTTCAAAACCAAAAAGTGTTCAGGAGAGGGAAAAAACTGTAATAATTATAACGTATGTATATGAGCGACGGTTATTTCATTTCACCACTGGAAAGAAACGGGAAGTTGTAACACGATTTTGACTGCATTTTAATGCGCGCAATATAAGGATCTATTGAAAAGGCTCAGAACCTTATTTTTGGAAAAATAGTGACTTACGGGGTTTTGCAGTGTGGCTGTCGATATGTGGGTAAAATCACCTTAAGTGAGCCCACCATTTTTCCACTCATTACCAAATTCAGGTATGAGTACTTTTTCATGAAGTATTCACTATAGACAATTAGTCCCCAAAGGGGTTTTTAAAAATTGTGTTTTTTACAACAACAGCAACAATTTTTGTTTTAGAAAAAAGTAGTATGACCTTTAGTAAAAAAAGCAATAACTCAGAAGGTATTAGAGCAGGCGCGTAGCCAGAAAAAAATTTCGGGGGGGGTTTTGGCCAAAGTGTCAGTAAATAAGAATTACCTATAAATACACATATATTTATGTTTTCACATATTACATATTTATACTTTTATTTATTTGAAATTTTCCTCTTTCTACACGGCTAAAAATTTGAGCCTAGATTTTAAACCATTCATTGGTTTACACAATTTTTAAAACTTTTTTTTAATAAATTCCAAAACTTTCTCAATTTTTTGCTGGTTTGGTTTAAAACTTAACCGGGATAAATAAACACGGTACTTTTCGCACAAAATTCATGAGTGCGCCGTAGCTCAGTAGGTAGAGCATTGCGCACTGATTTGGGGCACGTCGGTTCGAGACCTAACATTTTTTAAAAAAACATATAAAATTGTTAAAACATTTTCGGTATAAAATTTAAATAATTTTTATTAGTCGCATTTCTATGACAGCCGTCGTAAATTTAATTCTAAACCAAATTTGGTCATACACCTAGATCGGTATGTCTGCGTTCAAAGGGTTTTTTTGGAATATGCAGTAAAATTAACTTCTTTAGACTAATTTAATTGTTTTGAATGAAAGTATGTGCAAATACATAATGAAACTTCTGCAAATCAAAGTTCAAAAGTTTGTGGAAAATTAGTGAAAATTTAAGAAATCTCGAAAAAATTTCATCGAAATTTCTAACTTTCTCGTAAAATTTTTTTGATTTTTTTCGAGTATGCAGTTTTGCTGCTCGTTCAATTGTCAAAAGCCGACCAAGAGCATTTTCTTCAATATAAAAATATTACGCTTATAAATTTGTATGGAAGATAATGCACTTGGCTAGGAAAAAAATTGCCAAAAATCGAGTAATTCTTCTAGCGGCTTAAGATTGCTATCTTTGTTCACTTTAATTGAACGGGCCACAAAACTGAAAACTCGAAAAAAATTTAAATATTTTTACTAAAAAGTTAGAAATTTTTATGAAAATTTTTCGAGTTTTCTTGAATTTTCATGAATTTTCCACAAAGTTCTTAACTGTGAGTTGCAGTATTTTTCTTGTTTTTTTGCACATTCTTTCATACAAAAATAATGAAATTAGTCAAAGGAAGTCAATCTTACTGAAAATTCCAAACAACACTTTGAATATGTAGCCCCAAAAAGTTTTAAATCTAGGAAAAATTTTTTATTAATATATTATTTATTTTTATTGTTTGTTTTCAAATTTTGTGTGGGATTTCTTCAGGCTTTGGCAATAAGTAAATAGTTGTCGCTTTATTTCTTGAAGAAAAACTGAAGCTTCCGGAAAAATAAAAACAAAAAATATAATGAAATAACATTGAAATTCATATAAAAAGCGGAAAATTGCAATTATTCAACATGCAAAACTTAACGTCAACATTTGTTGGCTATTCATGACAATTTTATAGTCAAGAAATACTTGAAAATATTTCTTAAGCATTTTCTTTTCAGCATACTGGGCTTTCTTTTAAACTTTTTCAATCCTTTTTTGCCAAATTAGCGTCACTTTTTACTATCACCTCACAAGTATAAGTACAATTTAATTGTTACTTTCTCTGATAATTCAATACGACTGCGTTGTGTACAGCTTAGTAATTTTTGGAAATTTTTTTTAACTTCTTGTTCACTTTTTTGGTTAAACCTTTGGCAACCGTGACTATAATAACGAGGGACACTCATTTTTACGATTTTTGCCCGCTGTATTCATAGCTCGAAAAGCAGTTAGTTTGGCGCGAATGAGTGAACCGTTGCAGGAATTTAGTTGTGACCTCTCAGACTTGCTCTGACAATTGATTAGCGACTGCCAATAACTTCTCTCAGTGTGAAATATTATTTAATTTTATTCTTTCGTATTTTCATTATTGCTATTAATGCTAATTTCTTAACAGGGATTTTAAAGGTAAATAGAGTAATTATTCTAGTACAGACGTATATTTTTTAATTTTCGGAAATTTCGGGGGGGGTTTGAACCCCCGAAACCCCCCCCTGAATACGCGCCTGTATTAGAGATATTCTAATGAAACTTTCAGGGTTCATAGTTCAATACTTGTATTTTAATAACATATATAGAAGTTAAAATTATTTATTTATTTCCATACTGTAAACTAATTTTTAAGTTACAAGCCAGAATATCTTTGACTTCTCCCTCAAAAAACGAAATTATTTTTTTTCAGTACTATGCATTAAACGTCAAAGTAACAGAATCCGCAAAAAAATTTCACTGCTCGCGCTTACTTTCAAGAAAAACAAATTTTTTATGTAGCACGGTTAGCTCTGTTGGTCCTTAACTTACCTTTCAGCTGCTCTGTAATTATAAAAAAGAAGCAATACTTTATTTTTTCAATAAAAATATTATTAATTATGAATATTTTTGTTTATTAAATATTTTTTTTTTTGCACAAATTGCATTATGCAGTAATAAGTTTTTTATTTTTTTTTTTTTCAAAGTGAAGAAATGAAATATTTATGTTATAATTTAATTTTTAATCTTTCTATTTTTAAGCACATACTTTGTTGTTAACAATTTTATTGTCTTTGGAAAAAAGCTTGCACTCGAGTGATGTGTTATCTAAAGCTTTATAGTAATGATATTGGCGTGTATTTTTGACCTTAAAAGAATGTTCATATCGTGATTTATATTTTTCCTCATTAGATTCATGGTCTTGTTGAGAGCAGAAACCAAAATTTACTTTTTTAAATGATTTTTCAGCCCATTCAAACAATGAATATGCATTAGTAATGTGGTTATCATTATCCCTTTGCAGACTTGCACGATAAGCTTGTCGTTTTACACTGCCTGCCAAGCCGTCGCATGCTCCTTTCCCGTGAGCTGTAGCAAAAAAGTTCCATTCCGCGTCAATGTTAAAATCGTTTTTGTGGTAAATCAAATTTGTAAAATTATATTTATTTTTGTAGTGCGAAGCAGCTCCGTCCGAAAAATATAAAAGTGTTTTAATCTTATCTTCGCCGAATTTATTTTTTAAGAATTCAACCAATTTAAAATTAACAAGTAAGGAAAGGGCTGTCTTCGGCTGTGCCGAAGGCTTCATACCTTTCATGAATACGCATAACTTTTTTAAGTGTCCGATCCTTACTTACAATTGGTACAAACTCTTCAAAACTGTTAATTTGAAAATACATGGCCCAAACCAGAGTTATCGGAGCAATCGATTATATGGGAGCTATATGTTATGTTAGTCCGATCTGTATGATTTTCACTACACACATCACATATGTAATAAGTACCAAACCTGCAAAATTTTACGTTCCTAGCTTCTTAACTGCAAAATCTATAGCCCAAAACCCATTTATCGAAACTATCGATTATATGGGAGCTATATGTTTGGTTGGTCCGATTTGAGTCATTTTCACTACACATGTTACTTATACAATATGTACGAAAAGTGCAAAATTTTGCGGTCCTAGCTTTTTAATTGCAAGATTTATAGACCAAAACCCGTTTATCGGAACAATCGATTGTATGGGAGCTATGCTTGGTATCGGTCCGATCTGGCTGGTTCCGACAAATGATTAATCCCATGCAAAATGGCGCCTGCTTGCAAAATTTCATCAAGATATCTCTAAAACTGAGGGACTAGTTTGCGTTCAAACAGACAGACGGACAGACGGACAGACGGACAGACGGACAGACGGACAGACGGACGGACGGACAGACGGACATGGCTAAATCAACTCAGCTTATCATCCTGATCATTTCGGTATACTTAATAGTGGGTCTATCTCTTCTTCTTCTCATACTTACAAACATCGGACCAAAGTTATAATACCATTTCATGTTCATGAAAGGTATAAAAAGGTGAACCGAGTACGCGTCATGACTAACTTTTTCAGAAATTATAACGTAGTTTGCATGTTTTGTTTCTTCATCAGCAAAATTTCTTAACAATTAAACAACTTTAAAATAATGCTTGATAATAATGAAATTAATGAAATCACATATAGCCAATGGAAAAGTACCGACAGGTAGGAAAAAGTTTAACCGAATAATTTTTTTTTATGAAATATATTAGCTTACTTGACAATATGTTGTTATAAAAAAAGAAATGGATCTATCAGCAATTTTCTTGTAACGGGAAACTCAATAGAAATCATGAAATTAATCGAAGTTACCTACCGAATTCCGATAAATTTCGTGATTCATACCGAAATTTCAGCTCCGACGAAGTTGCTGATAGACCCCTTAATTGTATCGATATATTAGTAATTAAATATTTAGGCATTGTCCATGTAAATTGTATTTTTTTTATAAAGATTTTAATTCAATTATTGCGCTTGAAATTTACAGGACTGAAATAGTTGAAGAAAGGAAAAACAAAGATGATTTTTGTAATGATTTAAAACAAAAATGGCCTGAATTGTTAAGACATGATTTCCTTGCACGATCTCAAGCTGCATATTTTACTGAGAAGAAACAATGCGTTGGGGATGGAGAATTTATTGTTTGTCTTGATTTTTCTGAAAATTATACTTTTTTGTACAAGACTCAATACAATCCCACCATTGGAGTAATACCCAGACTACAATTCACCCTTACATAGTGTATTATAGTATGATCAGTTCCCGGAAATTTAGTACAATTTGAAAAATAGCACAATGAAGTCGATTCTTCGCAAAATGAACTTTTAATGAAGTCATTTAAACTTTGCGATAAATTAATTTTATTTTTCTTTAGTTAATTTTGTAATCCATTCAACTGCAATTTTACATTTTGATGTACTTTACATACACAAACATTGTGAGTCCCGCTCTTGCCTGCAGATACATATTCACGTGGACGGAGATTTTGAAATTTTGTTAAACCAATTTTCTCGTCGGGAAAAGCTTCACTAAATTGTTTATATAGCTCCTCAATATTAAATAACAATAAACGCTTTTGTTTATGAACTTTATTTCCGTTTTCCATAACCGATACATAATCTTTTATCCCAGGCATTACGCGAGATACATCGTCGGATAAATAAAAACTTAACTCGCTCGATTGTTTCATTTTTTATAGTTTTCCCTTTTTTAATTGTGGGATGTGATGCGAATCCCCTCTCCGCCAGGGTTTTTCTTGCCTTTTGAACCATTCGTTTGGAAACTTTAAACTCTCTTCTTATCATATTTATCGACCAATCTGGAGGAAGTGTGGTCAAAACTTGAATTTTGTCAGCTCTACTACTCTTACTATTAAACGCACATTTAAAACTGTTAAGCACAACATCTTTAGAATTAGTTTCAGTATTTGTAATGTTAGTATCATTTATTACTTTATTCAAAACAATATTTAAAGCTTTTTGACATTCTTTTGCACTTGATAGTCGCTTCACTTTGATTGGAGGTCCACCAATTTCCGATAACACTTTATTAACTTTATCAATTTTTAATTTGTTGTCGACAAAGCCACATTGGAAAGATGGGTCTTTTTTTTCGTTATCTTCAGAGCATAATTTGATGATTCAGTCTCATTGATTTTTGAGCATTTATTTAAAGATAGTTCACTAGAAATTTCAGGTTTTCGACCTAAATAAATTGCACATTCACACGAATTACACATATAATTATTAACAAAACCTTTAAAACTATGAGCACGGTTCTTTGTAATTAAAACTAGATTTTTAAGAACTTTTTTATGATTTTGTTTATTGAACGGATTGCAGCATTTATTTACACGACCCATGACAAAAAAAGAACAAAATTACGAGCAACAAATCAATTTAAATAATTTAAACACACGCAAATTTCTACGAGCGCGTCATAAAAAAATTTGTTTTTCTTGAAAGTAATCGCGAGCAGTAAATTTTTTTGGCGGATTCTGTTACTTTGACGTTTAATGCATAGTACTAAAAAAAAATAATTTCGTTTTTTGAGGGAGAAGTCAAAGATATTCTGGCTTGTAACTTAAAAATTAGTTAACAGTATGGTAATAAATAAATAATTTTAACTTCTATATATGTTATTAAAATACAAGTATTGAACTATGAACCCTGAAAGTTTCATTAGAATATCTCTAATACCTTCTGAGTTATTGCTTTTTTTACTAAAGGTCATACAACTTTTTTCTAAAACAAAAATTGTTGCTGTTGTTGTAAAAAACAAAACTTTTAAAAACCCCTTTGGGGACTAATTGTCTATAGTGAATACTTCATGAAAAAGTACTCATACCTGAATAATGAGTGGAAAAATGGTGGGCTCACTTCAGGTGATTTTACCCATTTACTAGTAAGGCCCGCTTGCTTAAAAATCACTTTTCTGTTTTAATTGTTCAAATCTTATAAATAAAAATGAATGTGTGTCTGTGTGCCTGTGTGTCTGTGTGCCTGTGTGTCCTTCATGGGCGTCCAAAGTACTCAACCGATTTTTATGAAATTTTCACAGTATATTCTTGAGATCATGGGTTAAAGCATAGGCTATACTAATTTTTGGAAAAGTGGGCGGTGCCACGCCCCCCGCCTATATAAAACTACAATTCTTCATAACTCTGAACATATTTGGTCTAAATTAATGATTTTTGGATATGTGTGTCCTTTGGTCAAGATTTATTTAATTTTGGAAAAGTGGGCGGTGCCACGCCCACATTTTTTGTGTTTTGTTTGTACTTCAATAATGTCCAAAGTTTATGGTCGATCTCTTTTAAACTTTCAAGATTGGTTCAGAAGATTGTTGCGTACGATTTAGGCTATATCAATTTTTGGAAAAGTAGGCGGTGCCACGCCCCCAGGCTATATAAAAATTAAATTCTTCATAGCTCTAAACATATTTGGTCTAAATTAATGATTTCTGGATATGTGTGTCCTTTAGTCACGATTTATGTAATTTTGGAAAAGTGGGCGGTGCCACGCCCACATTTTTTGTGTTTTGTTTGTACGTCAATAATGTCCAAAGTTTATGGTCGATCTCTTTTAAACTTTTAAGATTGGTTAAGAAAATTGTTGTGTACGATTCAGGCTATATCAATTTTTGGAAAAGTAGCCAGTGCCACGCCCCCAGGCTATATAAAATTTAAATTCTTCATAACTCTGAACATATTGGGTCTAAATTAAAGATTTTTGGATATGTGTGTCCTTTAGTCAAGATGTATATAATGGTTTTTGTCATTTTGTCAGGCAGAACAACGTCTGCCGGGTCTGCTAGTTAAAGATAAAATCATTGAAAAGGATAGACAGTTGACGTTGGATGGAAAGTATTACCAAACATTTTTATACCTCACCAACAATTATCAGAAAGCATCTTCATAGCAAATACAATCACAAACACAGATCAAACTTTCGTTAGAATTATCAACACAACACATAAAAACGCAACTATTGAAAACTACAAAATCGACACCGAAAATCTAGACGAATACACACTAATTGAAACACCCACACATAAGGAAAAAAGCAACAATACAGAAAAACTAAAAAGACTAACCAAAAATTTTCCAAATTTCGTCAACCCTCAGTTAACATCATTATGCACAGAATTCTTAGACATATTTGCACTAGAAACAGAACCAATTTCAACAAACAACTTTTACAAACAAAAATTACACAAAAAATAATAGACTACCGCAGACACAAAAAGGACAAATCAGCAAACATATTAATAAGTTAATCGACGATGACATAATAGAACCCTCTATATCAGAGTACAATAGCCCAATCTTACTGGTTCCTAAAAAATCACTCCCAGGAAGCACAGAAAAAAGATAGAGATTGGTGATTGACTACAGACAAGTTAACAAAAAGTTAGCAGCAGACAAATTCCCACTCCCAAGAATTGATGATATTCTAGACCAGCTTGGTAGAGGAAAATATTTTTCATGCCTAGACCTCATGGCAGGTTTCCACCAAATAGAATTACACCCGGACTCGAGAGATATCACCTCATTCACAGCTGAAAACGGCACATACAGGTTCAAAAGACTACCATATGGATTAAAAGTAGCACCAAATTCATTCAAAAGAATGATGACCCTAGCATTCGCAGGGCTCAAACCATCCCAAGCCTTCCTCTACATGGATGACTTGGTTGTATTAGGCTGTTCTGAAAACCACATGCTAAATAATTTAAGAGACGTGTTCTCCACTTGTAGAAAATATAATCTAAAACTGCATCCAGACAAATGTCTATTTTTCAACCATGAAGTAACTTATTTAGGCCATAAATGTACAAGCAAAGGAATATTGCCTGACCCAAGCAAATTTGAAACAGTTCAAAAGTATCCAACGCCAAAAACAGCAGATGAAGTTAAAAGATTCGTAGCCTTCTGCAATTACTACAGAAAATTTGTACTTAACTTCGCAGAACACTCAAGAAAATTAACTAGACTTTGCAAAAAGAATGTTTGTCTACTTAAAGCAAGCATTAATCAGCCCAAAACTTTTGCAATACCCAGACCTCGATAAACAATTCTGCATTACAACAGATGCAAGTGGATACGCTTGCGGAGCAGTCCTTAGCCAAGAGCACAATGGCAAGTTACCAATCGCTTACGCCTCTAGGTCCTTTACAAAAGGCGAAACCAACAAAGCGACAATAGAGAAAGAACTAGCCGTAATCCACTGGGCCATAACCTTCTTCAGACCATGCGTCTATGGCAGAAAATTCCTAGTTAAAACTGACCACCGTCCTTTAACATACCTATTCTCAATGAGGAGTCCTTCATCTAAATTAACACCCGTACGGCTCGATTTAGAAGAGTACGATTTTTAAGTGGAGTACATCGCAGGAAAAGAAATCCACGTTGCGGATGCATTGTCCCGCATAAAATTACAAATTTAAAAGATATCTCAGTGGAAGCAAGTAAAATACTAAGAGTAAAAACAAGATCAGCAGCAAAAAAACACTTACCTTAGGGGACAAATTGTTCAAAAATAATTATACTGCAGTAGGAAAATTTATTGAAATGGGTAATAAGATTCTCAAAAAACTAACAATAGCACTAACCCCAGAGGTTATAAATGTGACAGATCCCGGGAAAATAGAAGAAATCCTTCAAAAATATCATGACGATCCTATTAGTGGTGGCCACCCAGGAATAAATCGCATGACAGACAAGATCAAGCAGAGATATAGCTGGCTGAATATGAAAAATGACATAAGAAAATATATAAAGAACTGCATCCACTGCAACAAAAATAAAACAAATAAACACATAAAAGAGCCAATGACAATAACGGAGACACCTCCGAAGGCATTTGACATTGTACAAATCGATACAGTCGGACCATTACCGAAATCGATAAATGGAAACGAATATGCAGTTACCATTATATGCGATCTAACAAAATACTTGGTAGCGATTCCAGTCCCAAGCAAACACGCAACAACAGTTGCTAAGGCCGTGTTTGAAAACTTCATTTTGATTTATGGACACATAAAATCAATTATGACAGACATGGGCACCGAATACAAAAACAACTTATTCAAAGAACTGTGTAACTGGGTACAGTAGAACGCAGTCACCGAACATTCAATGAATATGTACGCTCGTACATATCCAGTGACAAAGACGATTGGGATGAATACCTTAAGTACTTCGCGTATTGTTACAATACAACGCCATCTACCATACATAAATATTGCCCGTTTGAGCTCATATTTGGGAAAAATCCACCAAATTACGAATTTTTAGAAGAAAATAAAATCAGCCCACTGTACAATCACGAGGCTTATGACAAAGAAATAAAATATAGACTCCAGATAGCACAGCAGAGAGCTAGAAAATTAGTCCAAGAGGCTAAAGAAAAACAAAAGTTTAATTATGATAAAAGTAGTTATAGTAAGGAGATAAATATAGGAGATTTAGTATTAGTTAGAGAAGAGGCCTCCCATAAGTTAGATAGTAGATATAAAGGAAAATATAAAGTTAAAAGTATAGATATAAATAATAATTTAATAATAATTCATAAAAATAGACTTAAACCACTATAACACCGTAGTAATACAAAAAAAATCTAAAATAAAGCACTCCAGATTACTCAAAGTAATATACCCTGCAAACATCGGCTACCGAAACTACAAACACATCCAAAAACTAGTAAGGAAGTCTAAGTTCGGGTGTAACCGAACATTAAATACCTAGTAGTGATCTGTTTTGGTATCCCAATTTACTCAGGTCTATTTTAATAACGGAAAAGTTGTTATAAAGGCAACTGATTGTTTTCGATTAAAAACACTTCTTTTGTGAGTGGTAAATTCAATTATCACTAAATAAGAAAATATAAATAGCTTTCCTCATGTTCATGAAAGGTATGAAAATAAAAAAAATTAATAAAAAAAAAGGCAGTAGGGTGTTAACTACTTGCCCGTAAATCTTCCTTGTTTGTTATTCGATTTGCGTAATTTTTGGCAGGAGTATACTACATACTATTGGAAAGTGTCTCACTAAATTTCATTGAAATACATTCTTGAAATTCCAAGCAATCGCTTTTGAAAATAGCAGAGCTTTTATGCTAAAAAGTGGGCGGCGCCACGCCTACTTCACCAAAATCCACAAAATTTTTTTACGGTATAGTTTTGTTTAAAAAGGCTATTATGTGTGTAAAATCTTATTTATATAACTTATACAGTTATGGAAATATCGCGATTTTAATTTTACGAAGAAATTTTTTAGAACTATGTTCAAAAAGTGGGCGTGTCCGTTCTCCGATTTTGTTTATTTTTTCAGCAAAGAGTTAGCTTTATATGTTGAACACTTTCTCTAAATATCGTTTCAATAAGTCAATTTTTACCGGAGTTATGGCATGGAAAGTTTTGTGGAATAATCCCCCATAAAGGGGCGGGGCCACGCCCATTTTCCAAAAATTTTGTGCTTTCGACTTTCTTTGCCCACGAACACTTTAGAGGTGAAATAGAAATGATATACAGCTAGTTTAAGCAAAGTTATAGCATATTCAATATATCTATGATCCTTTTCGAAATCTTTCGTAAAAAATTGGGCGTGGACCTAATCCGATTTCGCTAATTTTTTTTCGAAATATTGCCTGTATTAATAGAAATATGTGTGCTGAATTTTATTTTGCTATCTTGAGCGGTGTTTGATTTATGATTAATAATATTTCCAAATTTGACTTAATCAAAAGTGGGCGGTGCCACGCCCTTTTTTAAAAATTTCTTCAGAAATTTATTTTTTGCCTTAACGCTAAGGTACACACCAAATTTTATTATTATAGGTGTATTATGTACTGAATAATCACTCTTTTTGTATTTTCGAAAATATTATATATATAGAAAGTGGGCGTGGCTTTTAACCGATTTTGCCTATTTTCAATAGCGTTCAGAGATAAGTAAAAAGGAACCTGCATACCAAGTTTCATTGAGATATCTCAAGATTTACTCAAGTTATCGTGTTTACAGACGGACGGACGGACGGACGGACGGACGGACGGACGGACGGACATGGCTCAATCAATTTCTCTTTTCCTCCTGAACATTTTGATATACATAAGTCAATATCTATCTCGATTCGTTTATGCCGTTACATACTACCGTTAGGCGAATGAAGTTAATATACCTTGTGTGCGAAGCACTACTAGGTATAAAAATTTCAAACTTACTAATACCAATGAATCGAAAGTAAATAAGCTTTTGGTAAAATTTCGGTATCCCTCCTTCATAGCTACCAATGCATAAATTAAGTATGTATTGGGTATTTTTTAGGTATTTTCCAGGTATTCCACTTGATTTTTACTTTAATAATACCATAAGTTTCCAATAAGTAAAGTTTTGGTATAAATCCAAAATAAATACGAAATTCCAAGTTATATACTTCTTTCGGTATTTTTCAAATATTTTACAAGTGAAATACTTAATATTTACCACAATATTTGAAAATTTACACTACGTTCAAGCAGGCTATATGCAGAACGATCAATTGGTCTTTCAAAATTTTTCATTCGGTTTTTTTTTGAAAAATAATTTTTCGGAATGGCAAAGCTGGAGGAAAGGGCAAACGAATGTGGGAAATATCCTGGTAAGTAGTTTAGAAATTTGTTTCAAATAAGATATTTAAGGCAATTTTTCGTGATGGATACACGTTTTGTGTTTTTTAAGTTGTTTTTTTAATAAGGAAATTAGAAATGAAATCTTATTTCCCAAAATGACGAAAAATCGGCCTTAAATATGAGAATTAAATTAAAATTTAAAACAAACTTTGATATTTCATAACACTTTTTTCTATAGATGCATTTTCACCCTGCAAGAAACGATCTGCGGCCAAGCCATCAGTACTACAAATAATGTTTTTTTAAATATTTTATTATGTTTGTTTATAAGTATCTAAATGTTTGTAAAAACCATTTTTCCTTTTTTAAACTAACTAGCATTGACAGTAAATGTTTAGTCAAATATTAATGAATTCGTATTTAATTTAGAATATGGAAAAAGTAAGTAACTTACAAGTAAAATATTGGTACCTTCCCTGTAATTTACTGAGTATTTACTAGAAAATAAATAAGTAACTATTGAGGAGAATACTTCGAAGCTACAGGTATTCAAGGATATATTTACAAGTAAATTACTAATACCTATTTAGTAAAATACCTGTATTTATTCATGTAAGTTACCTTTAGTTATCTGTAAAATAAAAATAAACTACCAGTAACTTTACCCATATTTGTACGTATATTACAGCTAACTATCAAGAAAAATACCAGTATATATTCATGGAAACTACCGAAAATGTATCTTTTAAATTATAAGCAGTATTCTGGTACAGTACCTGGAAAGTATCAAAGAAATTGCTCCTATGCTCCAGTTTTATTATTTGCTGTTGTACTTGATTAATTCACATGTACATGAAGTATATAGGGTAATTCTATCCCGAGGCCAATGCTGTTTAACTGAAAACTTATCTGGGAAATTATCTGGTAAATACCGAGTTATTACCAGTAGTGTGTTTGCTGGGATATGTAAATATGCACACGATCACACATAAATAAAGTCAGTATCCCAGCAAACACACTACTGGTAATAACTCCGTATTTACCAGATAATTTCCCAGATAAGTTTTCAGTTAAACAGCATTGGCCTCGGGATAGAATTACCCTATATACTTCATGTACATGTGAATTAATCAAGTACAATAGCAAATAACAAAACTGGAGTATAGGAGAAATTTCTTTGATATCTTCCAGGTACTATACCAGAATACTGCTCATAATTTAAAAGATAATTTTTCGGTAGTTTCCATGGATATATACTGGTATTTTCCCAGATAGCTACTTGTAATATACGTACAAATATGGGTAAAGTTACTGGTAGTTTATTTTTATTTTACAGATAACTAAAGGTAACTTACATGAATAACTACAGGTATTTTACTTAATCGGTATTAGTAATTTACTTGTAAATATATTCTTGATTACCTGTAGCTTCGTAGTATTCTCCTCAATAGTTACTTCGTGATTTTCTGGTAAATACTCGATAAATTACAGGGAAGGTACCAATATTTTCTTTGTTAGTCACTTACTTTTTCCATACTTTAAATTAAATACGAGTTGATTAATTGTATGAAAAATTTATTGTTAGTGTTGGTTATTTCAAAAAAGGAATAAGGGTTTAACAAACATTCATTTACATAACATAACATTTGTTAACAAACATAATTAAACATTGAAGAAAATACTGTTTGTAGTACCGATAGTTGACCCCAGATTGTTGCTTGCTGAGTAAAAACGCATCTATAGAAAAAAGTGTTATGAAATACCACAGACTGTTATCAAATTTTATTTTAATTTTCATATTTAAGGCCGATTTTTCGTCGTTTTGGAAAATGAGATTTCATTTCTAATTTCCTTATTCAAAAAACAACTTAAAAAAACACAAAACGGGTATCCATAACGAAAATTTGCCTTAAATATCTTATTTGCAACAAAACTCTTAGCTACTTACAATTTCCCGCATTCATTTGCCCCTTTCTGCAGCTTTGCCATTCCGCTTTTCCACAAAAACCGAATGAAAAATTTTGAAAGATCAATTGATCGTTCTGCATATTTCCTGCTTGAACGTACTGTAAATTTTCAAATATTGTGGTAAATACTAAGTATTTCACTTGTAAAATATTTATTTTGGATTTATACCAAAACTTTACTTATTGGAAACTTATGGTATTATTCAAGTAAAAATAAAGTGGAATACCTGGAAAATACCTAAAAAATACCCAATACATACTTTATTTATAAATTGGTAGCTATGAAGGAGGGATACCGAAATTTTACCAAAAGCTTATTTACTTTCGATTCATTGGTATTAGTAAGTTTGAATTTTTTTTGGATGTGTTTGTAGTTTCGGTAGCCGATGTTTGCAGGGATGTTGAAAAAAAAAAACACAAACAGGGGTGTTCTGCGATTGACTTTCACTCGGATTTGCTTGCTTTAACCATACAATTTACATAGGCTCAACACATAATTTCACTCGAAATTGAATTGCAGAACCTGCCTGAAAATGTTTGTAAACACTTTACTCATAACAACAACATACACAAAGAAAAAAAATATTATATATATGTACGCGCAAAGCGAATGTAAACAAATAAACAAACAACGCGAGCAATATCAAAAAAATATGTACAACAAGAAATTACAATAAAACACAAAACTTATTAATAGTCATATCCAATTTCAACCAATTATTTATGACTATTCTTAAGGTGGATGGTGTAGTGTGACGAACAGGCTGTTGACTTCAGAATATTTCGTCACAATAAACAAACACCAGTGACCTAGATAAATCATGAACTCAGCGGGAGTTCAACTTCACTAGCACATGCCGCATATTTGGTTACATATGACAGCACTTGATCGCAAAATGCTGAATATAACAGCACTTGATCGCAAAATGCTGACGCTAGACATTTCTACATATTATACATATTTACACATTAGGAAAGTAGTTTTTAAGTATTAGTGTTTAAGCTTATACGTGTAAGTCAATAATTTGTATAAAAAGAGAAAGAATTTTTAATAAACACTCACTTTTGGATCACACGCTAAACTCCAGTGTTACTTCACTTACAATATCTTCAATGCTATAAACCGATTTTTAAAATTTTGTTTGCATTGGATAGGTAACTAAATTACCTTTCATTTTATTATATTATACATATTTACACATTAGGAAAGTAGTTTTTAAGTATTAGTGTTTAAGCTTATACGTGTAAGTCAATAATTTGTATAAAAAGAGAAAGAATTTTTAATAAACACTCACTTTTGGATCACACGCTAAACTCCAGTGTTACTTCACTTACAATATCTTCAATGCTATAAACCGATTTTTAAAATTTTGTTTGCATTGGATAGGTAACTAAATTACCTTTCATTTGAGATATCACTTCTATGGTTACATATGACAGCACTTGATCGCAAAATGCTGACGCTAGACATTTCTACATATTATACATATTTACACATTAGGAAAGTAGTTTTTAAGTATTAGTGTTTAAGCTTATACGTGTAAGTCAATAATTTGTATAAAAAGAGAAAGAATTTTTAATAAACACTCACTTTTGGCAACATGCCACCGTTCCCACTCTATGGGCGGGATCCATGGTATTTTTGTGCAGAACACCTTTCTGAATTGCCAATAAAGATAACATAAAGGGAATAATTTTTAATTGTAGAGTTTGCGGTATTCTGCATTTAAAATTTAATGAAATAAAGAAACCATATACTTAATTCTTGAATCAGCTTGTTTTAATTCGTTTTTAACGTCCGTGGGCTTTAAACTCTTCGAAAAAGGAAATAACACCAATCAGCAAAAGGTGATAACACCTTTTTAAAAAGGAAATAAAGCCCATGAGCATTTTCTCCCTTGGGCGTTATTTCACTGTACCAATTTTTACCACTCTATCACTTAACGTCTAACTTAAAATTTAGGATAACTTTCATTTAGATATCTCATCCAGTTCCCGAGTTATTGACCAAAAATATGCGTTTTTTACAATTATGCCCACTACACAAAAACTATGAATGAAAATTTCACCATTATAATACTAGACGTCTATCCTAAAATTCAGGACATCTTCCATCAGGATATCTAATCCGGTTCCAAAGATATTGACAAAACGTGACCCAAAATTACTTTTTCCAACATGGGTGTCAAACGAAATTTAGAAATGAATATTACATAGTGATGTGAGGTTTATTTCAATATCTCAAATGATTTCGGAGATTTCACAAAAAATAGTAAAAATCTCTGGTCATAAGCAATAACAGCCTAAGTCGACTTAAGAAATAAGACCAGTTGAAATTTTTACTGGCAATTTTGAATAGCAACATCGAGACATTTTTCAAGACTATCATTGGTCTATTATTACTTTGTTTATAAACAATTAATCCAATATGTTTGCCAAAGTTATAATTCACATTTAAGCTCAGCTGCTTACAGCCCAAACTAATAAAAACACAAATCGTGATTTTTCTATGGAAATATTGTTGTAAAAGGGCAACTGAAATTGAATTCAGTGCGTTGAAACTTAACTCCAAGAAAGCTGTGGAAACTGTCAGTCGCAATATGCAAGATATCCGGCAAAACGATTCAATCATGGGAAAGGTAACAGTTTTATTTTGTGGAGATTTCCGTCAGACACTTCCCGTTATAACTAGGGGAACAAGGGCTGATGAAGTCAATAGTAAATAAATTAAATCTAACGCGCAACATGAGAGCGCAAGAATTTTCGGATATCCTGCTGAAAATTGGCCAGGGTTTACTTCCCGAATCGAATGGATTAGTAACTCTGCCAGACAATCTTTGTAATATTGTGCCTTCAGTGGAAGAACTTATTTCGTCGGTTTATGGAGACGTTTCTCAAGTAAAGCGCCAGAATAATGCTTGGCTCTGTAAACGAGCTATACTTACGCCCAAAAACGACGAAGCAGCAGAAATAAATTACAGTATTTAAAAAAAAGTAGATGGAGAAGAGGTGGTATACCGATCAATAAACACGGTTTTAGACAGAGCCGAGACTACCAACTATCCTGTTGAGTTTCTCAACTCTATTTCTGCGCCCGGACTTCCCGCTAATAGCATCGCTTTAAAAAAAGGCATTCCGATTATGTTACTTCGTAACTTAACCCCTCCAAAGTTATGTAATGGAACTCGCCTTAAAGTTACTTCTCTTCGAATTGATATTATAGAAGCAGAAATTCTTACGAGTGGTGGAGCAGGCGAAATAGTTTTCATACCACGCATACCCATACTACCAAACAATTTTCCATTTCGCTTCAAACGCGTGCAGTTTCCTGTGAGTGTGTGTTTGCCTATGACAATTAATAAGTCGCAAGGCCAGACACTTCGAGCAGCCGGTATCGATCTTAGGACAAACTGTTTCTCACACGGACAATTGTATGTTGCTTGCTCAAGGGTTACTGGCCCAGAAAATTTGTTTCTAATTTGTAATATGGGAAGAACATCAAATGTTGTATATAAAGAAATTCTTTAGAATTTGTTTAATTATTGAAAATATCATTTTTATTTATTTAACTAAATACAACTGTAAATAATTTAATTACATTTGAAGCCCTTGCTACATGCGTTATAGAACAATTAAAATAAATTAATAAAATAAAGTTAGTCCCAGTGTTTTATTTCGACACTTTCAAAAAAATAATTATGCTGATTCTTCATTATAACTTTTACGCATACGAAGTCGCGGGCAACAGCTAGTATAAAAATAAAAACTTAAAAAAGTAGTGAATTCATGAGTACCTTACAATTAACCCATAAACTATTGATTAAACTAGTAAGGAAGTCTAAGTTCGGGTGTAACCGAACATTAAATACCTAGTAGTGATCTGTTTTGGTATCCCAATTTACTCAGGTCTATTTTAATAACGGAAAAGTTGTTATAAAGGCAACTGATTGTTTTCGATTAAAAACACTTCTTTTGTGAGTGGTAAATTCAATTATCACTAAATAACAAAATATAAATAGCTTTCCTCATGTTCATGAAAGGTATGAAAATAAAACAAGTAAGGAAAGGGCTGTCTTCGGCTGTGCCAAAGGCTTTATACCTTTCATGAATACGCATATCTTTTTTAAGTGTCCTACATGGCCAAACCACATTTATCGGAGCAATCGGTTATATGGAAGCTATATGTTATGTTACTCCGATCTGTATGATTTTTGCAAAATTTTACGTTCCTAGCTTCTTAACTGCAAAACTTATAGCCCAAAACACTTTTATCGAAACTATCGATTATATAGGAGCTATATGTTTTGTTGGTCCGATCAGGGTGATTTTCACCACACAGGTTACAAATATAATATGTACTAAACCCGCGAAATTTCGCTCTCCTAGCTTTTTGATTGCAAGAGTTATAGGCCAAAACCCATTTATCGGAACAATCGATTGTATGGGAGCTATGCGTTGTATCGGTCCGATCTTACTGGTTCCGACAAATGATTAATATAATACAAAATGGCGGCTCCATACCAAATTTCATCGAGATATCTCTAAAATTGAGGGACTAGTTTGCGTTCAAACAGACAGACGGACAGACAGACGGACAGACGGACATGGCTAAATCAACTCAGCCCGTCGCCCTGACCATTTCGGTATACTTAATGGTGGGTCTATCTCGTCTTCTTCTCACACTTACAAACATCGGACCAAAGTTATAATACCATTTCATGTTCATGAAAGGTATAAAAAATGAATTTAAAACAAGTAAGGAAAGGGCTGTCTTCGGCTGTGCCGAAGGCTTCATACCTTTCATGAATACGCATAACTTTTTTAAGTGTCCGATCCTTACTTACAATTGGTACAAACTCTTCAAAACTGTTAATTTGAAAATACATGGCCCAAACCAGAGTTATCGGAGCAATCGATTATATGGGAGCTATATGTTATGTTAGTCCGATCTGTATGATTTTCACTACACACATCACATATGTAATAAGTACCAAACCTGCAAAATTTTACGTTCCTAGCTTCTTAACTGCAAAATCTATAGCCCAAAACCCATTTATCGAAACTATCGATTATATGGGAGCTATATGTTTGGTTGGTCCGATTTGAGTCATTTTCACTACACATGTTACTTATACAATATGTACGAAAAGTGCAAAATTTTGCGGTCCTAGCTTTTTAATTGCAAGATTTATAGACCAAAACCCGTTTATCGGAACAATCGATTGTATGGGAGCTATGCTTGGTATCGGTCCGATCTGGCTGGTTCCGACAAATGATTAATCCCATGCAAAATGGCGCCTGCTTGCAAAATTTCATCAAGATATCTCTAAAACTGAGGGACTAGTTTGCGTTCAAACAGACAGACGGACAGACGGACAGACGGACAGACGGACAGACGGACAGACGGACGGACGGACAGACGGACATGGCTAAATCAACTCAGCTTATCATCCTGATCATTTCGGTATACTTAATAGTGGGTCTATCTCTTCTTCTTCTCATACTTACAAACATCGGACCAAAGTTATAATACCATTTCATGTTCATGAAAGGTATAAAAAGGCAGTAGGGTGTTAACTACTTGCCCGTAAATCTTGCTTGTTTGTTATTCGATTTGCGTGATTTTTGGCAGGAGTATACTACATACTATTGGGAAGCATCTCACAAAATTTCATTGAAATACATTCTTGAAATTCCAAGCAATCGCTTTTGAAAATAGCAGAGCTTTTAAGCTAAAAAGTGGGAGGCGCCACGCCTACTTCAACAAAATCCACAAAATTTTTTTACAGTTTAGTTTTGCTTAAAAAGGCTAATATGTGCGTAAAATCTTATTTATATAACTTATACAATTATGGAAATATCGCGATTTTAATTTTACGAAGAAATATTTTAGAACTATGTTCAAAAAGTGGGCGTGTCCGTTCACCGATTTTGTTTATTTTTTCAGCAAAGAGTTAGCTTTATATGTTGAACACTTTCTCCAAATATCGTTTTAATAAATAAATTTTTACCGGAGTTATGGCATGGAAAGTTTTGTAGAATAATCCCCCATAAAGGGGCGGGGCCACGCCCATTTTCCAAAAATTTTGTGCTTTCGCCTTTCTTTGCCCACGAACACTTTAGAGGTGAAATAGAAATGATATACAGCTAGTTTAGGCAAAGTTATAGCATATTCAATATATCCATGATCCTTTTCAAAATCTTTCGTATAAAATTGGGCGTGGACCTAATCCGATTTCGCTAGTTTTTTTCGAAATATTGCCTGTATTAATATAAATATGTGTTCTGAATTTTATTTTGCTATCTTGAGCGGTTTTTGATTTATGATTAATAATATTTCCAAATTTGACTTAATCAAAAGTAGGCGGTGCCACGCCCTTTTTTAAAAATTTCTTCACAAATTTATTTTTTGCCTTAACGGTAAGGTACACACCAAATTTTATCCTTATAGGTGTATTATGTACTGAATAATCACTCTTTTTGTATTTTCGAAAATATTATATATATAGAAAGTGGGCGTGGCTTTTAACCGATTTTGCCTATTTTCAATACCGTTCAGAGATATGTAAAAAGGAACCTGCATACCAAGTTTCATTGAGATATCTCAAGATTTACTCAAGTTATCGTGTTCACAGACGGACGGACGGACGGACATGGCTCAATCAATTTCTCTTCTCCTCCTGAACATTTTGATATATATAAGTCAATATCTATCTCGATTCGTTTATGCCGTTACATACTACCGTTAGGCGACTGAAGTTAATATACCTTGTGTGCGAAGCACTACTAGGTATAAAAATAAAAGAAGGATATCGTCAACTAGACATTTTTTATTAAAAGTTACTTAGAGGTCATTGTTAAAAACACAATAAAAACACTTTTTAAATGAAAAATGTAAGTATTGTATCATTGCGATCAGGCAAAAGTTAAAGTTTCTTGTCGTATGAGCTATGGGTAAATGACATTCGTTAGCAAACTTGGCATACGATACATCGCACACTAAATCAAAAAGAGTCACAATTCAAAATCTGAGTAACTTTCAGTTAATTGCTTCTGGATCGCACAAAAGTGATTTGATTTTTAAAAACTTGACATCACTGTGCTCTTTAAAGAGTAACGATAATAGTCAAAAAGAAAAATATTGTATGTACTGGCTGCACTACTTTTTATTAGGCATTCTGTTTGAGTTGTGACTGTTTTTGATTTAGGGTGCGATATATATGCATTCTGAACGAAAAGTCGTTTATCTCCCAAAGTTTTAAAGATACTTAACTTGTGAAGATTGGAAATCAACATAACTACTTCTTCTAAAACTCGTTCAAATATCATAAAAATCTACCGTACAGTTTTCGTATAATTCCTCTTTAAACTTCAAAGTCGATTTTCTCGAAACTGTTTTGTAACATACGCCGATCGTTTTCTGGGGCGACGATTCGCTAAGCTGTGTTATTTGAAATTGTAATATACGTACTACATATTTTAATGTACATATATTTAAAAAAGATAGCGGTTAAGCACATAAGACAACTAGCATTAATTCAAGTACTTACACATAAAATAAATATGCCGTAAAAGTAACATCATTCGAATCTCTATATACATATCTATATAAAAATGAAATGTCTTTCGTATTACCGCGATGCCTGCTCAAACGTATGAACCGATCTCAATTCTGTTACAAGTAGTTTCTTGGACCTTCTTTGTGGAAGGTTTGTAGAAAAAAAAATATGCAAAACTGTTTAATGTTGCGGCCGATAAATAAATAAATAAAAGCTGAGACCTCAGAATTTCGCAATTTGTTTGCGTTTTCAGTACATTGTATCTATACCACAAAACTACCGATTCGATTTTGGTTTGTGCTTGGATCATGCATCAGCGCTTTGAAGGGAAATGTTCCTACCATAAATTTACTTGCGGGGTGGCGCTGAAGTCCCGATCAAGGCTTTTGGAGATATAGGTCATAACCCGGGTTTCCCTAACATATATTTTTACAACATAGGTATCAAATGAAAGGTGTTTATGAGAGTTTTAACAAGGGGTCAATTTCGGATTCATATCAGAACCGGTTTTCTGGATATCGGCGAAAATGTGGACCAGAGGCGATGCTAGGAGACGTTATGAGTATTTAATTAAAGGTATTAATAAGGGTTTCAACGATAAGAGGTTTCACGTCCATATGTGAATCTTTTAAAGAAATATCGGCCAAAATGTGGAACAGGTCTGACCCTAGGAGGCGTTAGTACGATACAGGTATAAACCACCCCACCACAAGTAACCCTTGATTTAAGTTTACTAGAATCAGATTAGAATTAGAAGAGTAAGACTTTGGAGTAGAGTAGGGGCCACCCAGGAATCAATCTACAACTTATAAAATTAGACAAAAATATTACTGGAAAAATGTGAAAAATGATATATAAAAACATATAATGATATATAAAAACATATAAAGAAATGCTGACATTGTAATAAAAATAAAATTAATAAAAATTTAAATTATATCTTTATATATAATATATCTTTATATATAATATTGATTTGGTGTTTAATTGTAGCGCTAAAATTTGACAACTGCTCAACCAAATCAAATACTTCCCTATGGGGGTTTGTTTGTTGTTACCACGTGAAGGTTTAGTCGAAGAAAAAATTTTATTATCTCTATATATGTATTCTTTGACCTTCTTTGTGGTAGGTTTATAGGAAAAAAATATTCAAAACTTTTTAATCTTGCGGCCGAAAAATGCGGAAAGCTGAGACCTCAACAACTTATAAAATTAGAAAAAAATATTACTGGAAAAATATGAAAAATGATATATAAAAACATACAAAGAAATGCTGACATTGTAATAAAAATAAAATTAATAAAAATTTTAATTATATCTTTATATATGATATTGATTTGGTGTTTAATTGCAACGCTAAAACTTGACAACTGCTCAACCAAATCAAATACTTCCTTAGGTGGGTTTGTTTGTTGTTACCACGTGAAGGTTTAGTATATATGTACCATCAATTATATAATCTGCATTGACTACTAATTTTATTTATTTATAAATTCTCATCGAGATAGTCCCTGAATGCAATGCAAGTAAATTATTTTCTGTATACATATATTCTTGTTGTTGGTATTAACAGTGCATCGACCTACCCAATGGGCCCGATCACTGTGAGAATCGTCATCAAACTCTTTTAACGGAAGTAAAAGGATACGAGCAGTTTCAATTGAGGTGTTTAGTAAGTATTTCGAATGTTGGGGTTCAGTGTGGATAAGTAAGAGTTTAACCTGTTACAATATCCAGAACGAAGCTGTGCTAGCACGGCGCTAGTATCTTCCGGAGGTACGCCCACCTCCGCGGCCATTTTGTTTAGAGCCCGCTTATGGTCGGATGTTGTTCAGTCATCCAGGTCTAAGTCATGTGATCCCTCCTTTCGTAAGATGGGTAGTGAGAGGCATATTAGTCGCCTCTTACGATTGCTATGCCTACCTCGGCATATATCGGCATGGTCATTGTGGCTTAAGTTTACAATGATTTTATGGTATGACACCTTGACCGAAATAACATCCTAACGGAAGTGTGAGAGATTCACATCCCCCTGAGCCAATGCAAAAAATCATTCACCTTCAACAGCAAACAAGCAACAGCTTATGTTAACATACTTTTTAATTTGAAATCATAACATTTTCTTGAGCTCTATCTTTTGTTCACTAACAACAACAAACAAACTGAATGCTAACTGTAACTGCAACTATCTCGCAAACTACTGAAAATATAAGTTCAGCGGAGTTATATCCATGCTCCTGGGACCAAAGCGCGTCTCCTGATACATATCCCAAATAAGTGGTAATTGTTTCCGACCGGCGCCGAGTGCTAATACGCGTCCAAAAATGTTGGGATATGTATCAGGAGACGCGGTTTGGTCCCAGGAGCATGAATATAACTCCGCTGAACAAATTTCACAACTGTGAACAACTTGTGGTTGCGGCAATAATTTGGATCAATTTTTTAACTTACCAATAGTCCAAGGTCCACAATCGCTAAAAACGTTCACTTTTTAATAGCTTTTTGCAATTTGTCTTCCTATTTTATTAAACATTTAATTTTTGGTTGTGCACCGCTTCGAAATTTTTTTAAAATGGCGAACTCAATTCCCAAAATTCCGCGCTTCACAAATGAAAGAAAGATGACTTCGTATGGAACATTTTTTCGATTTCATCTGTTTTACGAATATGATAGCATTATTTGGTTTCATTATACCCATTTCATTCCGAATTCTCACACGTACAATGGGTGTGTTTGTAAATGTCAAGAATTCGTTTGAAAGTATGTGAGTTTCGGTCATTCGATTTTGGCAGGGTAGGCTCAATTCTGGCAATTCACGTTCGTCAAATAGGCCAACAACAACACAATCGACATCTCGAGCTGAGCAAGGAGCAGTGTCAGCAATTTTAAGCTGCAGCGCTGCAAATAGAAAACTTTTGTTCCGCCTTCTCCCAGTCACCTTGTAGGGCAATCGAAGACACATCGAAACATACGCACTCCTGGATGAAGGGTCGTCTATAACGATGATCGACAAAGGCCTCATTCGCGACTTGGGTATTCATAGGAAACAGCAGTGTCTAAATGTCAAATGGTTTGGTGGGCGTGCAGTGCAAGAGCAAACAGTTGTAGTCCATTTGTGTATCAACAACACACACCTCGTAGCGTGTATGCAGTAAAGAATTTGGAGCTTCCTTTGCAAAGCGTAAGCAAGGTCCATTTTAAATCCGACTTCGAATGCAGGAATAAATTGCCGGTACAGCCATATACTGCTGAAAGGCCCGCAAGTTTATCGATTCTTGCCATCAATTTTGTTTCATTTAGCGGTGTGTGCAGACATCAGTGAGATGTTTCACCAGGTGCTTATTCAAACGAAAGATAGATGTGCTCAGCGGTTTCTTTGGCGTATTGGTGATCCAACAAGTAAATCAGATATTAATGATATGTGTGTGATGGCGCTTGGGGCTGAATCACGAAACATGCAGTGGAAGCAATTTTGGATCACCACTACGTCGATGACTTCGTCGACAGTTTTGGTTCTCAGGAGGAAGCTATTGCGGTATCTAAGAAAGTGCGAAGCAGGTTTCGATTTGCGCAATTTTGCATCCAGTTCTCCGAAATTAGTATACGCACTTGGTGGCTCTGACATGACACGATCCATTGTTAAGAAAGAAGGTATGTTGGTTGAACGCGTGCTTGGTCTTTTTTGGAATCCCTTTTCAGATTGTTTTGGTTTCAAGTTAAAGTTCCATAACGTCGATGCAGCTGTAGTGGATGGCACCATGCGACCCACCAAGAGAGAACTGTTAAGCGTCGCTATGTTCGTATTCGACCCTTTGGGATTCTTAAGCAACTTCGTTATATGCGACAAGCTAATTATGCGTGAAGTATGGAAACATTACGATGGCTGGGATGAGCGGTTGCCAAATGACATGACCGCGGCATGGGAGCAATGGCGCAAACAACTATCGGCAGTATTAGTATATGCAATTCCTCGTTTTTATTTCCGTAACGGCACACCTCACCAATTGCAACGCCACGTATTTGTCGATGCCAGTGAAGACGCATTTGCCGCTGTGGCATATTGGCGGTCTTGCAACGACTTAGGGGAAATCGAAGTAACCTTCATATGTGCAAAGTCGAAATGCGCACCAATGAAGACGTTGATATTGGCTTCTACAAACATACAAAATGGGAGATGGGTGCCTACCCCGAAAAATGTAGCTGACGAAACCACGCGATCGTACAACAAAATTGACTTTACTAAAGCACCGCGGTGGTCTTCTGGGCCGAAGTTTCGGCCTAAATTTGCCTTAGTCGTCGTGAGTTGCAACATTATAAATTGGTCAGAGCGTTTGCTTGGCTTATGCGATTCATTGGAAATTGTCGTGGTCATGTTCAGCAAGACCGATGTTATGGTGTGACTGCAAAGGAGGTCGAGACATCCAAACAAAGTTTGTGCCGAATGGATCAACGCGAGGTATACGTGAAGAGGTCCAAGCAATTGAAAGTGGTGAAGACATCACGCGTGGTAGCGCATTGCTGCAATTGTTGCTATATATAGACGAGGAAGGGGTGCTGCTCGGAGCAACGAACACGGCACATACGCCTACTACGCATATCGACTTGGAAAACCACTTCTGGCTGAGATGGAAATCTAAGTATCTCCCCTCATTGACTCGTCGGGTAAAATGGTGCCAACGCAAGAAGCCAGTACGAGAAGGCGATTTAGTATTTATTTGTGACCCTAACGTTGAAGGAGCAGAAATACGAACTTCTGCCATGATTTAAATTGTATTATCATACTCTGTCTAATGTTTTCATAAACAGATTTATGTTTGCATACTCTGACGTCAAATATAACCAAGGGAAATATATGCTGGGAATATCCGAACTCTCTGCTATGCTTGTGTACATATGCATATACGTATTCAGCACGTAACGGCCAATGCAGTATTTATTGCCTCTTTGCCTTGCCTTACTATTTGGTAGTGTCCGACCGAAGGTTCGGCCAAGCTTCGGTATTCAGCTGGTATTTTTTATTCGGCTTCGGCATTCGGCAAAATAATCGAGGCCGAACAATAGATAGGTTTAATAACAAAAACAATTGACTGCATTTTACGAATTTTTGATTTTTTATAAGCGACAGACAATCGTAACTTCCAGTAATATTTTTTGCTATTGAAGAGGGCTAAGTTTCCGAACGATAACTTATGCTAATTATTCAATATCGTCACAATTGTAATGCAGATAGGGTCTTTGTGAATTAAGGTAACGTCTAAATAGCTCTCTCGATGCATGTAACCGATTAACATTAGATATTTTTCGAATAGAATGTTTTTGCAATACTAAAATAGGCTGGATTTTGTTAAGTGAGGCGCCACCCCAACAGCTGATTCCATATTGTAATTTAGAATGAAAAAGCGCATAATAAACTATTTTAAGAATGTAATTAGAACAGGAAGTTTTAGGTGATAAAAACAACGTAAAGAGGATTGAAGATATTTTTTTATACGGGATATATGGTTGCCCCAGCACATATTATATGAATATTATGATCAAAAAGTTCTCAGAAGATGCACATCATGGTTTATACTACTTATCAAATCAAGGATATTAGAGTGCAGTGACTTTACCCAAGAAGGGCATATCAAAAATCGAATTGAGATAAATTAAAAATAAGATGGGACCAAGCACGGAGCCTTGCGGAACTCCGACTTTGATTGGATTAGATTTCCCGAGCTTTCCGCAAACTCTGACGCGTTGTACCCTTCCAGAAAGGTATGATTGAAACCACATATGTATGAATCCTCGAAAACCGGCATCTTATAATTTATTAAGCAAAATAGCATGATCCACAGTGTCGAAAGCTTTGGTTATATCTACGAAAAGACCAGCGCAATTATTTTAATGGTCCAACTCTTGATAAATAAATGAGCAGAATTCTAGGAGTGCATCCTCAGTAGAGCGGTTTGCTCAAGGTTTGGGTTTGATTTTAGATTTTCGTCGAACACAAGTGAAACTAGCGACTTCTATGTGACCGTGCAGGATGTTTAGAAATAAGGAGTGTTTAAGCGATCTCGGCACTTAAAGTTTTCATGATTTGCATTCATGCATCCCTGTAACACCTCCACCTCACAAGCATCCCTGCGGTGAGTGGAAGTTCGAACACGACACTGGAATTGCTTCCATTGTACGTTAGTATAAAAGGATTTACGTGGTGTAACTCTTCCCCTTTTACCAACATCAACTGACATCGGCGACACCTCGAGTCCACGAAGTTCAACATCATCATCATCGAAACAACGTGATCACGGAGATTCAACTTTAACTTGCGCCCGCACATCTCGCCGACGCCGTGTTAAGTATTATCCGTCCTCAATTGATTGTTTAGACTAAATTCTCGGTTCACTTCTCGAGAACCAACATCTTTTCATTCAGATAGATATATACGCATATATGTGTTCATGCATATACATCTATCTCTAAATAATTTTCATTTTATAACATCATTGTAAATCAAGTTCATGAATTCAGACATTTTATTTTGTTAATTACGTTTAATCTTGGAATCGAATCCATTTAATATAAATTACCACCATTTGTTCCTATTAGCTTTAAGACAACCAACTTGTGAAATACATATTGAATTATTGAAACCCAAGTTGTCTTCATTCCATAGGAACGCAACTTTGGTGTAAGTATTTTCCCTACATAACATATATGCACACCCCTAGTACATTCAACATGGTCCTTCGAGCCGGATTTGAGTGGCAGCACTAATGTTCGAATTCATGGAAAACAATACGCTTTCCAACACTGACTCCATTTTGACATTGTAAGTGTCAAATCTCTTCTTCTTTCTACAATTGGCAGCCATCGCGGGAAAATTCATATAAAGCGAAGGGAGTGGAGAAAATTCAAAGTGAAAATAACAAAAAGTACGAGTGGGCAAGTAAATATAACCAAAAAATAAAGTAAATATACCACGCCAAAGCAAATAAAATCACGCAAAAATTTTTCGCTGCCCAACGAGGGAACAGGCAAAATACGCCCCAGCAGGAACCCATCGAGGGAAGTCAAAAGTTTGAAGCAACCGCAACGCCCAACGAGGGAACAAATTTAAGGAGAAGTATGCCAAAAGACATGTAAGTGCTCCAATTTAAATAAGTGCCCAAAGAAATTAAAGTTTTTCGCTGGTACCGTTATCAACGTTAATTGTATATATGTATGTACATATGTTTGTCTGCTGATTTAGCGGGACACAAGCAAAATAATGCGAGTTGCAACGAACATACACACATATCTACAAATACTCGCCGGTATTGCTAGCTGGCCTTATACAGCCACTTGCGCATATTTTTGTGGTTAGACTTGCTGACTGCGCCAGCACTGTGTCTATTTCATTTACTACAGACGTGTATGCAAATACCCATATTCCCAAGTTTTCGGCCCAAAATTCCCTTATTAAATAGAGTTCTGTTGATTGCTTTAATATTTGCTTGCGAAAATTTTACAAGTCCCACTAGTTTTTTCTACTTGCGTTAGCGTAACTACAACGTTCATTAACTCGTCGAAGTGTGCAGATAGGGTGATGAAAATCATCCTCGCGTTTTCTTGAAATAATTTACGAGCGTGCTTTGTATGATTACAAACAACGGTTAATTTCAAGTTCAATCCAAGGTTAGAAAGGCCGGGTAGTCATATTGAGGAAAAAGTTGCTGTTATTAAGAGTTAGGTTATAAAAACCTATTGTTAGTTTCTTGCGGCAACAGCTAACAAAAGTCGTTCAACTGTAATTCCCATCAGGAAAGTTTGCACATTATCTCCTAACTCGAGTCTTTATTTAACTTTTGCAAGTTTGTACACACGTATATTTAGTAGACAAGTTGCTTTATATAACCACTTATATATTGTCTGGAGAGCTACGTCTTTTTGACTTTCTAAATAAATTTTCTGTCCCGCCTAAGCGGTCTAACGTCTGTATATACGGGTATTTTACGGGTAGTCAATTAACGTCTTTACTTGCTTTTGCTTTAGCATCCCCTGCTTTGGTTGCAAAACCTCTCAATTCTCAGTAAATCTCAAATATTTTTCCGGTCAGTTGCTTTAAAACTCAAAAGGGTACAAATATGTCTACCGAATCACCAATTATGGCAGATTTTATTTTCGATTCAAACAATCTTGTGAATTTTTATTCACAATTGGAATCAAACGACCCGGAAGATAACACGGATACCCTACTCGAAGTCAAGCTTCAAGATCTTATCTCGCTGAGAGAGACGATGCAAAGCGCTTATAGAAAGGTGTGTTTGGCAGATGATAAGGCCGTTCCAAATGATTTTAAAGAAGAAGCTAGTAAAAAATTTCAGCTTTGCACGGACAGCTTTCATATCTGTAAGTCCAATCTTTTAGATCAACTTAAAATTCTTCAAGGTAACACATCAACCCGAACAAATCCATCCCGAGCTTCAACGTCTTTCAATGACAATTCTATCCCCTGTATTAAAGTCCCACCTTGCGATACTCAAACCTTTTATGGCAGCTATGAGGAATGGCCAGCTTTTCGTGATATGTACACTGAAAAAAGTTTAAAGTGCACATTGAAAGTAACATATCAAAACCACTTTCAAGCGATTGATGGTAATACTGTAAATATTACAGTATTTACTGTAAAATTGGCAGTAAAAACATGTGATTTTTGCATAATATATTCGAAGAATGATATGGGCTCACTTTCAAAATTTATATTACCCACTGTTGGACGAAAAATGACAGGGTTTACTATCAATTTGACGGCCGTTTACTGTAGATTTTTTTTTCAGTGTATGTTCACGGCCGTTTACCTCAACCACCCCAAATTAACCAAAGAACTTTTTCACCTGCGGAATAAAACTACAGTATAGTCTGTGCGACGACAATTTCGCGCTTGCTTGGGAAGCTCTGAGATCCCGTTTTGAAAACAAGCGAATTCTCATAGACAAGCAGTTGAAAACACTGTTCAACCTACCATCTAGTTCAGAAAACAGCGAAGCGATCCAAAACATTCAAAGTACAATCAACGATTGTCTTTCCTGCCTCAAAACCCAGGGGGTCTCCGTCTCCGACTAGGATCCAATCCTCATCTACATGTGTTCCACCAAATTCCCTGAAGAAACACTCTCCCTATGGGAACAGTCGCTAAAGTCTCGAAAAGACCTTCCCAACTGGTCTCAAATGGATGAGTTTCTTACTAGTAGCTACGAAGTGGTGGAACGTTTGCACGGTTATAAAACCACAAAAACCCGAAATTCACTTCCCCAAAAATCCCCAGCGAAGATCCAGTCGTATCATTCCCAAGAAAAACTTTCAAGAAAGTGCAAATTATGCGCTAAGGTTTTGTACCGAGTTCAAGAAACTCGATAGTCAGGAGCTGGCTAAATTCGTGGAAGACAACGGCTATTGCTCCAATTGCTTGGCCTACAACCACCTTTATACTGACTGCCACAGTGCATTCAAATGCTTCCATTGTAAGAAATCCCACCATACAATGCTGCATCCATCAACTACTCCCCAACCGGTTCCCAAGGGACCAGTCCGCAACCAACTCCTCTACTTCCAATAAGACGAGGCATCCCATTTTCGATATTTCTGAGGGTAAAGCCAGCGATGGAGACACTCCTAAGTCCTCAAATGCAATTGAGTCCAATATTCAAGCTAACTTTTCTATCAACAACGAGAATACTTTGCTTCCAACCGCCCAAGTACACATCGAGCACTTGGGTGAAATCTATACCATTCGGGCCCTAATCGATCAGGGATCTCAGAAAACCTTCATCTCTGAAAAAACCCAAAAGTGGTATAGGGGGAAAAATTGTCGAGAACTCCACTCGTACTTGTAGTCTAACTCCCGTTGCCAAACGACACAACGTTCTCATTAGTACCAAAGGGATTGTTCTCCAAAAACTCACGAGCTTTTTACCTACCTTTGAAATAAAAAAAACATCCCTGTCGTAAATGAAGGATCTGGACCTCGCCGATCCGCACTTTTTCACGCCATCTCAAATAGACCTGGTAATAGGCAGTGACGTAGTCCCAGAACTGTTGCTTCCAGGAGTTAAACGCAAAGTGCTTGGTAGTCTTCTAGCACAAAATACCATATTCGGGTGGTATTTAAGCGGCCCTTTGAAAAAAACTGTCTGTTCCACTTTCCATACCCAGGTCATGGATGAGTCCAACGAAAATCTGAACACTCAACTTAGACGATTTTGGGAATTAGAAGAAGTCTTCGAGAAGCATCCACCTTCTGATGCAGACGCCTTTTGTGAAGAGCTCTACCAAGAGACTACATATCGACTAAAGGATGGCCGATACGTCGTTCGGTTGCCATTTAAATCCGAGTTTTCGTCCGGTCTCTCGTTAGGTCCCTCGCGCACAAGCAATGTCCCAAGCCATTCGAATGGAGCACTCGCTCAACAAAACCCCTGGATTAAAGTCTGAATACAATCGGGTCTTAGAGGAATATTTATTGCTTGATCACATGAAACCGATGCCCTCCGGGGAAATTCAAGAAGAGGGCAAATATTTATCGTATTATCTTCCCCATCACTCAGTGATCAAACCCGATAGCACCTCCACTAAAGTTAGGGTAGTTTTCAATGCTTCTAAAGCAACTGCATCCGGTGTCTCTTTAAACGACATCCTTCACATCGGTCCCACTTTGCAGACAGATCTCATGGTAGTCATTCTCAACTGGCGTTTGTACAAATACGTGTTGAACGGCGATATACAAAAAATGTACCGCCAGATTTTGGTGCATGAAAAAGACCAACAATTTCAAAGAATTCTATTTCGCAGAGAAAATGAACCCAAATTAACAGACTTTGTTCTGAAAACGGTTACCTTCGGAGTCAATTGCGCGCCATACTTGGCCATACTCACGCTCACAAGTTAGCAGAAGACTCCAAAAACTCCCATCCCTTGGCGAAAAGAGTTCTCACGGAAGAAACCTATGTCGATGACATATTAACTAGGGGACATGATATAAAAAATTGCCTTTCGACCCAGCCTCAGGTCATTCAATGCATACGTTCAGCGGGATTTCCGCTTAAAAAAATAACGGCTAACCATCCGGAACTCCTCAGCCAAATTCCATCCGAGGACCTCCTCGATTGCGACTTCCTCAAAATAGACTCTTCAAGTTCGACTAAAACTCTCGGAATTCGATGGAATGGTATAACTGATTCCTTTTCGTACTCCGCAGAAACCATTCCACCAGCTACTCAAGCAACGAAAATGCAAATCCTTTCCTCGGTTTCGAAACTTTTTGACCCCGCAGGGTTGCTATCGCCTATTATAATTCAGGCAAAAATACTGTTGTAGCAAATATGGTTAGAGGGAACTGATTGGGACGAATGCGTCAAACCAACCGCCTTGCAAAAGTGGAACCAATTCCTGTCAGACCTACCGAGTATCCAACAAATACAAATTCCAAGGTGGGTCGAATTTACGCCAAATCAAAGGGTGCAGATTTACGGGTTTTGTGACGCCTCTGAAAAGGCATTCTGTGCATCCTTTTACGTAAGGCCTAAACAAGCACTTCCTTCCAATGGAATTGCTTCCATTGTACGTTAGTATAAAAGGATTTACGTGGTGTAACTCTTCCCCTTTTACCAACATCAACTGACATCGGCGACACCTCGAGTCCACGAAGTTCAACATCATCATCATCGAAACAACGTGATCACGGAGATTCAACTTTAACTTGCGCCCGCACATCTAGCCGACGCCGTGTTAAGTATTATCCGTCCTCAATTGATTGTTTAGACTAAATTCTCGGCTCACCTCTCGAGAACCAACATCTTTTCATTCAGATAGATATATACGCATATATGTGTTCATGCATATACATCTATCTCTAAATAATTTTCATTTTATAACATCATTGTAAATCAAGCTCATGAATTCAGACATTTTATTTTGTTAATTACGTTTAATCTTGGAATCGAATCCATTTAATATAAATTACCACCATTCGTTCCTATTAGCTTTAAGACAACCAACTTGTGAAATACATATTGAATTATTGAAACCCAAGTTGTCTTCATTCCATAGGAACGCAACTTTGGTGTAAGTATTTTCCCTACATAACATATATGCACACCCCTAGTACATTCAACATGGTCCTTCGAGCCGGATTTGAGTGGCAGCACTAATGTTCGAATTCATGGAAAACAATACGCTTTCCAACACTGGCTCCATTTTGACATTGTAAGTGTCAAATCTCTTCTTCTTTCTACAATTGGCAGCCATCGCGGGAAAATTCATATAAAGCGAAGGGAGTGGAGAAAATTCAAAGTGAAAATAACAAAAAGTACGAGTGGGCAAGTAAATATAACCAAAAAATAAAGTAAATATACCACGCCAAAGCAAATAAAATCACGCAAAAATTTTTCGCTGCCCAACGAGGGAACAGGCAAAATACGCCCCAGCAGGAACCCATCGAGGGAAGTCACAAGTTTGAAGCAACCGCAACGCCCAACGAGGGAACAAATTTAAGGAGAAGTATGCCAAAAGACATGTAAGTGCTCCAATTTAAATAAGTGCCCAAAGAAATTAAAGTTTTTCGCTGGTACCGTTATCAACGTTAATTGTATATATGTATGTACATATGTTTGTCTGCTGATTTAGCGGGACACAAGCAAAATATTGCGAGTTGCAACGAACATACACACATATCTACAAATACTCGCCGGTATTGCTAGCTGGCCTTATACAGCCACTTGCGCATATTTTTGTGGTTAGACTTGCTGACTGCGCCAGCACTGTGTCTATTTCATTTACTACAGACGTGTATGCAAATAGCCATATTCCCAAGTTTTCGGCCCAAAATTCCCTTATTAAATAGAGTTCTGTTGATTGCTTTAATATTTGCTTGCGAAAATTTTACAAGTCCCACTAGTTTTTTCTACTTGCGTTAGCGTAACTACAACGTTCATTAACTCGTCGAAGTGTGCAGATAGGGTGATGAAAATCATCCTCGCGTTTTCTTGCAATAATTTACGAGCGTGCTTTGTATGATTACAAACAACGGTTAATTTCAAGTTCAATCCAAGGTTAGAAAGGCCGGGTAGTCATATTGAGGAAAAAGTTGCTGTTATTAAGAGTTAGGTTATAAAAACCTATTGTTAGTTTCTTGCGGCAACAGCTAACAAAAGTCGTTCAACTGTAATTCCCATCAGGAAAGTTTGCACATTATCTCCTAACTCGAGTCTTTATTTAACTTTTGCAAGTTTGTACACACGTATATTTAGTAGACAAGTTGCTTTATATAACCACTTATATATTGTCTGGAGAGCTACGTCTTTTTGACTTTCTAAATAAATTTTCTGTCCCGCCTAAGCGGTCTAACGTCTGTATATACGGGTATTTTACGGGTAGTCAATTAACGTCTTTACTTGAAAAGTTAGCTTTTGCTTTAGCATCCCCTGCTTTGGTTGCAAAACCTCTCAATTCTCAGTAAATCTCAAATATTTTTCCGGTCAGTTGCTTTAAAACTCAAAAGGGTACAAATATGTCTACCGAATCACCAGTTATGTCAGATTTTATTTTCGATTCAAACAATCTTGTGAATTTTTATTCACAATAGGAATCAAACGACCCGGAAGATAACACGGATACCCTACTCGAAGTCAAGCTTCAAGATCTTATCTCGCTGAGAGAGACGATGCAAAGCGCTTATAGAAAGGTGTGTTTGGCAGATGGTAAGGCCGTTCCAAATGATTTTAAAGAAGAAGCTAGTAAAAAATTTCAGCTTTGCACGGACAGCTTTCATATCTGTAAGTCCAATCTTTTAGATCAACTTAAAATTCTTCAAGGTAACACATCAACCCAAACAAATCCATCCCGAGCTTCAACGTCTTTCAATGACAATTCTATCCCCTGTATTAAAGTCCCACCTTGCGATACTCAAACCTTTTATGGCAGCTATGAGGAATGGCCAGCTTTTCGTGATATGTACACTGAAAAAAGTTTAAAGTGCACATTGAAAGTAACATATCAAAACCACTTTCAAGCGATTGATGGTAATACTGTAAATATTACAGTATTTACTGTAAAATTGGCAGTAAAAACATGTGATTTTTGCATAATATATTCGAAGAATGATATGGGCTCACTTTCAAAATTTATATTACCCACTGTTGGACGAAAAATGACAGGGTTTACTATCAATTTGACGGCCGTTTACTGTAGATTTTTTTTTCAGTGTATGTTCACGGCCGTTTACCTCAACCACCCCAAATTAACCAAAGAACTTTTTCACCTGCGGAATAAAACTACAGTATAGTCTGTGCGACGACAATTTCGCGCTTGCTTGGGAAGCTCTGAGATCCCGTTTTGAAAACAAGCGAATTCTCATAGACAAGCAGTTGAAAACACTGTTCAACCTACCATCTAGTTCAGAAAACAGCGAAGCGATCCAAAACATTCAAAGTACAATCAACGATTGTCTTTCCTGCCTCAAAACCCAGGGGGTCTCCGTCTCCGACTGGGATCCAATCCTCATCTACATGTGTTCCACCAAATTCCCTGAAGAAACACTCTCCCTATGGGAACAGTCGCTAAAGTCTCGAAAAGACCTTCCCAACTGGTCTCAAATGGATGAGTTTCTTACTAGTAGCTACGAAGTGGTGGAACGTTTGCACGGTTATAAAACCACAAAAACCCGAAATTCACTTCCCCAAAAATCCCCAGCGAAGATCCAGTCGTATCATTCCCAAGAAAAACTTTCAAGAAAGTGCAAATTATGCGGGAAGAATCATTCGCTAAGGATTTGTACCGAGTTCAAGAAACTCGATAGTCAGGAGCTGGCTAAATTCGTGGAAGACAACGGCTATTGCTCCAATTGCTTGGCCTACAACCACCTTTATACTGACTGCCACAGTGCATTCAAATGCTTCCATTGTAAGAAATCCCACCATACAATGCTGCATCCATCAACTACTCCCCAACCGGTTCCCAAGGGACCAGTCCGCAACCAACTCCTCTACTTCCAATAAGACGAGGCATCCCATTTTCGATATTTCTGAGGGTAAAGCCAGCGATGGAGACACTCCTAAGTCCTCAAATGCAATTGAGTCCAATATTCAAGCTAACTTTTCTATCAACAACGAGAATACTTTGCTTCCAACCCCCCAAGTACACATCGAGCACTTGGGTGAAATCTATACCATTCGGGCCCTAATCGATCAGGGATCTCACCTTCATCTCTGAAAAAACCCAAAAGTGGTATAGGGGGAAAAATTGTCGAGAACTCCACTCGTACTTGTAGTCTAACTCCCGTTTCCAAACGACACAACGTTCGCATTAGTACCAAAGGGATTGTTCTCCAAAAACTCACGAGCTTTTTACCTACCTTTGAAATAAAAAAAACATCCCTGTCGTAAATGAAGGATCTGGACCTCGCCGATCCGCACTTTTTCACGCCATCTCAAATAGACCTGGTAATAGGCAGTGACGTAGTCCCAGAACTGTTGCTTCCAGGAGTTAAACGCAAAGTGCTTGGTAGTCTTCTAGCACAAAATACCATATTCGGGTGGTATTTAAGCGGCCCTTTGAAAAAAACTGTCTGTTCCACTTTCCATACCCAGGTCATGGATGAGTCCAACGAAAATCTGAACACTCAACTTAGACGATTTTGGGAATTAGAAGAAGTCTTCGAGAAGCATCCACCTTCTGATGCAGACGCCTTTTGTGAAGAGCTCTACCAAGAGACTACATATCGACTAAAGGATGGCCGATACGTCGTTCGGTTGCCATTTAAATCCGAGTTTTCGTCCGGTCTCTCGTTAGGTCCCTCGCGCACAAGCAATGTCCCAAGCCATTCGAATGGAGCACTCGCTCAACAAAACCCCTGGATTAAAGTCTGAATACAATCGGGTCATAGAGGAATATTTATTGCTTGATCACATGAAACCGATGCCCTCCGGGGAAATTCAAGAAGAGGGCAAATATTTATCGTATTATCTTCCCCATCACTCAGTGGTCAAACCCGATAGCACCTCCACTAAAGTTAGGGTAGTTTTCAATGCTTCTAAAGCAACTGCATCCGGTGTCTCTTTAAACGACATCCTTCACATCGGTCCCACTTTGCAGACAGATCTCATGCTAGTCATTCTCAACTGGCGTTTGTACAAATACGTGTTGAACGGCGATATACAAAAAATGTACCGCCAGATTTTGGTGCATGAAAAAGACCAACAATTTCAAAGAATTCTATTTCGCAGAGAAAATGAACCCAAATTAACAGACTTTGTTCTGAAAACGGTTACCTTCGGAGTCAATTGCGCGCCATACTTGGCCATACTCACGCTCACAAGTTAGCAGAAGACTCCAAAAACTCCCATCCCTTGGCGAAAAGAGTTCTCACGGAAGAAACCTATGTCGATGACATATTAACTAGGGGACATGATATAAAAAATTGCCTTTCGACCCAGCCTCAGGTCATTCAATGCATACGTTCAGCGGGATTTCCGCTTAAAAAAATAACGGCTAACCATCCGGAACTCCTCAGCCAAATTCCATCCGAGGACCTCCTCGATTGCGACTTCCTCAAAATAGACTCTTCAAGTTCGACTAAAACTCTCGGAATTCGATGGAATGGTATAACTGATTCCTTTTCGTACTCCGCAGAAACCATTCCACCAGCTACTCAAGCAACGAAAATGCAAATCCTTTCCTCGGTTTCGAAACTTTTTGACCCCGCAGGGTTGCTATCGCCTATTATAATTCAGGCAAAAATACTGTTGTAGCAAATATGGTTAGAGGGAACTGATTGGGACGAATGCGTCAAACCAACCGCCTTGCAAAAGTGGAACCAATTCCTGTCAGACCTACCGAGTATCCAACAAATACAAATTCCAAGGTGGGTCGAATTTACGCCAAATCAAAGGGTGCAGATTTACGGGTTTTGTGACGCCTCTGAAAAGGCATTCTGTGCATCCATTTACGTAAGGCCTAAACAAGCACTTCCGTAACATCCCATCTCCTATTTTCCAAGACGAAAGTCGCACCTTTGCAAACAGTCAGCCTTCCGCGGCTGGAGCTGTGTGGTTCCGTACTACTGTCAAAATGTATAAAAAATGTTATAAATCAACTAGCGTTGGGAAAAATAGATATATTCTTGTGGTCAGATTCTTCAATAGTTCTTGCCTGGTTAGAAAAACCCCCATGTTCGTGAAAGGTATATGTTGCCAACCGCACTTCACAAATCATTCAAAATGTTGGAAATGGTAAATGGCGGCACGTAGCTACGACCCACAACCCCGCTGACTTGGGAACACGTGGCTGCAGACCACAAGACCTGGCCAACCAAACACTTTGGTGGCACGGACCTGATTGGCTTTTAAAGCCACCGGAAAAGTGGCCATTATCACTCCCAAAGAAGGTCCCTCCTCTTGAAGAACGCAAAGCAGAAGCTCTTCTTACATCCGAAATTGACTTTGATATTCTTGAACGGTTTTCCTCTTGGCCAAAGGCCTTGCACGTTATAGCCTATATGTTTCGCTTCATACATCGTACCCAACCAAATCGAATACAGTCCACTATAGAAAAGAAATATGATAGCATAGCCCTTAGTCAAAAGGAAATAAATTTTGTAAAAACTCGGTTAATAAAGAATGAATGCATAAATCTAAAGAATAAAGAACCCATCTCCAAGAAGAGCATGCTGCTAACCCTAAATCCCTTCATTGACCCGACTCAAATTCTTCAACGGCCGGTTGGCCAATTCCTTCATCTCTTACAGTGAAAGACATCCCACATTCATACCAGAAACTTCGCGACTCTATTACCTCTTTTTGCAGTTTTTGCACAACGTGTTGATGCACGCACAACATCAGCTAATGGTTAGAACCGTCAGGCAGGAATATTTTATACCCAGACTGAAGTCCAAAGTGAAGGGTTGCATACGGAATTGTAAGACTTGTACCATACATAAACAAAATGCGCATTCGCAGATCATGGCAGCTCTACCGCCAGAGCGCTCCAACTTCTCCCTTCCGTTCACCTACACAGGCACCGACTTTGCAGGTCCTTTCGATGTTAAGTCATCACCATTGCGAAAATCACCTATTTTGAAGAGATATGTTTGCGTATTCGTCTGTTTTTCTACCAAAGCCGTCCACCTAGAACCATGCTCTGATCTATCTACGAAAGCGTTTCAAGCTACCTTCGCCCGATTTGTAGGAAGACGCGGGTTACCACAATGTGTATTTTCGGATAATGGAAAAAATTTTGTTGGCGCTTGTCGCGCGTGCCAACGAGACTTCAAACAATTCCTCAAAGAGTCTTCCGATGTCGTAAGGGCCCTGTATTCCATACATGGATTCGACTGGAAATTTTTGCCACCTAATGCCCCTCATATGGGCGGCCTCTGGGAAGCCGCCGTAAAGAGCTTTAAATTCTCGACCCCTCTCACCCATGTCTAGCGATCCTCAAGAACTTTTAGCTTTAACTCCCGGTAATTTTTTACGTGGGGCACCACTCCTTGCTATACCCGAACCCCATGCGGACAGTCTGTCAATGCAAAATCGTTGGGAAAAACTTAAGTTAATCCATCAGCAATTTAGTCAACGCTGGAAAGAATAGTATCTCAAAGAACTACACCAGAGGTATAAGTGGAAAACCCCGCAACAGAATTTATCGATTGGGGAGTTTGTCGTCATTAAAAGCGAATTATTACCACCAAATGAATGGCGGTTAGGTCATATAGAAAAGGTTTATCAGGGTTCGGATGGTAAAATAAGAATGGCAGATGTCCGAACGCAACATGGCATGCTTACCAGGCCTATCGTCAAACTTTGCCCACTTCCAATTCAACCAGAAATACAGAGTCCTCAAAACTAATTGCTTAACACAGATCATCTCTTTACCCTCTAGTCATAAGTTTGTCCATATCATTTACTAAAGTCCAGATTATTTACAGGCATCGAGTTGGCGGCGCATCACGGGGAGGCTTATCCCCACGAACATCGATTTTACTAACTCAATGTCGTACGTCAAGTGACCCTTTGCGACCTAGCCGAAGCCTTGACGTTCACCTATGCTTACTGTGCTACCGGTTCCACTCGCTATGATTTTGCAAAAAGTTTGCTGCACTGGATTTAGACGAGAAGTGGAAGCAAGTACGATTTTATGGATATTGCCCTAACTGTTTGGCTCGTACACATAGCCAAGTACGAGATTGCCACTCAACATTTAAATGCAAGATCTGCAATCAATGGCACCACACCTTGTTACATCGGCCGACTATTGCAGAAGAAGAGGAAAGTCGGCAGGCAGCAAGAACCGTCGACGCAAGAACAATCCTCGATGTGGACCGGGCCATCGCGGCCCTTACTAAGCTGCGATCGGAACTTGCACCAGTGCAACGGGGCCGGCGTGTTTAAGCGATCTTGGCACTTAAAGTTTTCATGATTTGCATTCATGCATACCTGTAACACCTCCACCTCACAAGCATCCCTGCGGTGAGTGGAAGTTCGAACACGACACTGGAATTGCTTCCATTGTACGTTAGTATAAAAGGATTTACGTGGTGTAACTCTTCCTCTTTTACCAACATCAACTGACATCGGCGACAACGTGATCACGGAGATTCAACTTTAACTTGCGCCCGCACATCTAGCCGACGCCGTGTTAAGTATTATCCGTCCTCAATTGATTGTTTAGACTAAATTCTCGGTTCACCTCTCGAGAACCAACATCTTTTCATTCAGATAGATATATACGCATATATGTGTTCATGCATATACATCTATCTCTAAATAATTTTCATTTTATAACATCATTGTAAATCAAGTTCATGAATTCGGACATTTTATTTTGTTAATTACGTTTAATCTTGGAATCGAATCCATTTAATATAAATTACCACCATTTGTTCCTATTAGCTTTAAGACAACCAACTTGTGAAATACATATTGAATTATTGAAACCTAAGTTGTCTTCATTCCATAGGAACGCACCTTTGGTGTAAGTATTTTCCCTACATAGCATACATATATGCACACCCCTAGTACATTCAACACTTTTATTAAAAGTCTTTAGCGATATTCAGTTTAACGATTACAAGTTTTTCCATGTGCGTTCGTAGGCCATCATGTATCGAATCGAGTGTGACACAATGCGTCTGTACACGTTTTATGCACGCTTTTCTCAAAGCCACTTATAGTCTTGCTTTTTTTTCGAAATTTCACCGCTTTAAATATTTACCGCTTGTAGACGTTTTTATTTCGGTAATGATTCCGATTCTGGCACCATTTGTAGAGTTTATTCCTTTCAGGAGTAAAACGATTTAGTCGATACTATTAATGTTTAGTTTTATTTACGGAGCACCCGAGGTGCGCACACTATTTTAATAAGATGCCTAAAGCACACATTTGTCACAATTTAGTTTATTTTATTGCGTTGCAGGTTTTAAAGTCTTTTAGTTAAATTATGTTTAGTTCTTTCACACGGCTTCGCTTAGTGGCGAACTTTTCTCGGCGACGGTGGACGACAGACTTCACAGTTTTTCATAGCCGTTAATTTAAGTCAGAAATTGTCTTTGACGGCGTTCGTTCAGTTCGGCAAGTAGAGTTGCAACTAGGTTAACCTGGCGGGTTGGCGCTGCCACCCGATCCTACATACATATAAAATTCAAGATTTTAAATTAAGTATACAACAAAATACTTATCCAAATTTCAAGTCGCAGCTTTCTGCTTATTTTTCGTGTTGTCCAACACAAAGAAAAAATTAACAAAAACAAAATATATAATCAAGTTTTCACTTGCAAATTTATCCCGCAATACCCACTAAAAACATAATTCTGACATCCCATCAAAAATTGTTTGCGTTCTTATTATATTCACTGGAAAAATATAGACAAACACACAAACGTGTGTTGAGCGAAAAAGCATAACAAAAAACAAGTAAGGAAGTCTAAGTTCGGGTGAACCGAACATTAAATACCCAGCGTATAACAAATTTCATTTAGTGGGACAATTGTCCGTATAATTGAGAACCAAATTCACACAGATTATTACGCTCTTTGCTTGCTTCGCTTGTGTGAGTGCACTGATAAACGAAGTGCTGTTTTTTATTTCTGTTCAGTGTCTTACTATCAAGCACAGTATATACAGTAGTAAAACTCTGTACCAATCAGCTGATTATATTCACCGCCAGGATGTACATGGGGTGGCAGTCAACTCTTTTTTGGCATTTCAGTGTTGTGTGTTGTAAAATTAATTTGGTGAATAAAGAAAAATTGTTAAAAGTACATTTAGATATTTTTCGGTTGTTGGTTAAGAAACAAAATGCTTTATAATTATGACAAAGATGTTGTCGAAGTATACATATGTTAGTACTTGTGTTAAATGTTAATTACAATGTGGCGTGTGTACACAGATTTACTTGAATTAAGTCCCGCAAAGCAAACGAAAAATGATAAAAGTTGTTTTAAATGATAGGTAATCTATTTTTAGATTGATCTCTGATAGGTTTGCGATAATTTTTCGTCATATATTATGTTTTCACCTACTCCTCAGACTAGTTTTCAATAGCACATTTGTCACAGGGTGTTGAACGTTTTACTTTGAACTATGGCGATTTCTGTGTGATCTAAGTTTTGAATATTTTTAAATAAAAACTAGTAAGGAAGTCTAAGTTCTGGTGCAACCGAACATTAAATACCTAGTAGTGATCTGTTTTGGTATCCCAATTTACTCAGGTCTATTTTAATAACGGAAAAGTTGTTATAAAGACAACTGATTGTTTTCGATTAAAAACACTTCTTTTGTGAGTGGTAAATTCAATTATCACTAAATAACAAAATATAAATAGCTTTCCTCATGTTCATGAAAGGTATGAAAATAAAAAAAATTAATTTAAAACAAGTAAGGAAAGGGCTATCTTCGGCTGTGCCTAAGGCTTTATACCTTTCATGATTGCCAAACCACACTTATCGGAACAATCGATTGTATGGGAGCTATACGTTATGTTGGTCCGATCTGGCTGATTTTGCCTACATATGTTACATATAAAATATGTAGCAAACTTGCAAAGTTTAAAGTTCCTAGCTCTTAAAATGCAAAATTGATAGCCCAAAACCCATTTATCGAAACTATCGATTATATGGGAGCTATATGTCATGTTGGTCCGATCTGAGTCATTTTCACTACACACGTTACAAATACAATATGTACTAAACATGCAAAATTTTACGTTCCTAGCTTTTGAATTGCAAAAGTTATAGGCCAAAACCCATTTATCGGAACAATCGATTGTATGGGAGCTATGACATGTATCGGTCCGATCTTGCTGGTTCCGACAAATGATTAATCCTATGCAAAATGGCGCCTGCTTGCAAAATTTCATAGAGATATCTCTAAAACTGAGGGACTAGTTTGCGTTCAAACAGACGAACGGACGGACGGACAGACGGACATGGCTAAATCAACTCGCCTCATCGCCCTGATCATTTCGGTATACTTAATAGTGGGTCTATCTCTTCTTCTTCTCATACTTACAAACATCGGACCAAAGTTATAATACCATTTCATGTTCATGAAAGGTATAAAAAGGCAGTAGGGTGTTAACTACTTTCCCGTAAATCTTGCTTGTTTGGTTTTCGATTTGCGTAATTTTTGGCAGGAGTATACTACATACTATTGGGAAGCATCTCACAAAATTTCATTGAAATACATTCTTGAAATTCCAAGCAATCGCTTTTGAAAATAGCAGAGCTTTCATGCTAAAAAGTGGGAGGCGCCACGCCTACTTCACCAAAATCCACAAAATTTTTTTACAGTTTAGTTTTGTTTAAAAAGGCTAATATGTGTGTAAAATCTTATTTATATAACTTATACAATTATGGAAATATCGCGATTTTAATTTTACGACGAAATATTTTAGAACTATGTTCAAAAATTGGGCGTGTGCGTTCACCGATTTTGTTTATTTTTTCAGCAAAGAGTGAGCTTTATATGTTGAACACTTTCTCCAAATATCGTTTTAATAAATCAATTTTTACCGGAGTTATGGCATGGAAAGTTTTGTGGAATAATCCCCCATAAAGAGGCGGGGCCACGCCCATTTTAGAAAAATTTTGTGCTTTCGACTTTTTTTGCCCACGAACACTTTAGAGGTGAAATAGAAATGATATACAGCTAGTTTAAGCAAAGTTATAGCATATTCAATATATCCATGATCCTTTTCAAAATCTTTCGTATAAAATTGGGCGTGGACCTAATCCGATTTCGCTAATTTTTTTTCGAAATATTGCCTGTATTAATATAAATATGTGTGCTGAATTTTATTTTGCTATCTTGAACGGTTTTTTATTTATGATTAATAATATTTCCAAATTTGACTTAATCAAAAGTGGGCGGTGCCACGCCCTTTTTTAAAAATTTCTTCACAAATTTATTTTTTGCCTTAACGGTAAGGTACACACCAAATTTTATCCTTATAGGTGTATTATGTACTGAATAATCACTCTTTTTGTATTTTCGAAAATATTATATATATAGAAAGTGGGCGTGGCTTTTAACCGATTTTGCCTATTTTCAATACCGTTCAGAGATATGTAAAAAGGAACCTGCATACCAAGTTTCATTGAGATATCTCAAGATTTACTCAAGTTATCGTGTTCACAGACGGACGGACGGACGGACGGACATGGCTCAATCAATTTCTCTTCTCCTCCTGAACATTTTGATATATATAAGTCAATATCTATCTCGATTCGTTTATGCCGTTACATACTACCGTTAGGTGAATGAAGTTAATATACCCTGTGTGCGAAGCACTACTAGGTATAAAAATATAGTCCCGACATGAAATTTAGTCCAGCTTAGAGATTTTATGATTAAAAAACCATTACTTTACATAGGGGGTTTGCTACCCAGAAGTGTCTACTCAAATATATAGTATAGAGCTAAAACTCAATGTACAGCTATAATCATACGCAATATAGTCTGAAAACCCAATATTTTTTCAACTTATTGAAAATCAACAAGCACTAAAAGCATTTCAGGTCATCGCTAACAGCAATTCGTCAGTAATATGTATTTTTGCGGAATTTTACCATTTCACTTTTATTTTTTATACTTGCCAACACCCTATTTTTAATATGGGCAATAAATACTCTTTTTCTAAAATTACTCCTTTAGTTTTGTTTTGGTGCTGTAATGCAACAGTCGGTATATGTAAGTAATTGCATACTACAATTAATGGATGTAATTTCACCAGAGTTTTCCTACTGTATCACTGTGCTATCAAGCAACAGCTTGTGCGGAAGTATTTCACTAAATGAATGAATGTAATTATTTCATGATAACAAATCCGTACATCAAATGAAAAAACATAAAAGTTTGCTTTTGCTAAAAGCATTGATCAACATACATGAAATAATTATATTCATACACATTGTGTAATAACATTTATTTCTTGCGCGATAACAAAAATGATGCGCACCACCTGGCTTCTTTCTTAGCTAGCGACGCACTGAACACTCTTTGCTGAACACAAACAAACGACAGCATTTCAGTGGTGCGCTCTCACTAACACTACCTCAATTGCAAAATTGCCTAGGCCTGTTTTAGATTTAGATCAGACATGGGCGATTGGACTCAAACAGCAGTTATTCTCAGCACACGTATTCTTACGCTCTTATTTCAGTCGCTATTGAGAGCGAAAAAACCAGTTTGGCACTGTGGGATAAGGAATTGATGTTCCTGCCAGTCGCGCTGCAGACAGCAACGAGGTAACATAGGTAGTGGGTATATTGATGTTTTGACTTGAACTAATTATGCTTGAGATATCTTTTTTTAGGGTGGTTTCCGTAGCTGTATAATTTTTTTGATCATCGTTTTCAACTTGGAAAACCCAATCCTTATACTTCTGCAAAAGGGTATTTTTTTTCCGAAAAAGATATCTCTCTCAATACCCTTATATTTCTCAAAGTCTTTATATATTTTTTATAGACATTGCATATTACCAAAGGCATCGAAAATCATAAAGCAATATTTGTCATTCATTTTGAACAAACACATAGGTACGCGCATAAATAGTATCATAAAACAATCAAGCGGCGCACGATGTTGCTTCGCTGTTGTTTGTAAATCAACTGACTGCAAATGTTCTTTGTCCCATGGTAGCCACTTTACGCTCGCGGTTACCAATACATCAGTGGTGTCCATCCCATAGATCAATTGATCACACGTATTCTTACTCTCTATCGTTCAGTCGTTAGCGAACCAGCCAAAGATGACTTGATTTGAGACCAAAGATGACTTGATACGAAACTCTCTCATTTCGGTCCTCGATTATGCAGTGTTGCCTACTTTTTTATGTGTGCGCTAGTTGGCAATACTACACAATCGAGGACCATCTCACATTAGATACATAAACAATGAGGAGCCAGAAAGCAAAAAACGCACCAAATTTGGGAAAATCAAACAAGTGAACATTTCGATAAACTTAAAATATCGCACGATTGAGAAAAAATACGTAAAGTATGAAAGAAAACAATCTAAGAAAATAGCTGCAGAAAATATATGTAAAAAATGATATTTTTTACGTATTTGAGTGGTTTACAGGTATAAAAAAGGTTACAAACAATACGCCTTTTCTTTTTGTATTATTTTCAAATATTTATTTTAATTATAATTATTTTTATTTGAAGTCATATTATTTCCATTACCATGTTCTATTTCATTACGAAATGTACATCATTAAGGATTTTAAATTATTTTAAGAAATCTTGGAAATTTTAACTTTATATTATGAATTATTTCTTATTTCATATATTTTATTTTAAATACAGTCAAACCTGTTTTTATGCGCCACTTTTTTATGCGATTTTTTTTTGTGCGATTTTTTTTGTGCGGATTTTTTTTTTTATGCATTTTGTTGTATGCATTTTGTTCCTTGGGGAACCGAGCACCCAAAACTAACTTCGGTAACGCGCCATGTACGTACCTCCTGGGTGGTGTGGAAACTGTAAATAAAAGCCCCTAAAAATGCATTTGCATACAACAATTTGCTAGTCGTTCAAATATTTTTATTTTGTTCTTTGCAAAACGATTGTTTCGACACACCCGTGGTGTCTTCATTAGTTGCTAGTTACTACTTTATTTACTTCAGATGTTAATATTTTTTAAATCATTGTATAAATAAATGCATTTTTATCAATATCAGTTAAATTAATGTGTAAAAAGTTGAATTTTCGCAAAATCTGCGAAATTATATTAGGAAACTAAAAAATACCCAAGATTAATGTTAAAAATCCCCATTTTTGGTTTTCTATGGAGTGGCACCAATCCCAAATGTTATAAAAAATGTGGATTTTGACAGCGCTCTCTCGAAACAAAGAGTCTCAAATCTATTTATCTATGGAACCAGCAACGAATAAACACCAAGCTTGTCCGGGACGCAGAGTGTATGCATTGCAATTCCCTGTGAGAACTTTTTTATGCTAGAAAATGCCTTTGGCTACTTTCAATGCCTTCTATGTTACAATAATGTTGAACTCTGAAAAATTTTAGAAGGAACATCGTACCCAATATTGAAAGGAATATCTTTTCAGAGCCTATCACTTTTTCCCACAACAATTCGTAATGAATTTAATTGTCAGTTTTTTGGGAAAAATTGATAATTGGAGAAAAATTACAAAGGAAAAATCAACAGCGATGGATAGGATTACATGTTTCAGAGTTTCCAGGCTCATCATCAGATCCCTTTTCGGACACGGATTCGAACTCGTGTCTGCACCAAAGCCGCTGTTAGAAAATTCCAACACTAAGCAATGATGCCCTGTGACGTCACAATGCACTTATCTCCACTTCAATTAATTCCCTTTTGTTTGTTTGTTCTTGCCAACAGTATACACAAAATTTCTTAAGACATGCAGCCTATATGTTATGATGTGTGTTGGACTTGTTGTTTGTACATATGTATATACATATGTACGTAAACCCGTGCTATGGTTTTAATGTATTTTGTTGTTGGATTTTTGCGGTCTATTTTGTTTACATATTTGTAAGTTTTTGCAAGCTCGAGACCAAATAAACAATAATTCGTAATGAATTTAATTGTCAGTTTTTTGGGAAAAATTGATAATTGGAGAAAAAATATATTAATTTGCAGATCATTAATATGGGTAGTACAAGAATTTTATCAAATACAAAATCTCTAAAATACCGCCCTTATTTAAAAATGTGTAGGCTTAACAAGTAACATCCTTGAATATTTTATCTGAAAGTCTAACACATTCCAAATTTTCTATCCTAATTCCATATGTTGTTATTTTGGTTTAAATTTCCCACTGGTCTGTTCCCATTCCCTCGTTCTCACTCATACACTCACATTTTTCATTTTGGACAGCACTGCAATACATGCTTACATTTCATTTGCCCACCTTTGGTTTTGACTCAAACGAGCAGTTACTAGGCCCGTCCACAATGAACACGACGGCGGCGAACGACAACGACGAAAAACTGAAGCTAGACGATATTTGCCGTCAAGCATTGGCGACATGATTATAATGAGAGCAGGGGCGACAGGTGCGAATCATCTTGAAAAGTAGCAAAAAATGTTTGTAAAAAGTGTGAAAGAGACATATTCTGTAATAATTGGAACTTATTTTACAAGTTATTTACTCTTTCTTTCGTTTTTATTGTCATTCTGGTTACCACTACTCTCAGCACACGTATTCTTACGCTCTTATGGCTTAAGCAGATACAGTACGTCAGCGTCGACGTATCCGTCATACGTTGAAATTTAGAACAAAATCAACTTTGCCGTATGCGTCGTATCTGTCGCTACGCACACTAACACTTCTCGTCTACTTAGCTGTCAGTTTTTTCAACGTATCACCGTACTGTATCTGCTTAAAGGCCGGTTCATTGGTGCAGTAGTCCTATCGCTGTAGTCGTATCCTTAACGTAAGAGAAAAACCAACCTGCATTTGGTCGGTAAGGTTACGTTACAGATAGTAGCACCAATAATCGATTACATTGTTTCTCATAAGGTTGGTCGAATCAGCTGTTTTATAAGGTTACCGATACGTCACCTCTGAACCCGACTTAAGCCATTATTTCAGTCGCTATTGAGAGCGAAAAAACCAGTTTGGCACTGTGGGATAAGGAATTGATTCTCCTGCCAGTCGCGCTGCAGAGAGCAACGAGGTAACATAGGTAGTCGGTATGTTGATGTTTTTTTATGCCCTATTATATTTTTGCCCCATTTAACAGTTTTGAAGATTTTGGAAGTTGGTGTTCATGAAAGGTATAAAGCCTTCGGCACAGCCGAAGACAGCCTTTTCCTTACTTGTTATACCTAGTAGTGCTTCGCACACAAGGTATATTAACTTCATTCGCCTAACGGTAGTATGTAACGGCATAAACGAATCGAGATAGATATTGACTTATATATATCAAAATGTTCAGGAGGAAAAGAGAAATTGATTGAGCCATGTCCGTCCGTCCGTCTGTCCGTCCGTCCGTCTGTCCGTCCGTCCGTCTGTGAACACGATAACTTGAGTAAATCTTGAGATATCTCAATGAAATTTTTTATGCAGGTTCCTTTTCACTTATCTCGGAGCGCTATTGAAAATAGGCAAAATCGGTTAAAAGCCACGCCCACTTTCTATATATATAATATTTTCGAAAATACAAAAAGAGTGATTATTCAGTACATAATACACCTATAAGGATAATATTTGGTGTGCACTTTAGCGTTAAGGCAAAAAATACATTTTTGAAGAAATTTTTATAATGGGGCGTGGTACCGCCCACTTTTGATTAAGTCAAATTTGGAAATATTATTAATCATAAATCAAAAACCGCTGAAGATAGCAAAGTAAAATACAGCACACATATTTATATTAATACAGGCAATATTTCGAAAAAAAATTATCGAAATCGGGTTAGGTCCACGCCGAATTTTTTTTTTTTTTTTTTTTTTTTTTTTTTTTTATATATATCAGAACTTTATTAACAAAGACAATTGATTGTACAATAAATACAAGCTTATATCTAAGAAATTACATATAGTATGGTTCCTCTGCGCCATATTGGCTTAATAGAGGATATCTGGCTTGTACAAGTATTAGGTTGGAAAACATACATATATAAAAATAAAATATGAATTTAAAGAAGAATAATTACTTAGCAACTAATCAGAGGATTCAATTAAGAAGCGATTCGACGCTATCTAGAAGATAGCGCTTTAGCTGAATTTTGAAACTAGATATACGACTCAACGTTTTAATATTATTGGGCAATTTATTAAATTGGTTAGGTCCCGCGTATTCTATTCTTTGTTTAGAAGTCTCTAATCGACATCTAACTACTCTAAGCATTTCGCAGTTTCGCGTATTGAACACTGATTGATTTCGATCAAATCATAAAACATGGTAGCCCACATTATTAATATTTTTATAAACGTAAGTTAAAAGTTGCTTTTTATACAAGCCAACTATTGGTAATATCGATTTCGCATACTCATTAAAGAGACTTAATGTGGAATGCATTCTTGGCAGGTTAAAAACAAGTTTTAGTGCGGTGTTCTGACACGATTGGAGGGATGTTATTTCATTGCTTACCTTATGGGCATATATTATTGGAAGATACGACAAATGGCTGTGAATAAGAGACTGGTATAAGGACAACTTAACTTGCGTTGTAAGCTTATTACGAAACTTATAGAGAATTCCAATAGCGGGAGAAATTTTAGATTTTATTGCATCAATATGAGTAGCCCAAGATAAGTTTCTAGCGATATGAACTCCCAAATATTTAACGGTGTCCACCTCAAAAATCTCCCTTCCGTCAAAAAATACACTGAAATCCAAATTTGTTTGAGGCGTTATTTTTGGTCTAAACCTGACTAATTTAGTTTTACCTGCATTCAACACCAATTTATGTAAGCGCGCATACTCGGAGATAGCAATAGCATCGTGTTCAATCTGAACCTTAAGAACTGCGGGATGATTGTACGGGTAAAATAAGCTAATGTCATCTGCAAACAGGCCCGTGCGCACGGGGGGGGGGGGTTATGGGGGTTAAAACCCCCCCCATGGCCAAATCTAAGTTGCAATGATTTTACAAAAATTTTCAAAATACAGTTTATAAATCTTGTATTGAATCTTGACTAATAATTTTTGACTAAATTAGTTAAAATAATTTTACGGAAGAAGAAATTGGTGAAAGTTGCAAAGAATAAGGTTGGCCAATACATAAGTCCGGCACTTTGAATTGCACTTGGAGCTTTCCGAAATTACAAAGTTGTGTAGCGTATGGACATTTTTTGTTCTTAAATTTTACCGATGAAAACAGTGAGCAGTTTCAATTAACAGAGCGAATGAACTGCAAGGCTCAATTATATGAAAGATATTTCGAGTGTTTTCTGACCCTTTTTGTTGTAGGCGTAAAGAGAATTGTGAGAAAATGAACGTTGGAGAGCAGATGAGCGACAACGTTCAAATATTTGAATGTTTTCAAACATTTTCTGAGGTTTATTTTATTTTGCCTAACAGAAGATAAAGATCGCATTTTTCATGGACGTTTATCAATAGTGGAAAATAAACATAGCATATTTCATATTTTCCAAATAGTGTCAATAATCCGTCTTTCAAAGGCTTTGGTTTGTTAATCGTCGAGATCTGAAACTGCTCAGCTACAGAGAAAACCTCATCAGCCAAGTAAGGTAGATACAAAATAGATGACACAAGTAATAAATAATTAGTTGACAGCGAATAGTTATTGTAAAGAATAAAGATAAGAATCAAAGGATATGAAAGCAAATTGTTGCTATGTATTTAGGATAGAAAGAATTGACATTTTTATTCTGCATAATGAGTCTGAAATATCAAACGTACCAGAATGAGAGTTATTATCTTGACACAAACAACGACAAGGCTGATTTAATTCCAAATTAGTTCGGCACTGTTTCAAGATAAGTGGTTTATAATGTCCTGATGGACGAGAAGGTACATTGAAGTTCACTTCGCTCAAAAGAAACGGGCTTGTGATTGAACCATTTAGTAATTTAATCATGAAAACAATTCCACGCATTTCCCTCCGACTAGAAAGGCTATGAAGATTAATTAGTTTTAAGCGACTCGTATACGATGGCAAATTATACAAGGGATCCCAGTGAAGATCTCTTAAGGCAAATATTAAAAATTGTTTTTGAACTGATTCTAAGCGATTCACGTGGACCTGGCAACGTGGATTCTAAATTATAGAACCGTATTCAAGTATCAGTCTGACTAATGTAGTAAAGAGTTTTAGTTACATAAGGGTCGTTAAATTCTTTAGACCATCGTTTAACAAATGCTAGAACGCCTCCAGCTTTATTGACTGTTACGTTAATATGGCAGTTAAAACTGAGTTTTTAGTCCATAGTAACCCCAAGGTCAACAAAATCATACATTTGCTCAAGACTATAACTGTTAATTGTATAGGAAGCTGGCTGTGATTTTCCTCTCGAAAAACGCATGTATTTACATTTCTTTAGATTAAGCGACATATATAATAGATCTGATTGAAGATTCTTCGAATGACATAAAAAGCTTTACATCGTCGGCATACATTAAAATTTTCGAAAATTATATTACTGTAGAAATATCATTTCTAAACAACAAGAACGGAATCGGGCCAAGATGGCTTCCTTGAGGAACTCCTGAAGATACATAATTACATCGGACTCATAATTTTTAAACACTACTTTTTGTGCTCTGTCGCTAAGGTAAGAAGAGATCTAGCGATTGAGACCCGGCTGGAAACCCAACTGATCCAGTTTATGAATAAGTAAAGAGTGACACACTTTATCGAAAGCTTTGCTGAAATCAAAGTAAATTCAAGTAAGTTTGTAACGGTGGACTTTCCCTTACAGAACCCGTGTTTAAAAGGTTCCTTCAAGGTTTTCAGATAAATAAGAACATCATTGGCGCATATAGTTGGACATTTAATTAAATTGTTGAGAAAGTCAGAGTTGGTGACGGCAGAATAGTTAGGAGTGAAAAATTGCGCAAAGAAATTATGACCCAAAAGAAATAAAAAACGACCCCAAATAAGCTTCAGAAAAACACCAATAAAAGGCTCCGAAAAGTGTCCAAAAACCCTCTGAATGGATGAATGAAAGAAAAGCACCAATTAAGGGCTCCGAAAGGCGTCTGAGAAGGTTCCAGAAACCCTCAGAATGGAGGAATAAAAGGCTCCGAAAAAGGTTCAGAAAAGCACCAATAAAAGGCTCCGCAGTTCATTTAGAAAGAGTCAAAAAACGCTTCAAATTCATCGAAATCGGACTCATTTCGGACTCTTTTTTATGACTTCGTTGGAGTGCCCGCGTAGAGCGATTTTTCGCTCCATTTGGGCTCCGAAAGAAGCTCATTTTGGAGAGTAAAGTTCTGAGAAATGAGTGTTTTATGGCTCCGAAAGGAGTCTTTTTTTGCACTTTTAGTTAGCTGGGATATGCCATCATATCACCAATTCTCTATCAAATACAGAAAAATGTGTACAACCAAAAAAATAGTAGTTTTAGGCATCAGAGTATGCAGTTTCAGGAAAGTTAAAGAACATTTAAATTTGTGATATATGGGTATAGGTATCTGTTTCAGCAAATATGTTTAACATAGTGAAAAATGTATGCGAATGCAAATCTAAATTAAAACCCCCCCCAAGGACAATTCCTGCGCACGGCCCTGTCTGCAAACATTACGAGACGACCATACAAATTAAGATTTTTAATGTCATTTATATACAGCTTAAACAGTAATGGTCCCAAGACGCTGCCCTGTGGTACACCACAACTAATTGGTTTTAAGAAACTCTTTGACCCATTGATTTCTACATATTGTTTTCGGTTTTCAAAATAGTCTGTTAAAAGTTTATGTTCCTTATTTCTTATGCCTAACAACTTTAGCTTTTGCAATAAAATACGATGGTCAACGAGGTCAAAAGCTTTGCTGAAATCATAAAACATACCAGCTACCCCAGCATAACCATGATCCAAGCCATCACAAATAATATTGACAACATTGACCACCGCCTCTTCAGTGCCACAACCTTTTCTAAACCCAAATTGATAAGGAAACATCACCTTTTCTGACTCTAAAAAATACAAAAGTTGATCGTATATAAACCTTTCAAAAACTTTATCTATTTTGAGAACTCCTGGGTAAGTAGAACTTCTGATCATGTTGTTAAACGCTTGTGTTAAATAGGGTGCTATAATATCTTTTGTCAAAAATAGTGCTTTTGGTGGTATAGTGTCGTGTCCACAGCCTTTGTTTATTACTATGTTTGTCAACGCAAAATTCATGTCTTGGGCGCTAATCCCATTCAGCACGAAACTGTTTTGAAGCTTAGTTGACATTCTAAACATGCAATAGTCATCATCGTCTCGAACTTCGATGCTGTTTTTTAAGTCCTTTACGGAATCAAGGAAAAAGTTATTTAAAAAGTTAGCCTTATCTATGTCACACGTCAGTGGAACATCATCACTGCCATTGAGCACAATACCCTCTTTCTTTTTCCTGCCTAATGTGGTGTTGATAAATCTCCACGTTTTTTTTGGATCAGAGCCACATTTATTAAGCATAGACGAATAATAGTTGTTCATTGACAACTTTGTTGAGCTTTTAATAACCCGGCTTATTCTCCTAAGTCTTTCACATACCTCCTTATCACGACTAGTTTTTTTCCTGAGTTTCAAAAGTTTATTCTTTAGTACCAGCAGAGCCTGAATGTTCTTGTTTACCCAGGGTGCTATTTCATATCGTAAACGAGATTTATGTTCTATTTTTGTCGTAGCTGATTGTAAAGTATCTGAAATATCATGCATGAGTTCTGCTAAGGCGGGCTGTCCATTTCTATCGTACCTATTTAACTTTTCTTCCAGCTGGTTTCTAACTTTATCGTAGTTAACACTATAAACTACTCTTTCAACCGACTGGATATCCGGAAGCTCGTAATCAATTTTGCATACTAAAAGATTGTGATCAGATAACGTACATTCGATGGAATCTATTGTAGGTTCCCTTTCTAAATTGCAAAATATGTTATCTATGCACGCCTTGCTTGCTGGACGAGTAACTAGTGTATGACAGTTGTAAAGGCCATACATGCTAAAAAGATTGATAAAACAACTACTAGATGAATTTTCAGCTAATAAGTCAATGTTCGTATCACCCAAATAAACTACGGTTTCGTTAGCATTAGTGGAAAGAAGATGATCAATAAAGTGAAGAAATACGTTTTCATTGCACTTCTGAGATCTGTATATGGAAACAATGTTAAGAGGTTTACCATCTATCTTAATTTCATTGAGAGTAATAGATACACAATTTATATAGTTCTCATCATATATCCCGTTCACTATATACTTTAATTTCTTGCTTATATAAACCGACGTTCCACCATAACCATCCCCTCTACATGAGTGTACACTATTGTATCCCGGTATATCATAAATACTTGAAACTTCATTGCTGAACCAAGTTTCTTGAATTGCTATAATATCAGGTAATTTAGGTAAATTGCTCAAAAAATCTCGAAGTTGGTTGAATTTACGCAACGACGAAGCGCTTCTTATATTCCATGAAACAATATTAAGAACATTATAATTAATTTTAGAAAAATGATCTCTATACGATCTTAGGCACTTAAAGTAATTGTTGCAAATCATGAGAAAAAATATAAAAGTTTTTAACTATCTGGTAACACTAATTTGTAATAATCTTTATGTTGCCTCACACTCTTCGTAAACAGCATCATCGTCATCTGTAAGACCGCGAAATACTTGTCTTGTATTTGTTGTTGTCGACAAGGTATGTAACAACCTGTCAACATCATCCATACACTTTATTGTTGTTTCAGGTGCTTCCTCATCTTTCTTCGCTATTTATACGAAAGATTTTGAAAAGGATCATAGATATATTGAATATGCTATAACTTTAGTTAAACTAGCTGTATATCATTTCTATTTCACCTCTAAAGTGTTCGTGGGCAAAGAAAGTCGAAAACACAAAATTTTTGGAAAATGGGCGTGGCCCCGCCCCTTTATGGGGGATTATTCCATAAAACTTTCCATGCCATAACTCCGGTAAAAATTGACTTATTGAAACGATATTTAGAGAAAGTGTTCAACATATAAATCTAACTCTTTCCTGTAAAAATAAACAAAATCGGTGAACGGACACGCCCACTTTTTGAACACAGTTCTGAAAAATTTCTTCGTAAAATTAAAATCGCGATATTTCCATAACTGTATAAGTTATATATGTAAGATTTTACACACTTAATAAGCTTTTTAAGAAAAACTAAACTGCAAAAAATTTTGTGGATTTTGTTGAAGTAGGCGTGGCGCCGCCCACTTTTCAGAAAAAAAGGTCTGTTATTTTCAAAAGCGATTGCTTGAAATTTCAAGAAGGTATTTCAATGAAAGTTAGTGAGATGCTTCCCAATAGTATGTAGTATACTCCTGCCAAAAATTATGCAAATCGAATGACAAACAAGCAAGATTTACGGGAAAGTAGTTAACTCCCTATTGCCTTTTTATACCTAGTAGCGCTTCGCACACAAGGTATATTAACTTCATTCGCCTAACGGTAGTATGTAACGGCATAAACGAATCGAGATAGATATTGAGTTATATATATCAAAATGTTCAGGAGGAAAAGAGAAATTGATTGAGCCATGTCCGTCCGTCCGTCCGTCCGTCCGTCTGGCAACACGATAACTTGAGTAAATCTTGAGATATCTCAATGAAACTTGGTATGCAGGTTCCTTTTTACATATCTCTGAACGGTATCGAAAATAGGCAAAATCGGTTAAAAGCCACGCCCACTTTCTATATATATAATATTTTCGAAAATACAAAAAGAGTGATTATTCAGTACATAATACACCTATAAGGATAAAATTTGGTGTGTACCTTACCGTTAAGGCAAAAAATAAATTTGTGAAGAAATTTTTAAAAAAGGGCGTGGCACCGCCCACTTTTGATTAAGCCAAATTTGGAAATATTATTAATCATAAATCAAAAACCGCTCAAGATAGCAAAATAAAATTCAGCACACATATTTATATTAATACGGGCAATATTTCGAAAAAAAACTAGCGAAATCGGATTAGGTCCACGCCCAATTTTATACGAAAGATTTTGAAAAGGATCATGGATATATTGAATATGCTATAACTTTGCCTAAACTAGCTGTATATCATTTCTATTTCACCTCTAAAGTGTTCGTGGGCAAAGAAAGGCGAAAGCACAAAATTTTTGGAAAATGGGCGTGGCCCCGCCCCTTTATGGGGGATTATTCCACAAAACTTTCCATGCCATAACTCCGGTAAAAATTTATTTATTAAAACGATATTTGGAGAAAGTGTTCAACATATAAAGCTAACTCTTTGCTGAAAAAATAAACAAAATCGGTGAACGGACACGCCCACTTTTTGAACATAGTTCTAAAATATTTCTTCGTAAAATTAAAATCGCGATATTTCCATAATTGTATAAGTTATATAAATAAGATTTTACGCACATATTAGCCTTTTTAAACAAAACTAAGGTAAATGTCCATAATTTCGTGGTAGTACGTTATTTCGTGGTATTTCGATTTTTTCTTTCAAACAAGGAATTTGGGGAGTTTTTTTTTAAACTGAAAATTTCATAATAAAGATTAACTTTTCGGGAGTAATAATGGATATTTTACAAATTTTTTAAAATTAAACCTATTAAATAACAAGCATTATAAAGTTGGAAGCTCAGAAAATGAGCCTTTTGTAGGGAGGCCTCTTAAGGAAACTGTTAAGGAGACCAGTCGATTTTGTTAAGCCTGTAAAAATTGTATCTTTACATTTTTTTTTTTATGATAATTTTTTTGGTTTTATTTAACATTTCTTAAACGTTTTTATTACTGCAAAACTTATTTCAATAACTTTTCATTTACATTTTATTTAATACTAGCAGGGTACCCGGCGTTGCTCGGGATGTAAGTAGTTAGGGGGCCTTTCAAAATCAATAATATACTTTAAGATTTCATATTTATATACACAAAATATAGCTGACCCGGCAAACTTCGTTCTTCCCAAAATAGATTTTTTTATTAATTTTTCACTACTTCATTGTGCATACAACTTCAAAAATATAAAATTTTAGTATTCCGTTTAAGGCTACACGATACACAAAATTTTTAGTTTTCTGTCCCGGAGCATAAGTAAATAGCGAAAAAATTTTCCTACACGGGAACTATTGATATCATTAATCTCCTGATCAATTTTCAGGTCCTAACTTTAAACACTTTTACGATAACCCCACTTTTATGCACGAAAATTGTTTTGATATCATTTAGCTCTATACCAATTTCCAGGTTCCTGCCTTAAATACTTTAGCTTGAAAAATTAGTATGGGAGGTGCCACGCCCCCATTTTCGTTAACCCCAATTTTTTTGGAGGTGGTAGGGATCGATCTCGTATAACCCCTCACCAAATTTCAGTGGTGTAACCCGAATACTTCCACAGATACGGACAATGAAAAATTTTATTTGTGTGGGAGGTGCCACGCCCACACTGTCGTTATCCCCAGTTTTTTTGGAGGTGGTAGGGATCGATTCCATATAACCCCTAACCAAGTTTCAATGATCTAACCTAAATACTTCCAGAGATATCGACTAAGAAGTATTTCATTCGTATGGGAGGTGCCACGCCCACACTGTCGTTATTCCCAGTTTTTTTTGGAGGTGGTAGGGATCGATTCCATATAACCCCTAACCAAATTTCAGTGGTCTAACCTAAATAGTTCCAGAGATATCGACTAAGAAGTATTTCATTCGTATGGGAGGTGCCACGCCCACTTTGTCGTTATCCCCAGTTTTTTTTGGATGTGGTAGGGATCGATTCCATATAATCTCTCACCAAATTTCAGTGGTCTAACCTAAATACTTCCAAAGATATCGACTAAGAAGTATTTCATTCGTATGGGAGGTGCCACGCCCCCTTTTTCGTTATCCCCAGTTTTTTTTGATGGTGGTAGGGATCGATCTCATATAATCTCTCACCAAATTTCAGTGGTCTAACCTAAATAGTTCCAGAGATATCGACTAAGAAGTATTTCATTCGTATGGGAGGTGCCACGCCCACTTTTTCGTTATACCCAGTTGTTTTGGAGGTGGTAGGGATCGATCCCATATAACCCCTTACCGAGTTTCAATGGTCTAACATAAATACTTCCGGAGATACGGACAATGGAAAATTCCATTTGTATGGGAGGTGCCACGCCCCCTATATATATGAAAATATTTTTTAGCCTGTGACCATCCCAGGAAGATGTACAGTGGGTGTGTAAAATTTGGTTACGATCGGTTTATAAGTTTAGGACGCAAGTCGATCTATACCTACATACATATATATTTACATAATTTGAATTTTATATATATAGATATTTAAATACCACGAAATTAGGGACACATGTTTTTTGTGATGTACCTAATTTCGTGGTACCCACGAAATTATGGGAATATAATACTTTATGTTTTCCTTATTTTCTTTCACATTTCATAAGATACCCTATTATTTTAAGTATTTTAATTATTAAAGAAACCCCTGAGGAAGATTTTGACGTAATTTCGTGGTACACTTTTATTAACCCATTCGTCAATATTTTAATTGAAAAGCTCTGCGAACCACAACATTTTAACGAAATAATGGCATTATAGAACTTTTGTTTATTCAATAATTTTTCATTTCATTTAAAAAAATATGTCAAGATTTATACTTTTTTGCTTTTGTTATGAATGAATAGCGATAATAAACAAAAAAATTTAAATATAAAACTCATATTACCGCTTAAAGCGATACCACGAAATTACGTACATCAATTTTATTGCATGCCCCCTAATTTCGTGGTATACTGCGCATTTACATACATTGTTAACAAGAAATCAAAAATAAAAAAAAAGAATAAAAAAACCAAATTAAATTTAAAAAAATTTAAAAATTATAAATACAAAAAAAATTAAAAACACACGAAAAAAAATTAAAAAAAAAAAAAAATATGAAATTATTAAAAAAAAAAAAGTTACATCAATTGCATAAATTTTTTTTATTGTTTATTTTTGTTGTAAAACTTAAAAGACCAAAAAACACAAAAATTAAAAAAAAAACATTTTTAGTAATAATAAATAAAAGTAATTTTGAGAAAAGTAACAAATTACATCAGTTAAATTAATTTTTATTGGTTTTTTTTTTTTTAATCGTAATCAATTACTAATTGCCTTTTCTCGAAAACCAATTGAAATAATCATTAACAATTAAAAAATCCGTCTAATCAATTGATTACTAAGTACTAATCAAATTTAACAGGTCTGCTTACAAGTTTTTTTTTACTTACTTACTTGGTCTTAAAACGCTTTCTTTTCATAAATACAATAACAATAAAAAAATTATTTAAAATTTTAAATTTTTAAACATAAATTTTAATAAATAAATTTGTGTATCTTTAGGAATTTGCGTTGAAAATAACTTTTATTTTCCACAAAATTAGAGTTTAACCAAATACCACGAAGTTAGGGACACTTTACCACGAAGTTAGGTACATCAGAAAATTTTTGCCACGAAATTAGGGACATTTGAGGTACTCACACATCTTTATTTATATAAAAAAAAACATTTGTTAGTTTTGTTTGAAATTAAGTGGAAAGCTATCTTAATAGATCAACTCAATGGGAAAAACTTACTTTTTTAGTTTTCCTTCATCCGTTTTTACTCAAGAGAGGTAGAAAGTCAGAAAATTCCTTAGTACCACGAAATTATGGACATTTACCTTAAACTGTAAAAAAATTTTGTGGATTTTGTTGAAGTAGGCGTGGCGCCTCCCACTTTTTAGCTTAAAAGCTCTGCTATTTTCAAAAGCGATTGCTTGGAATTTCAAGAATGTATTTCAATGAAATTTTGTGAGATGCTTCCCAATAGTATGTAGTATACTCCTGCCAAAAATTACGCAAATCGAATAACAAACAAGCAAGATTTACGGGCAAGTAGTTAACACCCTACTGCCTTTTTTATACCTAGTAGTGCTTCGCACACAAGGTATATTAACTTCATTCGCCTAACGGTAGTATGTAACGGCATAAACGAATCGAGATAGATATTGACTTATATATATCAAAATGTTCAGGAGGAGAAGAGAAATTGATTCAGCCATGTCCGTCCGTCCGTCCGTCTGTGAACACGATAACTTGAGTAAATCTTGAGATATCTCAATGAAACTTGGTGTGCAGGTTCCTTTTTACATATCTCTGAACGGTATTGAAAATAGGCAAAATCGGTTAAAAGCCACGCCCACTTTCTATATATATAATATTTTCGAAAATACAAAAAGAGTGATTATTCAGTACATAATACACCTATAAGGATAAAATTTGGTGTGTACCTTACCGTTAAGGCAAAAAATAAATTTGTGAAGAAATTTTTAAAAAAGGGCGTGGCACCGCCCACTTTTGATTAAGTCAAATTTGGAAATATTATTAATCATAAATCAAAAACCGCTCAAGATAGCAAAATAAAATTCAGCACACATATTTATATTAATACAGGCAATATTTCGAAAAAAACTAGCGAAATCGGATTAGGTCCACGCCCAATTTTATACGAAAGATTTTGAAAAGGATCATGGATATATTGAATATGCTATAACTTTGCCTAAACTAGCTGTATATCATTTCTATTTCACCTCTAAAGTGTTCGTGGGCAAAGAAAGGCGAAAGCACAAAATTTTTGGAAAATGGGCGTGGCCCCGCCCCTTTATGGGGGATTATTCCACAAAACTTTCCATGCCATAACTCCGGTAAAAATTTATTTATTAAAACGATATTTGGAGAAAGTGTTCAACATATAAAGCTAACTCTTTGCTGAAAAAATAAACAAAATCGGTGAACGGACACGCCCACTTTTTGAACATAGTTCTAAAATATTTCTTCGTAAAATTAAAATCGCGATATTTCCATAATTGTATAAGTTATATAAATAAGATTTTACGCACATATTAGCCTTTTTAAACAAAACTAAACTGTAAAAAAATTGTGTGGATTTTGTTGAAGTAGGCGTGGCGCCTCCCACTTTTTAGCTTAAAAGCTCTGCTATTTTCAAAAGCGATTGCTTGGAATTTCAAGAATGTATTTCAATAAAATTTTATGAGATGCTTCCAAATAGTATGTAGTATACTCCTGCCAAAAATTACGCAAATCGAATAACAAACAAGCAAGATTTACGGGCAAGTAGTTAACACCCTACTGCCTTTTTTATACCTAGTAGTGCTTCGCACACAAGGTATATTAACTTCATTCGCCTAACGGTAGTATGTAACGGCATAAACGAATCGAGCATGATCCAATAATACAGGTCGTGTCGATAGGCCTGCTGATTTTTATTTTTTTCTCGAATTTTGACAATCAAAATATTTTTCAGTACGATTTTGACTATAAACCCACAAATTACAAAAACAAAATACATTGAAAATTTTTGTGTGTTTGTATGTTTGTCGAGCTGCTACGACCTGATATGGTTGGATCATGGAATCGAGATAGATATTGACTTATATATATCAAAATGTTCAGGAGGAGAAGAGAAATTGATTGAGCCATGTCCGTCCGTCCGTCCGTCCGTCCGTCCGTCTGTGAACACGATAACTTGAGTAAGTCTTGAGATATCTCAATGAAACTTGGTATGCAGGTTCCTTTTTACATATCTCTGAACGGTATTGAAAATAGGCAAAATCGGTTAAAAACCACGCCCACTTTCTATATATATAATATTTTCGAAAATACAAAAAGAGTGAATATTCAGTACATAATACACCTATAAGAATAAAATTTGGTGTGTAGCTTACCGTTAAGGCAAAAAATAAATTTGTGAAGAAATTTTTAAAAAAGGGCGTGGCACCGCCCACTTTTGATTAAGTCAAATTTGGAAATATTATTAATCATAAATCAAAAACCGCTCAAGATAGCAAAATAAAATTCAGCACACATATTTATATTAATACAGGCAATATTTCGAAAAAAACTAGCGAAATCGGATTAGGTCCACGCCCAATTTTATACGAAAGATTTTGAAAAGGATCATGGATATATTGAATATGCTATAACTTTGCCTAAACTAGCTGTATATCATTTCTATTTCACCTCTAAAGTGTTCGTGGGCAAAGAAAGGCGAAAGCACATAATTTTTAGAAAATGGGCGTGTCCCCGCCCCTTTATGGGGGATTATTCCACAAAACTTTCCATGCCATAACTCCGGTAAAAATTTATTTATTAAAACGATATTTGGAGAAAGTGTTCAACATATAAAGCTAACTCTTTGCTGAAAAAATAAACAAAATCGGTGAACGGACACGCCCACTTTTTGAACATAGTTCTAAAATATTTCTTCGTAAAATTAAAATCGCGATATTTCCATAATTGTATAAGTTATATAAATAAGATTTTACGCACATATTAGCCTTTTTAAACAAAACTAAACTGTAAAAAAATTTTGTGGATTTTGGTGAAGTAGGCGTGGCGCCTCCCACTTTTTAGCATAAAAGCTCTGCTATTTTCAAAAGCGATTGCTTGGAATTTCAAGAATGTATTTCAATGAAATTTTGTGAGATGCTTCCCAATAGTATGTAGTATACTCCTGCCAAAAATTACGCAAATCGAAAACCAAACAAGCAAGATTTACGGGAAAGTAGTTAACACCCTACTGCCTTTTTATACCTTTCATGAACATGAAATGGTATTATAACTTTGGTCCGATGTTTGTAAGTATGAGAAGAAGAAGAGATAGACCCACTATTAAGTATACCGAAATGATCAGGGCGATGAGGCGAGTTGATTTAGCCATGTCCGTCTGTCCGTCCGTCCGTCCGTCTGTCTGTTTGAACGCAAACTAGTCCCACAATTTTAGAGATACAGTCCGGTTCACTTGATTAAGGCAGCTATTTTTACGGGCAGCGGGTTTTTAGTTATGTGGGCTGCTACCGAAAAAAGTAACTTTTAGGAAAAAGTAAGTTGTTGCGCTTTGAAGGGTTAAAAGCTCTGCTATTTTCAAAAGCGATTGCTTGGAATTTCTGTCCGTCTGTCCGTCCGTGTACACGATAACTTGAGTAAAAATTGAGATATTTGCATGAAATTTTGCATACAGGTTACTTTCTGGCCAAGGTAGGTTGCTATTGAAAATGGGCGAAATCGGATGATAACCACGCCCCCTTTTTCGATATCGAAAATTTCGAAAAATGTATAAAACGGGTTAATTCCATATCAGAAGCAGCTACAATGATAAAATTTGCAGTATGTATCGACTTATATGTTCTAAGGCGGATTTTATCAAATTTTTTGAAAAGGGGCGTGGCACCGCCCACATATATTTGAAGAAAATTTAAAATTTTGACTCTTAATAAGTTGAGAACAGTTTATGCTAGTATAACGAAATTTTGTAGAGGGCATACTATTGTTGTGTTAAATTCAGATATAGAAAATAAACGAAATCGCTTGGCGACCACGCCTACTTTTTTATAAAAGTTATATTGAAAGGAGGTGGAAATATTCAAAAGTCCATATCTAATTAACTGACACCGCTATAGTAATATAATTTGGTACATACATCAATTTTCACATTCTTTACATTATTTTTGCAAAATTTTGGAAAGTGGGCGTGGCACCGCCCACTTATGAGTCAAGCAATTTTCAAATTCGACTGCTAATAACTTCAGAACGGTGTGAGATAGGTTTACGAAACTAGGTACCAGGCATGTTATGTTTATGTAGAGTACTACCACAGAAAATAAGAAAAATCGGTGAACGACCATGCCCCTTTTTGGACTAAAGTTTTCTAAACGAGAGTTAGGAAACCGGAATATGCAATATCTGTTTAACTGATAAAGATATAATGCTAAAATTTAGTACACTCATTCACCTGGTGATGTTATTAGTGATGTTTAAAGGTTTTTTGGTAATATTTTGGAAAATGGGCGTGGCACCGCCCTCAAGTGAATAAACAAAATATCAACATTTCACTATTAACAAGCCACTGTGAAAGTATCATAAAGATCTGCAATGAAAACTGATCTTCAAATAGGGACAAACAACATAATAAAATCCGTGGGCGTGCCACCACCCACTTTTTTAAAATTAGGTAAATATTGATTAATGGACACATATATCCGTATATCAAAAAATTTCACAAAATACGTTAAAAGTTATGGGCATGGCACACCTTCTTTTCCAAAGTTATATATAGGACATGGTATAACCCTTGTAAAGATCGATTCAGTACTTTTGGCTCATGTAAGCGGTTAAAGCTTTATAAGCAAGGAGCGTGGCCGCGCCCACCAAATTCGCTATTGTTTAGGCTCGGAATAGATTGGTTTTTAAAATGGGCGAAATCGGATGAAAACCACGCCCCCTTTTTCTGAAAAGTAACGCTGGGTATTTAATGTTCGGTTCACCCGAACTTAGACTTCCTTACTTGTTTTAAATTCATTTTTTTTATTTTCATACCTTTCATGAACATGAGGAAAGCTATTAATATTTTGTTATTTAGTGATAATTGAATTTACCACTCACAAAAGAAGTGTTTTTAATCGAAAACAATCAGTTGCCTTTATAACAACTTTTCCGTTATTAAAATAGACCTGAGTAAATTGGGATACCAAAACAGATCACTACTAGGTATTTAATGTTCGGTTACACCCGAACTTAGACTTTCTTACTAGTTTTTTCTTTATATTTAGCAGGTATCTTTGTTGTAACACCACACACGCTTTAACGAAGCTGTGGTTTCACCTTGAGCCGCCAACCAATCCCTACCGAAGGTTTCAAAAGCGTCAACCGATTCCTCTTCAGGAACCATGAAAAGAAGTGTAATACGACATTACTTTAAAACTGGAATAGTAGACATGGCACATTCAATTTTAAGCATTTACATATATATATTAGAACACCCACAGAATGTATGGGATTTGAAAAAGTATGAAATAATTTCGCTCCACACGCAATTTCTGAAAGAATGGGGATAAAGAATAAGATCTGTAAAAAAATGTGGCCATCCGTAGTTCAAAAATGCCATGGAAATTTGACCTAAAGGCTAAAAATGCACTAAAAATGGAATGTGTCTTTATTGGCTAATATCTCCTAAACTAGTAATTTTAGGAGAAATAATGACATAACGACTTTTATTTAAATTGGAGTCAGGAGTAAATTGCCCATATAAAGGTTGTACCTGCGAGTGTCCTTTCAAGGACTTTTAATAAGTCGAAGTAAATGTTTTATTTTTCATTTTTTTGTAATGGTCAAATAAAATACTTGCAAAATTATGGATTAGATAAGCTATACATGGTTTGGTAGGATATTAACCACAGCTTAATAATAACATTACATTTTAATTTTACCAACATTTCTGCAATGGTTGGTTGACATAAAACTGAGAAAAAATTGTTTAAACATTTCTAAAAACATGCAATATGGTATAGTTCAAGGATCAAAGTTCTAATTCTCTTCTCTCCAAATGCATTTTCTGAAAGTTTGGGGGTAAACGACAAGATGTGTAAAAAAGTCTAGCCATCTGTAGTGAAAAAATGTCATGGAAATTTGACCTAAAAGCTAAAAATGCACTAAAAAATTGTGTATGTCTTTATTGGCTAATATCTCGTAAACCAGCAATATTACCGGAAAAAATGACATAAAGACTTTTATTTAGATTGGAGTCAGGAGTTAATTGCCCATATAAAGGTTGTACCTGCGAGTGTCCTTTCAAGGACTTTTAATAAGTCGAAGTTAATTTTTAATTTTTTTTCAAAGTAATGAGTTACATAAGCTTTACACCGTTTGATAGAATATTACCCAAAGTTTCATTTTAACATTGCATTTTAATTTTATTAACACTCTTGCAATGGTAGGTTGGCGTAAAGATGAGAAATTTTTTTTTTTTTGTTTTTGAAAACATACACTATGAGATAACTCAGGCGCACAGTTCTAATTTTATAGCTATGTTGGAGTAAAATGGTAAATATGTAACGGAACAAATTTAATAATAATATGAAATGTTGTGAAGTCTATAAAACAATATTAAACGTTTTCTTTCGAACAGTTTTTGTTTAAATAATCTATAACTTTTTTTTTTTATGTGTTTCGTGACGGCAAGTTTTTGTAATGTTTCTCCACTGCATGCAATAAAAAAATACACTAAACACCTCTCTTATGCTAAGAAGCGCCTCTGCATTCATACATTTTTTTTTCTTACCTGTGTAGAACAATTTGTTTATTTATTTTCCCATATTTATTTAGTTTCAAAGACTTACCAATTAAGAACACGCTTTTGTATTTATTTACCATTGTGGTGCCTTATCAGAAGTATTTTTATTTTAAATTTCTTGGTCTAGAGGTCACAATTACACGTTTATTATGAATGTATTTCTTTTTGACAGTTCAGTACCGATTTCCTGGCAAAACTAAATTTTTAACTAAAATATATACATATTATATTATAGAAAAAAAATTTGAACTAATAAGAAAAAAAAACATTCTTATGAAAGGTACTTAAAAGGACATTCGCAGGAAAAAAATGTGTATGGAGAATTTACTCCTGATACCATTCTTAGTAAAGGTCTTTGTTATTATTTCTCTATGAAAAAATTGCTTACGAGATATTAGCCAATAAAGACATATACAATTTTTTAGTGCATTTTTAGCTTTTAGGTCAAATTTCCATGGCATTTTTTCACTACAGATGGCTAGACTTTTGTACACATGTTGTCGTTTACCCCCAAACTTTCAGAAAACGCATGTGGAGGGAAGAGAATTGGAACTTTGACCCCTGAACTATACCATATTGCATGTTTTTAGAAATGTAAAAACAGTTTTTCTCAGTTTGTTGTAAACCAACCATTGCAGAAATGTTGGTAAAATTGAAATGTAATGTTATTATTAAACTGTGGTTAATATCCTACCAAACGATGTATAGCTTATCTAATCCATAATTTCGCAAGTATTTTATTTGACCATTACAAAAAAATGAAAAATAAAAAATTTTACCTCGACTTATTAAAAGTCATTGAAAGGGCACTCGCAGGTACAACCTTTATATGGGCAATTTACTTCTGACTCCAATCTAAGTAAAAGTCGTTATGGCGTTATTTCCCTTAAAATTACTAGTTTAGGAGATATTAGCCAATAAAGACATATTCCATTTTTAGTGCATTTTTAGCCTTTAGGTCAAATTTCCATGGCATTTTTGCACTACAGATGGCCAGATTTTTTTACAGATCTTATTTTTTATCCGCATTCTTTCAGAAAATAGGAGAACTAGAAAGGAAGTCTAAGTTCGGGTGTAACCGAACATTAAATACCAAGTACTGATCTGTTTTGGTATCCCAATTTACTCAGGTCTATTTTAATACCGGAAAAGTTGTTATAGAGGCAACTGATTGTTTTCGATTGAAAACACTTCTTTTGTGAGTGGTAAATTAAATTATCACTAAATAACAAAATATAAATACCTTTCCTCATGTTCATGAAAGGTATGAAAATAAAAAAAATTAATAAAAAAAAGGCAGTAGGGTGTTAACTACTTGCCGTAAATCTTGCTTGTTCGTTATTCGATTAGAGTAATTTTTGGCCGGAGTACACTATATATTATTGGGAAGCATCTCACTAACTTTCATGAAAATACCTTCTTGAAATTTCAAGCTATCGCTTTTGAAAATAACAGACCTTTTTTGCTGAAAAGTGGGCGGCGCCACGCCTACTTCAACAAAATACCCAAAATTTTTTTAAAGTTTATTTTTGCTTAAAAAGCAAATATTATTAATATAACTTATACAATTATGGAAATATCGCGATTTTAATTTTACAAAGAAATTTTTCAGAACTGTGTTCAAAAAGTGGGCGTGTCCTTTAACCAATTTTGTGTATTTCTACAGAAAAGAGTTAGCTATATATGTTGAACACTTTCTCCAAATATGGTTTCAATAAATCAATTTTTACCAGAGTTATGGCATAAAAAGTTTTGTGGAATAATCCACCATAAAGAGGCGGGACCACGCCCATTTTTGAAAAATGTTATGCATTCAACTTTCTTTGCCCGCGAACACTTTAGAGGTGAAATAGAAATGACTTACACGTAGTGTAAGTAAAGCTATTGCATTATTGAATATGCCATGATCCTTTTCAAAATCTTTCGTATAAAACTAGGCGTGGACCTTACCCGATTTTTTTCGGAATATTGCCGGTATTAATATAAATATCTGTGCTGAATTTCATTTTGCTATCTTGAGCGGTTTTTGATTTATGATTAACAATAATTTCAAATTTGACTTAATCAAAAGTGGGCGGTGCCAAGCCCCTTTTTAAAAATTTATTCACAAATTTATTTGTTGCCTTAACGCACACCAAATTTTATCCTTATAGGTGTATTATGTACTGAATAATCACTCTTTTTTGTATTTTCGAAAATATTATATATATATAGAAAGTGGGCGTGGCTCTTAACCGATTTTGCCTATTTTCAATAGCGCTCCGAGATAAGTAAAAAGGAACCTGCATACCAAATTTCATTGAGATATCTCAAGATTTACTCAAGTTATCGTGTTCACAGACGGACGGACGGACATGGCTTAATCAATTTCTCTTTTCCTCCTGAACATTTTGATATATATAAGTCAATATCTATCTCGATTCGTTTATGCCGTTACATACTACCGTTAGGCGAATGAAGTTAATATACCTTGTGTGCAAAGCGCTACTAGGTATAAAAAGGACCTACGAGTTATCTCGTTGTTGGCGTCTGGGAACTCGCTACGAATTATCTCGTAGAAAGTAGGTCCTTTTTTTCCTAAAAAAACATAATTTTTGCTTTCTATAGTATTTTGTTTTATAGTTATTATTATTTATTATAATTATCATAATTTTATTAATATTTTCTTGCTTTTTAGATTTATAAACATTCACTAAAATTACTGTTATACTTATCAGGAACCCAATATATATAGAAAAATTTCACTGAATCAAAGTGAAATTGAATACAATGGAAATCTAAGTGATTCAGAAGATGATTTCAGCGATGGTTGTAACTATTTGAGTAAATTTTTCCATTATATTAAACTAGAAGGACCCGGCAGACATTGTTCTGCCCAAATTTAGGGAAAAAATCGCACGATAAATAAAAAAGTTTGGAATATTTCGGTCCCTGGTCCACTTCCCGGAAAAAAATTACCCCAAATTTTAGCAAAAGTAAAATACTACCTTTTTGCCAAATTTGAAGAAAATCGCACCATAAATAAAAAAGTTTGGAATATTTCGGTCCCTGGTCCACTTCCCGGAATAAAACTTTACATAAACACTCTCCGGACTCCTACTGAGCTATTCTGTAAATATTAACAAAATCGACGCTGTACTTCCGGAGTCTATAACATACATACATACATACGTACATACATCCTATTTTATATATATAGATTATTGCCTACTGAAGAATTTACCTAATTCGAATATTGCTAAAATTTTGAAAAAAAGAGTATTGAAAAACGGTTTTCAAACATTTTCTTTTGCGGTGTTCGTTGGCATTTCAAAATTAGCGGTTAAATTAGCATAAAAAAGTGTTGAAAGGGTGTAAGTTTCTAAGCAAATTAATCAAAAAAGCTTTAAAAAAAGCATTTTATTTTATTTTACTTTATTTTATTTTACTTTACTTTTTTTCTTTTGTTTGCCAACTGCAGAATCGTTTACTCCTTCGAAGCGCATGAAAAAGTGGATTTTGCTAAGAACGGGATTTAGCAGGTATTTTTAGCAAGCTTGGAGTATAGCAAAGGCGAAATTAAACCTGTGCTTCTTCACTTTAGTTTTATTGAGAATTTATAAAAAAGCTTATTACATGACTACCACATTTTTTCTTTTTTGAATTTTTACTTACATTATGATATTTTTATATTTTTTCCACACAATTAGTCGGTTATTTGTTAAAAATATTCACTTATATTCACTTGACACAGTTTATTTATTGGAAATTGACACAATTTGTAGTTTATTTATTTCAAATATATTCACTCAAAAATGTAAATGGTGTAATGAAATGACACCAAATTTTTTGACATTTTTATTTAATTTTGACACTAAATGCTTTTTGACTAATTGTGTCAGGATGAATGGACATTCAAAAGTTGATTTGATACCATATTGTAGGTAAATTTTAGGGTTTTAGGGCAATCACATTCTCACCGATAACTAAATTAACGATAAATTTATCGAAATATAATAATAATGCCCAACGGATTACCCACCATATCCCGCCCGACCGGCGCGAGGGGCGCATCCGCATGACGCGCGGATTGTTCTTTCGTGCCGAGTCTTTGAAAGGCTTTGGTTTGTTAATCGTCGAGATCTAAAACTGCTCAGCTACAGAGAAAACCTCATCAGCTAAGTAAGAAAGATTACACAATTAATAAATCATTAGTTGACAGCGAAAATTTTATTGTTAAGAATAAAGATAAGAAACAAAGGATATGAAAAAAAATTGTTGCTATGTATTTAGGATAGAAAGAATTGACTTTTTTATGCTGCATAGTGAGTCTGAAATATCAAACGTACCAGAATGAGAGTTATAATCTTGACACAAACAACGAAAAGGCTCATTTAATTCATAATTAGTTCGGCACTGTTTCAAGATAAGTGGTTTAAAATGTCTTGATGGACGAGAAGGTACATTGAAGTTCACTTCGCTCAAAAGAAACGGGCTTACGATTGAACCATTTAGTAATTTAATCATGAAGACAATTCCAAGCATTTCCCTCCGACTAGAAAGGCTGTGAAGATTAATTAGTTTTAAGCGACTCGTATACGATGGCAAATTATACAAGGGATCCCAGTGAAGATCTCTTAAGGCAAATAGTAAAAATTGTTTTTGAACTGATTCTAAGCGATCCACGTGGACCTGGTAACGCGGGTTCCAAATTATAGAACCGTATTCAAGTATCGGTCTGACTAATGTAGTAAAGAGAGTTTTAGTTACATAAGGGTCGCTAAATTCTTTAGACCATATATCGAAGTAAAAATGAAACCCGGGACCATCCCCATTCGTTTGATACCCATATTGTAGGGTAATATTAAGGTTTTCGGGCAATCGCATTTTGACCGATAACTCAGCCATTCCCTTTCGTTTGACACCTATATTGTAGAGCAAGTTTAAGGTTTTTTGGCAATCGAATTTGGACCGATAACTTAGTTATCGATCAATTTATCGAAGCCAAAATGAAACCTGGGGCCCTCCCCTTTCGTTTGATACCCATATTATAGGGTAATGTTAATTTTTTTGGGCAATCAGCGATAACTCAGTTATCGATAAATTTATCGAAATATATCGACGTCCAAATGTAACCTGGAGCTATCCCTATCGTTTGATACCCATATTGTAGGGCAATTTTAAGGTTTTTGTGCAATAACATTTTCACCGATAACTCAGTTATCGATAAATTTATCGAAATATATCGCAGCCCAAATGAAACCTGGCGCCATCCCCTTTCGTTTGATACCCATATTGTAGGGTAATATTAAGGTTTTTGGGCAATCGAATTTTGACCGATAACTTAGTTATCGATCAATTTATCGAAATATATCGAAGACAAAATGAAACCTGGGGCCCTCCCCTTTCGTTTGATACCCATATTATAAGATAATGGTTAGTTTTTTGGGCAATCACCGATAACTCAGTTATCGATAAATTTATCGAAATATATCGAAGTCCAAATGTAACCTGGAGCTATCCCCTTTCGTCTGATAACCATATTGTAGGGCAATTTTAAGGTTTTTGTGCAATAACATTTTCACCGATAACTCAGTTATCGATAAATTTATCGAAATATATCGAAGCCCAAATGAAACATGGGGCCATCCCCTTTCGTTTGATACCCATACTGTAGGGTAATATTAAGGTTTTTGGGCAATCGAATTTTGACCGATAACTTAGTTATCGATCAATTTATCGAAATATATCGAAGCCAAAATGAAACCTGGGGCCCTCCCCTTTCGTTTGATACCCATATTGTACGATATTTCTATACCTATATGCGAAATATCATAAGTATAGGTTCAATATACTTAGAGTTATATGGAATAAAAAAAATTTCGAAAAGAAACGGTCCCTAGCAAGGTAAGAACGCTCAAAACTAAAAAAAAAAAAAATAGCCTATAGCTCGTTCCAGACTATAACCTGTAGGCGTGCCAAATTTCAGCAAAATCCGTCCAGCCATTCTCACGTTTTTAGGGAACAAAAGCAAACGTCTGGACATCCAAACATCCAAACATCCAAACATCCAAACATCGCTACATTCACATTTATAATATTAGTAGGATTGCCTACTGAAGAATTTACCTAATTCGAATATTGCTAAAATTTTGAAAAAAAGAGTATTGAAAAACGGTTTTCAAACATTTTCTTTTGCGGTGTTCGTTGGCATTTCAAAATTAGCGGTTAAATTAGCATAAAAAAGTGTTGAAAGGGTGTAAGTTTCTAAGCAAATTAATCAAAAAAGCTTTAAAAAAAGCATTTGATTTTATTTTACTTTATTTTTTTTTACTTTACTTTTTGTCTTTTGTTTGCCAACTGCAGAATCGTTTACTCCTTCGAAGCGCATGAAAAAGTGGATTTTGCTAAGAACGGGATTTAGCAGGTATTTTAAGCAAGCGTGGAGTATAGCAAAGGCGAAATTAAACCTGTGCTACTTCACTTTAGTTTTATTGAGAATTTATAAAAAAGCTTATTACATGACTACCACATTTTTTCTTTTTTGAATTTTTACTTACATTATGATATTTTTATATTTTTTCCACACAATTAGTCGGTTATTTGTTAAAAATATTCACTTATATTCACTTGACACAGTTTATTTATTGGAAATTGACACAATTTGTAGTTTATTTATTTCAAATATATTCACTCAAAAATGTAAATGGTGTAATGAAATGACACCAAATTTTTTGACATTTTTATTTAATTTTGACACTAAATGCTTTTTGACTAATTGTGTCAGGATGAATGGACATTCAAAAGTTGATTTGATACCATATTGTAGGTAAATTTTAGGGTTTTAGGGCAATCACATTCTCACCGATAACTAAATTAACGATAAATTTATCGAAATATATCGAAGTAAAAATGAAACCCGGGACCATCCCCATTCGTTTGATACCCATATTGTAGGGTAATATTAAGGTTTTCGGGCAATCGCATTTTGACCGATAACTCAGCCATTCCCTTTCGTTTGACACCTATATTGTAGAGCAAGTTTAAGGTTTTTTGGCAATCGAATTTGGACCGATAACTTAGTTATCGATCAATTTATCGAAGCCAAAATGAAACCTGGGGCCCTCCCCTTTCGTTTGATACCCATATTATAGGGTAATGTTAATTTTTTTGGGCAATCAGCGATAACTCAGTTATCGATAAATTTATCGAAATATATCGACGTCCAAATGTAACCTGGAGCTATCCCTATCGTTTGATACCCATATTGTAGGGCAATTTTAAGGTTTTTGTGCAATAACATTTTCACCGATAACTCAGTTATCGATAAATTTATCGAAATATATCGCAGCCCAAATGAAACCTGGCGCCATCCCCTTTCGTTTGATACCCATATTGTAGGGTAATATTAAGGTTTTTGGGCAATCGAATTTTGACCGATAACTTAGTTATCGATCAATTTATCGAAATATATCGAAGACAAAATGAAACCTGGGGCCCTCCCCTTTCGTTTGATACCCATATTATAAGGTAATGGTTAGTTTTTTGGGCAATCACCGATAACTCAGTTATCGATAAATTTATCGAAATATATCGAAGTCCAAATGTAACCTGGAGCTATCCCCTTTCGTCTGATAACCATATTGTAGGGCAATTTTAAGGTTTTTGTGCAATAACATTTTCACCGATAACTCAGTTATCGATAAATTTATCGAAATATATCGAAGCCCAAATGAAACCTGGGGCCCTCCCCTTTCGTTTGATACCCATATTATATGGTAATGTTAAGTTTTTTGGGCAATCACCGATAACTCAGTTATCGATAAATTTATCGAAATATATCGAAGTCCAAATGTAACCTGGAGCTACCCCTATCGTTTGATACCCATATTGTAGGGCAATTTTAAGGTTTTTGTGCAATAACATTTTCACCGATAACTCAGTTATCGATAAATTTATCGAAATATATCGAAGCCCAAATGAAACCTGGCGCCATCCCCTTTCGTTTGATACCCATATTGTAGGGTAATATTAAGGTTTTTGGGCAATCGAATTTTGACCGATAACTTAGTTATCGATCAATTTATCGAAATATATCGAAGCCAAAATGAGACCTGGGGCCTTCCCCTTTCGTTTGGTACCCATATTATAGGGTAATGGTTAGTTTTTTGGGCAATCAACGATAACTCAGTTATCGATAAATTTATCGAAATATATCGAAGTCCAAATGTAACCTGGAGCTATCCCCTTTCGTCTGATACCCATATTGTAGGGCAATTTTAAGGTTTTTGTGCAATAACATTTTCACCGATAACTCAGTTAGCGATATATTTATCGAATTATATCGAAGCCAAAATGAAACCTGGGGCCCTCCCCTTTCGTTTGATACCCATATTGTACGATATTTCTATACCTATGTATATGCGAAATATCATAAGTATAGGTTCAATATACTTAGAGTTATATGGAATAAAAAAAATTTCGAAAAGAAACGGTCCCTAGCAAGGTAAGAACGCTCAAAACTAAAAAAAAAAAAATAGCCTATAGCTCCTTCCAGACTATAACCTGTAGGCGTGCCAAATTTCAGCAAAATCCGTCCAGCCATTCTCACGTTTTTAGGGAACAAAAGCAAACGTCTGGACATCCAAACATCCAAACATCCAAACATCCAAACATCGCTACATTCACATTTATAATATTAGTAGGATTGCCTACTGAAGAATTTACCTAATTCGAATATTGCTAAAATTTTGAAAAAAAGAGTATTGAAAAACGGTTTTCAAACATTTTCTTTTGCGGTGTTCGTTGGCATTTCAAAATTAGCGGTTAAATTAGCATAAAAAAGTGTTGAAAGGGTGTAAGTTTCTAAGCAAATTAATCAAAAAAGCTTTAAAAAAAGCATTTTATTTTATTTTACTTTATTTTATTTTACTTTACTTTTTGTCTTTTGTTTGCCAACTGCAGAATCGTTTACTCCTTCGAAGCGCATGAAAAAGTGGATTTTGCTAAGAACGGGATTTAGCAGGTATTTTAAGCAAGCGTGGAGTATAGCAAAGGCGAAATTAAACCTGTGCTACTTCACTTTAGTTTTATTGAGAATTTATAAAAAAGCTTATTACATGACTACCACATTTTTTTCTTTTTTGAATTTTTACTTACATTATGATATTTTTATATTTTTTCCACACAATTAGTCGGTTATTTGTTAAAAATATTCACTTATATTCACTTGACACAGTTTATTTATTGGAAATTGACACAATTTGTAGTTTATTTATTTCAAATATATTCACTCAAAAATGTAAATGGTGTAATGAAATGACACCAAATTTTTTGACATTTTTATTTAATTTTGACACTAAATGCTTTTTGACTAATTGTGTCAGGATGAATGGACATTCAAAAGTTGATTTGATACCATATTGTAGGTAAATTTTAGGGTTTTAGGGCAATCACATTCTCACCGATAACTAAATTAACGATAAATTTATCGAAATATATATTGTAGGGTAATATTAAGGTTTTCGGGCAATCGCATTTTGACCGATAACTCAGCCATTCCCTTTCGTTTGACACCTATATTGTAGAGCAAGTTTAAGGTTTTTTGGCAATCGAATTTGGACCGATAACTTAGTTATCGATCAATTTATTGAAGCCAAAATGAAACCTGGGGCCCTCCCCTTTCGTTTGATACCCATATTATAGGGTAATGTTAATTTTTTTGGGCAATCAGCGATAACTCAGTTATCGATAAATTTATCGAAATATATCGAAGTCCAAATGTAACCCGGGACCATCCCCATTCGTTTGATACCCATATTGTAGGGTAATATTAAGGTTTTCGGGCAATCGCATTTTGACCGATAACTCAGCCATTCCCTTTCGTTTGATACCCATATTGTAGGGCAATTTTAAGGTTTTTGTGCAATAACATTTTCACCGATAACTCAGTTATCGATAAATTTATCGAAATATATCGAAGTCCAAATGTAACCTGGAGCTATCCCCTTTCGTCTGATACCCATATTGTAGGGCAATTTTAAGGTTTTTGTGCAATAACATTTTCACCGATAACTCAGTTAGCGATATATTTATCGAATTATATCGAAGCCCAAATGAAACCTGGGGCCCTCCCCTTTCGTCTGATACCCATATTGTAGGGCAATTTTAAGGTTTTTGTGCAATAACATTTTCACCGATAACTCAGTTATCGATAAATTTATCGAAATATATCGAAGCCCAAATGAAACATGGGGCCATCCCCTTTCGTTTGATACCCATACTGTAGGGTAATATTAAGGTTTTTGGGCAATCGAATTTTGACCGATAACTTAGTTATCGATCAATTTATCGAAATATATCGAAGCCAAAATGAAACCTGGGGCCCTCCCCTTTCGTTTGATACCCATATTGTACGATATTTCTATACCTATATGCGAAATATCATAAGTATAGGTTCAATATACTTAGAGTTATATGGAATAAAAAAAATTTCGAAAAGAAACGGTCCCTAGCAAGGTAAGAACGCTCAAAACTAAAAAAAAAAAAAATAGCCTATAGCTCCTTCCAGACTATAACCTGTAGGCGTGCCAAATTTCAGCAAAATCCGTCCAGCCATTCTCACGTTTTTAGGGAACAAAAGCAAACGTCTGGACATCCAAACATCCAAACATCCAAACATCCAAACATCGCTACATTCACATTTATAATATTAGTAGGATTGCCTACTGAAGAATTTACCTAATTCGAATATTGCTAAAATTTTGAAAAAAAGAGTATTGAAAAACGGTTTTCAAACATTTTCTTTTGCGGTGTTCGTTGGCATTTCAAAATTAGCGGTTAAATTAGCATAAAAAAGTGTTGAAAGGGTGTAAGTTTCTAAGCAAATTAATCAAAAAAGCTTTAAAAAAAGCATTTGATTTTATTTTACTTTATTTTTTTTTACTTTACTTTTTGTCTTTTGTTTGCCAACTGCAGAATCGTTTACTCCTTCGAAGCGCATGAAAAAGTGGATTTTGCTAAGAACGGGATTTAGCAGGTATTTTAAGCAAGCGTGGAGTATAGCAAAGGCGAAATTAAACCTGTGCTACTTCACTTTAGTTTTATTGAGAATTTATAAAAAAGCTTATTACATGACTACCACATTTTTTCTTTTTTGAATTTTTACTTACATTATGATATTTTTATATTTTTTCCACACAATTAGTCGGTTATTTGTTAAAAATATTCACTTATATTCACTTGACACAGTTTATTTATTGGAAATTGACACAATTTGTAGTTTATTTATTTCAAATATATTCACTCAAAAATGTAAATGGTGTAATGAAATGACACCAAATTTTTTGACATTTTTATTTAATTTTGACACTAAATGCTTTTTGACTAATTGTGTCAGGATGAATGGACATTCAAAAGTTGATTTGATACCATATTGTAGGTAAATTTTAGGGTTTTAGGGCAATCACATTCTCACCGATAACTAAATTAACGATAAATTTATCGAAATATATCGAAGTAAAAATGAAACCCGGGACCATCCCCATTCGTTTGATACCCATATTGTAGGGTAATATTAAGGTTTTCGGGCAATCGCATTTTGACCGATAACTCAGCCATTCCCTTTCGTTTGACACCTATATTGTAGAGCAAGTTTAAGGTTTTTTGGCAATCGAATTTGGACCGATAACTTAGTTATCGATCAATTTATCGAAGCCAAAATGAAACCTGGGGCCCTCCCCTTTCGTTTGATACCCATATTATAGGGTAATGTTAATTTTTTTGGGCAATCAGCGATAACTCAGTTATCGATAAATTTATCGAAATATATCGACGTCCAAATGTAACCTGGAGCTATCCCTATCGTTTGATACCCATATTGTAGGGCAATTTTAAGGTTTTTGTGCAATAACATTTTCACCGATAACTCAGTTATCGATAAATTTATCGAAATATATCGCAGCCCAAATGAAACCTGGCGCCATCCCCTTTCGTTTGATACCCATATTGTAGGGTAATATTAAGGTTTTTGGGCAATCGAATTTTGACCGATAACTTAGTTATCGATCAAATTATCGAAATATATCGAAGACAAAATGAAACCTGGGGCCCTCCCCTTTCGTTTGATACCCATATTATAAGGTAATGGTTAGTTTTTTGGGCAATCACCGATAACTCAGTTATCGATAAATTTATCGAAATATATCGAAGTCCAAATGTAACCTGGAGCTATCCCCTTTCGTCTGATAACCATATTGTAGGGCAATTTTAAGGTTTTTGTGCAATAACATTTTCACCGATAACTCAGTTATCGATAAATTTATCGAAATATATCGAAGCCCAAATGAAACCTGGGGCCCTCCCCTTTCGTTTGATACCCATATTATATGGTAATGTTAAGTTTTTTGGGCAATCACCGATAACTCAGTTATCGATAAATTTATCGAAATATATCGAAGTCCAAATGTAACCTGGAGCTACCCCTATCGTTTGATACCCATATTGTAGGGCAATTTTAAGGTTTTTGTGCAATAACATTTTCACCGATAACTCAGTTATCGATAAATTTATCGAAATATATCGAAGCCCAAATGAAACCTGGCGCCATCCCCTTTCGTTTGATACCCATATTGTAGGGTAATATTAAGGTTTTTGGGCAATCGAATTTTGACCGATAACTTAGTTATCGATCAATTTATCGAAATATATCGAAGCCAAAATGAGACCTGGGGCCTTCCCCTTTCGTTTGGTACCCATATTATAGGGTAATGGTTAGTTTTTTGGGCAATCAACGATAACTCAGTTATCGATAAATTTATCGAAATATATCGAAGTCCAAATGTAACCTGGAGCTATCCCCTTTCGTCTGATACCCATATTGTAGGGCAATTTTAAGGTTTTTGTGCAATAACATTTTCACCGATAACTCAGTTAGCGATATATTTATCGAATTATATCGAAGCCCAAATGAAACCTGGGGCCCTCCCCTTTCGTCTGATACCCATATTGTAGGGCAATTTTAAGGTTTTTGTGCAATAACATTTTCACCGATAACTCAGTTAGCGATATATTTATCGAATTATATCGAAGCCAAAATGAAACCTGGGGCCCTCCCCTTTCGTTTGATACCCATATTGTACGATATTTCTATACCTATATGCGAAATATCATAAGTATAGGTTCAATATACTTAGAGTTATATGGAATAAAAAAAATTTCGAAAAGAAACGGTCCCTAGCAAGGTAGGAACGCTCAAAACTAAAAAAAAAAAAATAGCCTATAGCTCCTTCCAGACTATAACCTGTAGGCGTGCCAAATTTCAGCAAAATCCGTCCAGCCATTCTCACGTTTTTAGGGAACAAAAGCAAACGTCTGGACATCCAAACATCCAAACATCCAAACATCCAAACATCGCTACATTCACATTTATAATATTAGTAGGATTGCCTACTGAAGAATTTACCTAATTCGAATATTGCTAAAATTTTGAAAAAAAGAGTATTGAAAAACGGTTTTCAAACATTTTCTTTTGCGGTGTTCGTTGGCATTTCAAAATTAGCGGTTAAATTAGCAGAAAAAAGTGTTGAAAGGGTGTAAGTTTCTAAGCAAATTAATCAAAAAAGCTTTAAAAAAAGCATTTTATTTTATTTTACTTTATTTTATTTTACTTTACTTTTTGTCTTTTGTTTGCCAACTGCAGAATCGTTTACTCCTTCGAAGCGCATGAAAAAGTGGATTTTGCTAAGAACGGGATTTAGCAGGTATTTTAAGCAAGCGTGGAGTATAGCAAAGGCGAAATTAAACCTGTGCTACTTCACTTTAGTTTTATTGAGAATTTATAAAAAAGCTTATTACATGACTACCACATTTTTTCTTTTTTGAATTTTTACTTACATTATGATATTTTTATATTTTTTCCACACAATTAGTCGGTTATTTGTTGAAAATATTCACTTATATTCACTTGACACAGTTTATTTATTGGAAATTGACACAATTTGTAGTTTATTTATTTCAAATATATTCACTCAAAAATGTAAATGGTGTAATGAAATGACACCAAATTTTTTGACATTTTTATTTAATTTTGACACTAAATGCTTTTTGACTAATTGTGTCAGGATGAATGGACATTCAAAAGTTGATTTGATACCATATTGTAGGTAAATTTTAGGGTTTTAGGGCAATCACATTCTCACCGATAACTAAATTAACGATAAATTTATCGAAATATATATTGTAGGGTAATATTAAGGTTTTCGGGCAATCGCATTTTGACCGATAACTCAGCCATTCCCTTTCGTTTGACACCTATATTGTAGAGCAAGTTTAAGGTTTTTTGGCAATCGAATTTGGACCGATAACTTAGTTATCGATCAATTTATTGAAGCCAAAATGAAACCTGGGGCCCTCCCCTTTCGTTTGATACCCATATTATAGGGTAATGTTAATTTTTTTGGGCAATCAGCGATAACTCAGTTATCGATAAATTTATCGAAATATATCGAAGTCCAAATGTAACCCGGGACCATCCCCATTCGTTTGATACCCATATTGTAGGGTAATATTAAGGTTTTCGGGCAATCGCATTTTGACCGATAACTCAGCCATTCCCTTTCGTTTGATACCCATATTGTAGGGCAATTTTAAGGTTTTTGTGCAATAACATTTTCACCGATAACTCAGTTATCGATAAATTTATCGAAATATATCGCAGCCCAAATGAAACCTGGCGCCATCCCCTTTCGTTTGATACCCATATTGTAGGGTAATATTAAGGTTTTTGGGCAATCGAATTTTGACCGATAACTTAGTTATCGATCAATTTATCGAAATATATCGAAGACAAAATGAAACCTGGGGCCCTCCCCTTTCGTTTGATACCCATATTATAAGGTAATGGTTAGTTTTTTGGGCAATCACCGATAACTCAGTTATCGATAAATTTATCGAAATATATCGAAGTCCAAATGTAACCTGGAGCTATCCCCTTTCGTCTGATAACCATATTGTAGGGCAATTTTAAGGTTTTTGTGCAATAACATTTTCACCGATAACTCAGTTATCGATAAATTTATCGAAATATATCGAAGCCCAAATGAAACCTGGGGCCCTCCCCTTTCGTTTGATACCCATATTATATGGTAATGTTAAGTTTTTTGGGCAATCACCGATAACTCAGTTATCGATAAATTTATCGAAATATATCGAAGTCCAAATGTAACCTGGAGCTACCCCTATCGTTTGATACCCATATTGTAGGGCAATTTTAAGGTTTTTGTGCAATAACATTTTCACCGATAACTCAGTTATCGATAAATTTATCGAAATATATCGAAGCCCAAATGAAATGATATTGTAGGGTAATATTAAGGTTTTTGGGCAATCGAATTTTGACCGATAACTTAGTTATCGATCAATTTATCGAAATATATCGAAGCCAAAATGAAACCTGGCGCCCTCCCCTTTCGTTTGATATCCATATCATAGGGTAATGGTTAGTGTTTTGGGCAATCAACGATAACTCAGTTATCGATAAATTTATCGAAATATATCGAAGTCCAAATGTAACCTGGAGCTATCCCCTTTCGTCTGATACCCATATTGTAGGGCAATTTTAAGGTTTTTGTGCAAGAACATTTTCACCGATAACTCAGTTAGCGATAAATTTATCGAAATATATCGAAGCCCAAATGAAACCTGGGGCCATCCCCTTTCGTTTGATACCCATATTGTAGGGTAATATTAAGGTTTTTGGGCAATCGAATTTTGACCGATAACTTAGTTATCGATAAATTTATCGAAATATATCGAAGCCAAAATGAAACCTGGGGCCCTCCCCTTTCGTTTGATACCCATATTATAGGGTAATGCTAAGTTTTTTGGGCAATCACCGATAACTCAGTTATCGATAAATTTATCGAAATATATCGAAGTCCAAATGTAACCTGGCGCCGTCCCCTTTCGTTTGATACCCATATTGTAGGGTAATATTAAGGTTTTTGGGCAATCGAATTTTGACCGATAACTTAGTTATCGATCAATTTATCGAAATATATCGAAGCCAAAATGAGACCTGGGGCCTTCCCCTTTCGTTTGATACCCATATTATAGGGTAATGGTTAGTTTTTTGGGCAATCAACGATAACTCAGTTATCGATAAATTTATCGAAATATATCGAAGTCCAAATGTAACCTGGAGCTATCCCCTTTCGTCTGATACCCATATTGTAGGGCAATTTTAAGGTTTTTGTGCAATAACATTTTCACCGATAACTCAGTTATCGATAAATTTATCGAAATATATCGAAGCCCAAATGAAACCTGGGGCCATCCCCTTTCGTTTGATACCCATATTGTAGGGCAATTTTAAGGTTTTTGTGCAATAACATTTTCACCGATAACTCAGTTATCGATAAATTCATCGAAATATATCGAAGCCCAAATGAAACATGGGGCCATCCCCTTTCGTTTGATACCCATACTGTAGGGTAATATTAAGGTTTTTGGGCAATCGAATTTTGACCGATAACTTAGTTATCGATCAATTTATCGAAATATATCGAAGCCAAAATGAAACCTGGGGCCCTCCCCTTTCGTTTGATACCCATATTGTACGATATTTCTATACCTATATGCGAAATATCATAAGTATAGGTTCAATATACTTAGAGTTATATGGAATAAAAAAAATTTCGAAAAGAAACGGTCCCTAGCAAGGTAAGAACGCTCAAAACTAAAAAAAAAAATAGCCTATAGCTCCTTCCAGACTATAACCTGTAGGCGTGCCAAATTTCAGCAAAATCCGTCCAGCCATTCTCACGTTTTTAGGGAACAAAAGCAAACGTCTGGACATCCAAACATCCAAACATCCAAACATCCAAACATCGCTACATTCACATTTATAATATTAGTAGGATTGCCTACTGAAGAATTTACCTAATTCGAATATTGCTAAAATTTTGAAAAAAAGAGTATTGAAAAACGGTTTTCAAACATTTTCTTTTGCGGTGTTCGTTGGCATTTCAAAATTAGCGGTTAAATTAGCATAAAAAAGTGTTGAAAGGGTGTAAGTTTCTAAGCAAATTAATCAAAAAAGCTTTAAAAAAAGCATTTTATTTTATTTTACTTTATTTTATTTTACTTTACTTTTTGTCTTTTGTTTGCCAACTGCAGAATCGTTTACTCCTTCGAAGCGCATGAAAAAGTGGATTTTGCTAAGAACGGGATTTAGCAGGTATTTTTAGCAAGCTTGGAGTATAGCAAAGGCGAAATTAAACCTGTGCTACTTCACTTTAGTTTTATTTAGAATTTATAAAAAAGCTTATTAAATGACTACCACATTTTTTTCTTTTTTGAATTTTTACTTACATTATGATATTTTTATATTTTTTCCACACAATTAGTCAGTTATTTGTTAAAAATATTCACTTATATTCACTTGACACAGTTTATTTATTGGAAATTGACACAATTTGTAGTTTATTTATTTCAAATATATTCACTCAAAAATGTAAATGGTGTAATGAAATGACACCAAATTTTTTGACATTTTTATTTAATTTTGACACTAAATGCTTTTTGACTAATTGTGTCAGGATGAATGGACATTCAAAAGTTGATTTGATACCATATTGTAGGTAAATTTTAGGGTTTTAGGGCAATCACATTCTCACCGATAACTCAGTTATCGATAAATTTATCGAAATATATCGAAGCCCAAATGTAACCTGGCGCCGTCCCCTTTCGTTTGATACCCATATTGTAGGGTAATATTAAGGTTTTTGGGCAATCGAATTTTGACCGATAACTCAGTTATCGATAAATTTATCGAAATATATCGAAGCCCAAATGAAACCTGGCGCCATCCCCTTTCGTTTGATACCCATATTGTAGGGTAATGGTTAGTTTTTTGGGCAATCACCGATAACTCAGTTATCGATAAATTTATCGAAATATATCGCAGCCCAAATGAAACCTGGCGCCATCCCCTTTCGTTTGATACCCATATTGTAGGGTAATGGTTAGTTTTTTGGGCAATCACCGATAACTCAGTTATCGATAAATTTATCGAAATATATCGAAGTCCAAATGTAACCTGGAGCTATCCCCTTTCGTCTGATACCCATATTGTAGGGCAATTTTAAGGTTTTTGTGCAATAACATTTTCACCGATAACTCAGTTATCGATAAATTTATCGAAATATATCGAAGCCCAAATGAAACCTGCGGCCCTCCCCTTTCGTTTGATACCCATATTATATGGTAATGTTAAGTTTTTTGGGCAATCACCGATAACTCAGTTATCGATAAATTTATCGAAATATATCGAAGTCCAAATGTAACCTGGAGCTACCCCTATCGTTTGATACCCATATTGTAGGGCAATTTTAAGGTTTTTGTGCAATAACATTTTCACCGATAACTCAGTTATCGATAAATTTATCGAAATATATCGAAGCCCAAATGAAACCTGGCGCCACCCCCTTTCGTTTGATACCCATATTGTAGGGTAATATTAAGGTTTTTGGGCAATCGAATTTTGACCGATAACTTAGTTATCGATCAATTTATCGAAATATATCGAAGCCAAAATGAAACCTGGGGCCCTCCCCTTTCGTTTGATATCCATATCATAGGGTAATGGTTAGTGTTTTGGGCAATCACCGATAACTCAGTTATCGATAAATTTATCGAAATATATCGAAGTCCAAATGTAACTTGGCGCCGTCCCCTTTCGTTTGATACCCATATTGTAGGGTAATATTAAGGTTTTTGGGCAATCGAATTTTGACCGATAACTTGATTATCGATAAATTTATCGAAATATATCGAAGCCAAAATGAAACCTGGGGCCCTCCCCTTTCGTTTGATACCCATATTATAGGGTAATGTTAAGTTTTTTGGGCAATCACCGATAACTCAGTTATCGATAAATTTATCGAAATATATCGAAGTCCAAATGTAACTTGGCGCCGTCCCCTTTCGTTTGATACCCATATTGTAGGGTAATATTAAGGTTTTTGGGCAATCGAATTTTGACCGATAACTTGATTATCGATAAATTTATCGAAATATATCGAAGCCAAAATGAAACCTGGGGCCCTCCCCTTTCGTTTGATACCCATATTATAGGGTAATGTTAAGTTTTTTGGGCAATCACCGATAACTCAGTTATCGATAAATTTATCGAAATATATCGCAGCCCAAATGAAACCTGGCGCCATCCCCTTTCGTTTGATACCCATATTGTAGGGTAATGGTTAGTTTTTTGGGCAATCACCGATAACTCAGTTATCGATAAATTTATCGAAATATATCGAAGTCCAAATGTAACCTGGAGCTATCCCCTTTCGTCTGATACCCATATTGTAGGGCAATTTTAAGGTTTTTGTGCAATAACATTTTCACCGATAACTCAGTTATCGATAAATTTATCGAAATATATCGAAGCCCAAATGAAACCTGCGGCCCTCCCCTTTCGTTTGATACCCATATTATATGGTAATGTTAAGTTTTTTGGGCAATCACCGATAACTCAGTTATCGATAAATTTATCGAAATATATCGAAGTCCAAATGTAACCTGGAGCTACCCCTATCGTTTGATACCCATATTGTAGGGCAATTTTAAGGTTTTTGTGCAATAACATTTTCACCGATAACTCAGTTATCGATAAATTTATCGAAATATATCGAAGCCCAAATGAAACCTGGCGCCACCCCCTTTCGTTTGATACCCATATTGTAGGGTAATATTAAGGTTTTTGGGCAATCGAATTTTGACCGATAACTTAGTTATCGATCAATTTATCGAAATATATCGAAGCCAAAATGAAACCTGGGGCCCTCCCCTTTCGTTTGATATCCATATCATAGGGTAATGGTTAGTGTTTTGGGCAATCACCGATAACTCAGTTATCGATAAATTTATCGAAATATATCGAAGTCCAAATGTAACTTGGCGCCGTCCCCTTTCGTTTGATACCCATATTGTAGGGTAATATTAAGGTTTTTGGGCAATCGAATTTTGACCGATAACTTGATTATCGATAAATTTATCGAAATATATCGAAGCCAAAATGAAACCTGGGGCCCTCCCCTTTCGTTTGATACCCATATTATAGGGTAATGTTAAGTTTTTTGGGCAATCACCGATAACTCAGTTATCGATAAATTTATCGAAATATATCGAAGTCCAAATGTAACTTGGCGCCGTCCCCTTTCGTTTGATACCCATATTGTAGGGTAATATTAAGGTTTTTGGGCAATCGAATTTTGACCGATAACTTAGTTATCGATCAATTTATCGAAATATATCGAAGCCAAAATGAAACCTGGGGCCCTCCCCTTTCGTTTGATACCCATATTATAGGGTAATGGTTAGTTTTTTGGGCAATCACCGATAACTCAGTTATCGATAAATTTATCGAAATATACCGAAGTCCAAATGTAACCTGGAGCTATCCCCTTTCGTCTGATACCCATATTGTAGGGCAATTTTAAGGTTTTTGTGCAATAACATTTTCACCGATAACTCAGTTAGCGATATATTTATCGAATTATATCGAAGCCCAAATGAAACCTGTCGCCCTCCCCTTTCGTTTGATACCCATATTGTAGGGTAATATTAAGGTTTTTGGGCAATCGAATTTTGACCGATAACTTAGTTATCGATCAATTTATCGAAATATATCGAAGCCAAAATGAAACCTGGGGCCCTCCCCTTTCGTTTGATACCCATATTATAGGGTAATGGTTAGTTTTTTGGGCAATCACCGATAACTCAGTTATCGATAAATTTATCGAAATATACCGAAGTCCAAATGTAACCTGGAGCTATCCCCTTTCGTCTGATACCCATATTGTAGGGCAATTTTAAGGTTTTTGTGCAATAACATTTTCACCGATAACTCAGTTATCGATATATTTATCGAATTATATCGAAGTCCAAATGTAACCTGGCGCCGTCCCCTTTCGTTTGATACCCATATTGTAGGGTAATATTAAGGTTTTTGGGCAATCGAATTTTGACCGATAACTTAGTTATCGATCAATTTATCGAAATATATCGAAGCCAAAATGAAACCTGGGGCCCTCCCCTTTCGTTTGATACCCATATTATAGGGTAATGGTTAGTTTTTTGGGCAATCACCGATAACTCAGTTATCGATAAATTTATCGAAATATACCGAAGTCCAAATGTAACCTGGAGCTATCCCCTTTCGTCTGATACCCATATTGTAGGGCAATTTTAAGGTTTTTGTGCAATAACATTTTCACCGATAACTCAGTTAGCGATATATTTATCGAATTATATCGAAGCCCAAATGAAACCTGGGGCCCTCCCCTTTCGTTTGATACCCATATTATAGGGTAATGGTTAGTTTTTTGGGCAATCACCGATAACTCAGTTATCGATAAATTTATCGAAATATATCGAAGTCCAAATGTAACCTGGAGCTATCCCCTTTCGTCTGACCCATATTGTAGGGCAATTTTAAGGTTTTTGTGCAATAACATTTTCACCGATAACTCAGTTATCGATAAATTTATCGAAATATATCGAAGCCCAAATGAAACTTAGTTATCGATCAATTTATCGAAATATATCGAAGCCAAAATGAAACCTGGGGCCCTCCCCTTTCGTTTGATACCCATATTGTACGATATTTCTATACCTATATGCGAAATATCATAAGTATAGGTTCAATATACTTAGAGTTATATGGAATAAAAAAAATTTCGAAAAGAAACGGTCCCTAGCAGGGTAAGAACGCCCAAAACTAAAAAAAAAAAATAGCCTATAGCTCCTTCCAGACTATAACCTGTAGGCGTGCCAAATTTCAGCAAAATCCGTCCAGCCATTCTCACGTTTTTAGGGAACAAAAGCAAACGTCTGGACATCCAAACATCCAAACATCGCTACATTCACATTTATAATATTAGTAGGATGAATTTTTCCATAAAATTTTTTTTTAATAAAAAAAAGCTCACGAAAGCTTAACCCAACATTTTTTTCGTTTCCCAGAAGCCATTTATCGATACTAACACTATTATAATAAGGTTTTACTCGTAGCTACACAAAAAGTTGTAGTTTTAGGTAGTACGAGATAACTCGTAGTTGCCCGTAGTATGATGAGTTATCTCGAAGTTGGCAGTCTAAAATCGATTATGGACTGCCAATCTACGGAAATTGTGCTCAGAGCAATCTGAAAATGCTTAACCCCACATACCACGCGGCGGTCCGTAGGAGCATCCGGGCTTTTAATACATTACCCATTCGATGCATCCTAACAGAAGCTGGCCTTCCTAGTATAGAAGAAAGAGTAAAACACACTACGATGCGACTCATTCCGAAGATTTTTTCATGCAACAATAGCCTTTTACATCAAGCTACGGTATCAAGAATATCAGCCAAGAAGACTCCAAGGCGTAAACCGGCAATATTAAGGTGCATAGAGCACGCAAGGGAATTAGGAATTACATCCTCGCCACAGTTTCGTCCTGTCACAGAGTCACCACCATGGCATTTGAGGCAGTCGTCTTTCCTCCTATGGCTAACAAAGTTCCCTAAGACGAGTACGAGCTCTATTGTATACCATCGCCTTTTTGATGAATACTCAGCACCATTTCGAAAAGACTGGAATTTTATCTTTACCGATGGCTCTAAATGTCTAGAACATACTACTTTTGCTGTTACCCAAACGGATGGAAAAACGATATCAGTTGGACAACTTTCGCCTTACTGTTCTGTATTTACTGCTGAAGCAGCAGCGATTTATAGCGCATTGAAGTCAGCGGTGAGCTCAAAGCAAAAGACAATTATTTGCTCCGACAGCATGTCCACATTATCCAGTGTCTTAAACACGGTAAATAAATCGCCTCTAATCACTGACATACGTAGTGTGCTTATAGACAATTCTGCGCAAATAAAACTCATGTGGGTGCCTGGCCATTCAGGCATTAAAGGTAATGAACTTGCCGATCAAACAGCGAAAGATGCTGGCATACAACCACTACATATTTTTGAGTATATAACGCGCAAGGATATATTCAACCACATAATTAAGTATATCAAGTTCCAACGAACCTCTAATTGGAGCTCATTTCAGCACCAATATGCCGAGCTGAACCCCACTGCCACTCGGGCCACTTATCCTACAGATTGCCGGACAGGCGACATTACTGCCTTTGTCCGTCTCCGCATAGGGCATACAATTGCTACACATTCCCATCTATTAAGTGGGATGATGCCAACGGCTTGCCCATTTTGCAGCACCACACCCCTAACAACGAAGCACCTACTTGACAGCTGCGAACACCTCAAGACGATTAGAGAATCGTTATTTACTACCGGGAGCCCGTCATTGATGTTGAAAGCGGTCACCAAAAACAATATCGAAAAAATCGCTGAATACTTAATCAGAGCCGATATTAGAAAAATAATCTAACACTTATTTAATTTTATTAATTAACCTCATTATTATATTTCAATTATTATATTCTAGTTTTAATACCAGCTATTAATATACGTTGTAATATAATTGATTGAATCCCCCTTTTGTATAATCTTAGCTTATTAAACCAGTTTTAGCCGAAAGCCCTGGCAGCTAGAGCTTCTTTTCTCTGTAGAATAGCAATTTTATTGTTGTTTTTCATCTAATAAATATAAAAAAAAATTAAAATTATTTCACTATTATTATATTAAACACAACTGTATGTGTATAAGTAAAGTAAACGTAAAACAAATCTATATATTAAAGCAAAAATAAATAAATGCAAAGTGTACTTGAATGTTGTTTTTTAAAAACATTTACAAATATTTGTACTGAAAATATTAATTAACAAGTAAGGAAAGGGCTGTCTTCGGCTGTGCCGAAGGCTTCATACCTTTCATGAATACGCATAACTTTTTTAAGTGTCCGATCCTTACTTACAATTGGTACAAACTCTTCAAAACTGTTAATTTGAAAATACATGGCCCAAAGTTATCGGAGCAATCGATTATATGGGAGCTATATGTTATGTTAGTCCGATCTGTATGATTGTCACTGCACACATCACATATGTAATAAGTACCAAACCTGCAAAATTTTACGTTCCTAGCTTCTTAACTGCAAAATCTATAGCCCAAAACCCATTTATCGAAACTATCGATTATATGGGAGCTATATGTTTGGTTGGTCCGATTTGAGTCATTTTCACTACACATGTTACTTATACAATATGTACGAAAAGTGCAAAATTTTGCGGTCCTAGCTTTTTAATTGCAAGATTTATAGACCAAAACCCGTTTATCGGAACAATCGATTGTATGGGAGCTATGCTTTGTATCGGTCCGATCTGGCTGGTTCCGACAAATGATTAATCCCATGCAAAATGGCGGCCCTATACCAAATTTCATCGAGATAGGTCTAAAATTGAGGGACTAGTTTGCGTTCAAACAGACAGACGGACAGACGGACATGGCTAAATCAACTCAGCTCGTCGCACTGATCATTTCTATATACTTATTGGTGGGTCTATCTCTTCTTCTTCTCATACTTACAAACATCGGACCAAAGTTATAATACCATTTCATGTTCATGAAAGGTATAATAAACAGGAATTAATAGTTCTTAAGGATAATGAAGTGAAAAAAGTGAAGAAAAGATTAAAGAACATGTGTACGTTAAAATTTCACTAAAGCAAATACATTCAGGGATATAAGAATTGAAATATTACTTAGCTTGTAGGCTTGGAACTGCCCACTTTTCAAAAAATTTACATATATGGGCAAATCCTGCGTTACGAACGCCACATTCGTACGCGTTTTCGGATTGAAATATAACAATTTTTTTGTCTTTCAAAAGACATACCTTCAAGTTATACACAGTGTTTAGTGGGATTTGAGTGTACTTTCGAATGTCATCAAAATATTTTTTGTAACAGGTTTAAGCTGCGAAAAATTTGATCTCAAAGTATTGTTACGCACGCTACAAAAAATGGAAGTAGCTTTGAAGGTTGAGGTATATTTTCTTAATTTTTAGCAAATTTTGTATAATAAAGCACACCAAATGAAATACCTTAAAGAAAGATGAATATAAGAGAATTCTAAAATAACTTACTTGCAGCCAAAAAATTGTGTAGTTTTTTAACGATGGCCGTGAACCCAACGTTACGCACGCTACGTTACGCACGCTACATTTTTTCCAGTAGTATAAAAATAAAAACAATTGTATTTATTTTAACAAAACAATTTATACTCTTTTTTAATAAGATTATTTATTTCATAATTTATGTTTATAAATTAATTTATTGATGTATATCTTATATATAAAATTCTCGTGTCACAGTTTTTGAAACCATACTCCTCCGAAACGGCTTGACCGATTCTCATGAAATTTTGTGAGCATATTGAGTAGATCTGAGAATCGACCAACATCTATTTTTCATTATTCTGGGAAGTGGACCAGGGACCGAAATATTCAAAACTTTTCTGTTTATGGTGCGATTTTCTTCAAATTTTTTACAAAGGTACCACTTTACTTTTGTTAAAATATGGGGTTTCTTTTTTTCCGGGAAGTGGACCAGGGACCGAAATATTTCAAACTTCTTTGTTTATGTTGCGATTTTCTTCAAATTTGGTAAAAAGGTGCCACTTTACTTTTGCTAAAATATGGGGTTTCTTTTTTTCCGGGAAGTGGACTAGGGACCGAAATATTCCAAACTTCTTCATTAATGGTGCGATTTTCTTCAAATTTGGTACAAAAGTACCACTTTACTTTTGTTAACATTTGGGGTTTCTTTTTTTCCGGGAAGTGGACCAGGGACCTAAATATTCGAAACTTTTTTAATTATCGTGCTATTTTTTTCCTAAATTTGGGCAGAACAACGTCTGCCGGGTCCTTCTGGTATTATATAAATATGAAATCTTAAAGTATATTATTGATTTTGAAAGGCCCCCTAACTACTTACATCCCGAGCAACGCCGGGTACCCTGCTAGTATGTTTATAAATTAGTTTTATGTTTTGCTGAATCTGCCGTTAGTGCTATTTCGAGCTCATTTTCATTAAGTACGGAAAAATAATGGTTGCTTTTTATTCCCGGAATGTTCTTAACGTTGGCCCATCTCTCCGAAAGAAATGCAGTTGTATTTTTTATATATGTACTGCTTACATATAAAATAGAAATACCATTTATATTAATTTTTGCCAATTTAAAAAAATAATCGCCAATCGGTACGATTATAAAGGCTAAGAATAGTAGGCGAAGAACAGATTTAAGCGAAGTGATAAGAAAACAGAATAAAAATTGCAAAGGTTTCTATTGTAATTTTTGTGAGAACTCAAATCGTTACGCACGCTACAGAAATGAATATGCTGTAATTTTTTGGTTTTTAATTGTAGAATGAAAATTGTTTTTTTTCTTAACAGCAGGATATTTATTTAAATTAAAATTATAGATGATTTGTGAAAAAAAAGTTTTTCTACTCACAATATAAAAAAAAGCCGATTTTCCGTTACACACGCTACAACGCTTTTACCTGGCATTTCATTCCAAATTTTAATGTTTCCAGAAAAGTAAACGAAATTTTTTTTTTTTACAAATTTTAAGGAGAATTGAGTGAATAACAATATAGCTTTCGATTGGACCATCTATGTTAATACTAAAGCAATGATATGAACACGTAAAAAACTTCACTTTTTTTGTATAACATTAAAAGACCTGAGGTAGGGTAGGATTTGGTTATAATTTTTTTATTAATGATCGTCGAAATAATTTTTGTTTTATAAATTTATAAAATTAGATATATATTCTAATGCTCCATTAAAAAAAAAATTAGGTTGGATTAAGTTCAAATATTTTTGGTTGGTAGACAGTTTCTGGGATATGCCCATATGTATGTATATCCTCGGTCATACCTAACAAAGCTTTTAACGTATTGGGAAAGTTTAAAGGGATCGGCCATAAACTTTGGACATAATTGAAGTACAAGCGAAACACAAAAATTGTGGGCGTGGCACAGCCCGCTTTTCCAAAATTATATAAATCTTGACCAACGGACACACATATCCAAAAATTCCCACTTTCCATTATTTAATATAGCCTTAATCGTACACAAGAATCTTCTTAACCGATCTGGAAAGTTTAAAATAGATAGACCATAAACTTTGGACATAATTGAAGTACAAACAAACACAAAAAATGTGGGCGTGGCCCAATTTTCCAAAATTATATAAATCTTGGCCAAAGTACACACATATCCAAAAATTATTAATTAAGACCAAATACGTTCAGAGTTATAAAGAATTAAAATTTGATATAGTCTGGGGCGTGGTACCGCCTAAAGCATGCGACTTTGTCAAATGCTGTAAAAAATGAATATAAATTCATCAATTGAGAACGGCTGGACTGATTTCTCCAATTTTCCGACTTTTCCGGAGGTTTTTCCCAAAATTTTCTTTAGTAAAAAGCTTCTCCTAGAAATTACGAATAACAGAAAAAAATGTCAGCCAAATCGGTCCAGCCGTTCTCAATTGATGAATTACTTACATTTTTCACACCATTTTTATACCTTTCATGAGCATGAAATGGTATTATAACTTTGGTCCGATGTTTGTAAGCATGAGAAGAAGAAGAGATAGACCCACCATTAAGTATACCGAAATGATCAGGGCGACGAGCTGAGTTGATTTAGCCATGTCCGTCTGTCCGTCTGTCCGTCTGTCCGTCCGTCTGTTTGAACGCAAACTAGTCCCTCAATTTTAGAGATATCTCGATGAAATTTTGCAAGCAGGCGCCATTTTGCATAGGATTAATCATTTGTCGGAACCAGCAAGATCGGACCGATACAACGCATAGCTCCCATACAATCGATTGTTCCGATAAACGGGTTTTGGCCTCTAACTCTTGCAATTAAAAAGCTATTAGAGCGAAATTTCGCAGGTTTAGTACATACTATATAAGTAATGTGTGTAGTGAAAATCACCTAGATCGGGTCAACATAACATATAGCTCCCATATAATCGATAGTTTCGATAAATGGGTTTCGGGCTATAAATTTTTCAAATAGAAAGCTAGAAACGTAGAATTTTGCAGGTTTGGTACTTATTATATGAGTGATGTGTGTAGTGAAAATCATACAGATCGGACTTACATACCATATAGCTCCCATATTACTGATTGCTCCGATAAATGTGGTTTGGCTGTGTATTTTTAAATTTACAGTTTTGGAGAGTTTGTAAGTAATTGTAAGTAAGGAGCGGACACTGAGAAAAGTTGTGCATATTCATGAAAGGTATACAGACTTCGGCACAGCCGAAGACAGCCCTTTCCTTACTTGTTATATATCGCACTTGTTACGTTAAAGTATAACAACTCAAAAATAATGTGCAGTAGTCATCTCTACCCACTGTAAAAATATTTCAGTGATTTGTTCAGTCTTTCGTTTAAAAACCGTTATGACTCTCTCTTTGTTTTCAGAATGACTTCTTTCGACTCACCTAAAGAGTTAAATTTTTAGTTGTATCCAAGTGTTTTATCAAATTTGTTCGTTAGTGTATCACATAAATAAAGTGTAACATTTTGAATTGTGCCTATTTATAACAAATCATATTTATCAATTCCAGTGAGAATTTTCAGTTAAACAGAGACAACTCAAAATAATACACTATGTATATAAAAAAAACTTTCAGGAAAAGAGTAATAACTCAAAAATGTGTTATTTTCGTGCAAATACTAAACAAATAAAAATGAAACTACGGTTATATTATTTTTAATGATATTTTCGTGCAATTACATTGTTTTTTCTTTGTAATGTATTATTAATATTTACGGAAACAGTTTTTCGTTTCTTCTGAAATTGTTCAAATTTTGAGTTGTTACACTTTAACGTAACAAGTGCGATATATAAATAATTTATTCTTTCATTTAATATGAGGATGCAAAACCGGGTAATGTATAATTCCTCATGCAATCCGTTTTTTCATTCCCTTATTTAATGCCGTATATTTTCCCTTATATAATGGCTCATATAATTCATATAGCAATCCCTTATATAATTTCTCATTAAGGCCACATTTAATGCCTTAAACATCCCGTATATATTTAGAGTTACTGCCGGCGTACCGAAATATTGAAAAACACCGGAGGTAGCTTAGGTAGCTTACATGAACTAATCTTTATTCAAGCCGACGAATAACTGAACTAAATTACAATGTATTAAAGCTATTTGTACACAATGTCAAAGCAGGTATCAATCGTATGATCTTTATAACAGGACTGTAAAATCATACGACATTAACTGCACTCATATACGAATGAGTAAATAATAGAATGGGTGAAAATGTAAGATACATAGTAAGTTTCAACTGTAGTAGGGATAATTAGTTAAGGTAGGTGAAATCGAGGAATCTATCGATAACGTTCGATTGTGTACGATAGTGATTAATTATGAATTGATAGTGGCGGTCGCCACAATACTCCCCTTGTTTTTTTTGATTTTAAGCGATCAGAAAAAAAAATCGCAGTAAAAACGAAAAATTAATTATCTGTACTACAGTGAAGTTTTTACTCGAAAATAATAGTAAAAATAAATGGATAATCTGGCTCTCATAATCATGGATCTTGAACGTCAGAGATTTCCTCACTGTGCGCTTCGTACACAGGTTTGAGCCTATCGATCGATATTGTTGTTGGAGAACGTTTAAAATCCACTATAAAGTACTTGGCATGGCGACTTATGACACGATATGGTCCTTCAGAAGGTGGCGAGAACGAAGGCCTAATAATATCATTGCGAACTAGAACGTGGGAGCAACTTTGGAGATTCCTGTAAAGAAAAACAGAATGCTTCCCATGGCGCGACATTTCTGTCGGTGCCAAGTTATTAAAATGGGTTTTTAGGATACTTAACAAACTCTGCGGTGATATTTTCTTAGGAGACGGCGTGAGAAGCTCGCCCGGTAGGCGTATTGGTTCGCCATATACTAGTTCAGCCGGAGTTCAGGAAATATCCTCCTTCCAGGCGGCTCGTAAGCCTAGCAAGACTGCTGGCAGTGCGTCGTACCATGATTCGTTGTGGCACAAGAGTGCTGATTTCAGCTGCCGATGAAGACGCTCCACAAGTCCATTCGCTTGAGGGTGAAATGCTGTCGTACGCAGATGCTTAATACCAAATAATTCAGATAGAGTGCGGAATAACAGTTACTCGAACTGACCTCCTCGGTCTGAGGTGATTCTTTTAGGTACTCCGTACCGTGCTATCCAATGATGAATCAAAGCGCGGGCTACGACTTCAGTTGAACCATTTTCTAGCGGTATTGCTTCTGGGAAGCGCGTAAAGCGATCGACAATGGTGAGACAACGATTGAAGCCTTTCGACACTGGCAGTGTCACGAGATCAATGTGGATGTGCTCGAATCGTTCGGATGGTGGCTGAAAGTTTGCGATTGGAGAAAAACATGTCGTTGTACTTTGTTGCGTTGGCAATCGATACAGGCTCGTGCCCATTCGCGGCAATCTTTATTGATAGACGGCCAAACGAACCGTTTAGCTACCAGCTTTTGCGAAGCTCGAACTCCCGGATGTGCGAGCGAATGCAGAGAATCAAAAACTTTTTTCCTAAGTTGCACGGGAACATATAGTCGCAATATACACTGCAGGCCCGTTGTCGATATGTATCACTTTTAAGTTTACCGATGTGGTTTTGCGTGGAAGTTGTTGTAACTCACTGTCCACTTGTTGAGCATCGGCAAACTCTTGAGACGTTATTGGCGTTGCGATAGCTTCGAGGCGTGATAATGTGTCAGCAACGATGTTGTCGGTGCCTGATATGTGACGAATATCACTTGTAAACTGGCCAATGAAGTCGAGACGGCGAAATTGCCAGGGCGATGCTCGTTCCGTGCGTTGTTCGAATGCGTGCAGTAACGGCTTATGGTCAGTGAAAATGGTAATGTGTCGCCCTTCAAAGATGTGTCGGAAATGCTTGACAGCCTCATAAATCGCGTGCAACTCCAGGTCGTATGTCGAAAGCTTTTGAATTGAAGGTGGCAACTGTCGGCTGAAAAACGCCAAAGGGTGCCATTCCTTGTTCTCTCGTTGTTGCAGGACAGCTCCGATGCCGTAATCAGACGAGTCGGTGAAAACAGCCCACTGCGCTTTGTTGCTTGGGTGAGCTAGCAGCGCAGCATTTGCGAGAGCTTGTTTGGCGGCGTCGAAAGCATGTTGAAGGTCTGGCGTCCAGTGTATAATGTGCGATCCTTTCACGTTCGGACCTTCGAGGAGTTTGTTTAACGGGGATAAAATTTCAGCGGCTTTCCTTATAAACTTCCTGTAAAAGTTCACGGTTCCGAGGAAACCACGTAATGATTTGATGGTTTTCGGTGGTTCCATCTTTATGATGGCATCCACTTTGTCTGTAAGTGGTTTTATTCCGGCTTGAGTGATACGGTGGCCAAGAAATTTAACTTCTTGTTGAGCGATTTGACACTTCGGCAAATTGATAACCAGACCGAAGTCGCGAAAGCGTTGAAATAATATTTTAAGATGTTCGATGTGTTCATGTTCGTCCTTGGACGCGACGAGAATGTCGTCTATGTATGGGAAGACAAAGTCGAGATCGCGTGTGATCTCGTCAATAAATCTCTGGAACGTTTGGGCTGCGTTCCTGAGCCCAAAAGTCATGTACAAAAATTCATAGAGGCCGAAAGGCGTAATGATCGCCGTTTTAGGAACGTCCTGGGGCGCTACGCGGATTTGTAGAAATGCTCTAACTAAATCGAAGACGGAAAAAATTTGTTTATCATGTAAATTAGCAGAAAAATCTTCAATATAACGCAAAGAGTAGTTATCTGGTACAGTTCTAGCATTCAAAGGACGATAATCGCCACATGGTCTCCAATCCCCAGACTTCTTTTGTACCAAGTGTAGTGGTGAAGACCATGGACTGTCAGATGGTCGACAGATACCTAATTCTATCATCTTCTTAAACTCGTCTTTTGCAACTTTAAGTTTTTGTGGACAAAGGCGACGAGCGGGAGGGCCGTCGGTTGTTTTGATGTGATGCATTGTTGCGTGTTTTTTGGTTTTAGAATAGGTGGTATCCGTCTAATGTATACAGAGTCGCCGTCGATAGCTTTAATGGACTCGGCTGATTTGGTGTTTAGAAACATGATTTTGCTAGTTAAGTTGGTAATTCCATCACGCAAGCATTTACGTTTAAGATCGACTAGCAAGTCGAAATTAATAAGAAAGTCGGCACCGATGATGGGCTTGGTAACATCGGCGACGATAAATCGCCAAGTAAAATCTCGTCTAAGTCCTAAATTGGGGGCTAAGGTGATTAGCCCATAAGTCTGGATGAGCGTTCCATTAACTGCGTATAGTTGGTACCCTATGGGGTCGCGTGAAGTTGTCTTTAACAGACCACGCGGATAGACAGAGAGGTCCGAGCCAGTGTCCACTAGGTATTGTGTTCCAGTGGCTCGGTCTTTAACGAACAAACGGCGTGAAGGTGTTAAAGAATCGCTATCCGCCTCTAGTGACTCTGGTTGTCGTTTCCCTTAAAAGTGCACCCAGTTGTGCATTTGCGTGCTTGGCTACCAAATTTGGTATGATACCAGCAGATACCACTAGATTTATTGAGACGCTTACCTGAAGAGCTGCGGTTTCTAGAACCCTTGCAATTGCGGGAGGTCGACCTTCCCCTGTTCTGATTGAACTTCTTCGTGAGTGCTTCAATTTGTTGACTAAGTGCATTAATTTTATGTTCCATGGCTGAGGTCTCTAATGTTGGAGATACTTGCGCGGCTGCAACGTGGCCTTTTACGATCTCGTGCAGCTTGTCGGCCATACGTGATTGTTCTTCCAGAGAAGCGTTTGTCTGGACCGTGAGAAGTGCGCGCGTTTGCTCCGGCAACCCAGATAGCCATTTGGTTTTAAGCACGGCTTCATCTACGTTGGGTACGAGAGCTTTCAGATGTCTTAGAAATTGTGACGGTGTTCTGTCTCCGATTTGTTCGCCATCCAGTAGCTGACGAAGTTTAGCTTCCTCGGATTTTGTGAAGCAGCTGGTTAGAACCTTTTTGATTTCTGAATATGGCTTACTTGCAGGGGGATTAATGATGAGACTTTCAACCTCAGCAGCGTAGCGTGTGTCGATGAGTGATACAGCGTAATTGAACTTTTCGATTTCACTAGCGACATTGTGGATCTTAAATTGCGCCTCCAGCTGTGCGAACCACAAATTGACCCGCTCAGGACAAAAACTGGGAGCTTTTAGTGATCCAAGAACTATGGGTTTGATGTCGGGGCAGTTGTTGCCTTCCTTGTCAGGCATTGTATGTGTTTTTTTTTTAAATTTGTTGAAATGCGCACAAGTTTCGTTTTAAGGCAATTGTTTATTTATTTATTTTATTTATTTATTTATTTAATGCGATAGTGGTTGTACATGTAAGACAACAGTCTTTTAAAAGTACATCAACTTAAGTTAAATGACATTATATTATTAACATTATAAAATTTAATAGCACTTATGAATAACAATTGTAATAAGAAAAGATGAAATAAATAAATAAGAAAAATTAGATGTACATGAGTGTCTTCGAATAGGAAGTATGCAGAGAAGATAGAACATAAAGTAATGAAAATGAAATGAAGATAAAATAGTAGATACAGATAGAAAGTAGTTAGTTACTATCATACTCATTACGACGACTTGAATTAGTTAAGTATATTTGCCTTGTAGTTACTCCTATTTAGTAAAGATTTAACGGATTCAGGGATACTATTCCAGAGCCTCACGGCGTTGATGAAAAAAAGCCTTGATGATGACAGGTAGGTAAATCTGGGTATATTTAGATTGTGCAGCCTCGCAGATCTCGTCAGATTTAACTTCTCATATAGATAACTTGGAGTTTTCCATTCTAATAATTTGTATATATATATGCAGTTTCTAGCAGCAAGGTAATCATTTACACTGCAACCAAGAATCTCATTCCTCCATAGGGATACGTGTTCGAACTTTTTTATACCATACACATACCGGGTAACATTATTAAATAAAACATTAATTTTGTGAGCGGAGATTGAGTCCAGCTTACTATAAACAAGTTCGGCGTACGTTATATGGGGCATGATGAGCTGTTTAGCTAACTTGCGTCTAGTTTCTATTGGTGTAAAAGAAACAGACATTCTCAATCTGCGTAGAATACAGTACACACTACTGACAATATTATTGACGTGATCTGAGCAGGTCAACCTCGAGTTAATGCCAAAGCCCAAGTTTTTAATTTTGTTGGTAATCCGCAGAACATGAGTACCAATAAGCAAGTTTGGCAATACAACTGACTTAGACGCATTAACACTGGAGTGCACGCGTGGCCTACTATAGTAGACCATTGGTATATTTTTGTTGATAACTTAACAATTCTGTATGTTAGAGCGGAGTAGTTCCTGTAAAATAACTTATGGTTGTGTGTTTGACCAATCAAAATAAATAAAATAAATAAATAAACGCCCTGTTCAATCAACTTTTACCAATTCATGAACCAACAGCGCCATCCGGCGGTGAGAGTGGAACATGATGGAATTTTTGCAAGACTGTTTTGGTATCACAGTTTGCCAACCATGTGGTCTTGGTTTTTTATTGTTATTGATATTTTACACAAACAACAAGCTTGTGTTTCCGGTCTTTATATTTGAAGTATCCCGGTTCGGTACGATCCAGCTTTTTTTCTGCACCAGAGACGCCATAGTGAAATTCAAATGTAAAATCACCTCCTAATTCCGAAAATCAAGGTTATTTTTACTTGAATGGTACCGTTTTTGAGATATTTACGATTTACCCTTATTTCAAAAAACAAAAAAGATGGCTCCACTTAATCGTGTATATCTCAAGAACAAACTGAGCTCTTCCAAAACGGTTTGCAAAATTTGAAAGCTTATAAAATTTACTATAATCAGTACACACAACACTTTTTGCTAGGTCCTGCAGATTCAAACATATTGAACAATCATTACGGATTTTTTTAATTTTTTTTGTAAAAATATAAAAAAATTTGTACTTTGCGAGGAAGCATCTCGAAAACTTTTGGTTTTTTTGCAGATATTTTTCCTCCCCTCAAAGCTCTGTTTTATTTCAAAAAAAATAAGGTATCAGTGAACAAAATCGATGAACTAATACAAAAGTTATAAGTATTCAAGTAAATATATCCATTTAATACTTAAGTACCCTACAAACAATAGCATATGTACATATGGTTCTGTCTTAACTCTATGACCTTATTTTATAATTGAAAAAGTTATGTGTCTTGTTTTGACGCTTATTTAGATAAGGATCGGTTTCTCTTATGAGAAACCAACAGTAGTCGCCCATCATAGCGACATCCCAGAATCCTTGATACCGACTTTCAATCACTTTCATTTGCTGCTGAAACCTTTCGCCATGCTCGTCACTTTCGTCGCCAAGATTTTGCGGGAAAAAATTTAAGTGGGAGTGTAAGAAATGAACTTTTAAAGACATATTTACTCCTGAAAGAAAATAAAAAAGTAAATTAGATAAATACATAAGTGACACATTAGTATATAATTTTCTTAGGCTGGATTTATCTTTCAATTCAGAACAAATTTTTTGTTTATATTTTTCCCGTTCTTGTTTGTTCGGAACTGGACGATGAATTCATACTTATGGCTATATATTCTCATGTAAATTCATGTAATATATAATTTATTATAATATGTTTTTTTATTTACCCATTTCCGCATAGTTTTTGATTAAGTCGTTCACTATCATCTCGTAGTTAGGACTTTTGTGTTTGCCTAAAAAAGAAGTAACGACCTTTTCAAAAGAATCCCACGCTGCTGCCTCCACTGGTGACAATAGTTCTTTGAAATGGTTATTGGTCATCATTTTCCTTATTTGCGGTCCCACAAAAATGCCTTCCTTTATTTTTCTTCTGAAATCTCTGGGAAGATTGTCTTCAAATGATGAAAAGCTTCGCCTTCTTTGTCCAAAGCCTTCACAAAGTTTTTGATAAGGCCGAGCTTGATGTGGAGCGGAGGTAGAATTATTTTTTCCTTCTTTATAAGTGGAGAGTATTTTATGTTATCTACCCCAACTTGAAACTCGATTCGTTCTGACCAATCCTTTACGATGTAGTGGTCTTGACGAGCTCGGCTATCCCATTTGCATAGAAAGCAACAGTATTTTGTGTATCCACTTTATAGACCACATAGCATTCTAACGACTTTAAGATCGGCACATATTTTCCAATCATGTTCTTCGTATTTGATTAACTTGAGCAATTATTGCATTATCTCATATGTTTCCTTCGTATTTACTGCATGCGCGGATAGATGGCTTTTGGTTGCCAACATGCAATAATACGGCCTTTAAACTTAATTTATTGCCATCTATGAACAATCGCCACTCTTTTGAATCATATGGTTCACCAAATTGTTTGAATAGACCAGCAATGTCTTTGCAGTAACAAACACTGTCCTCCTTCGTATAGTACTTGGAAAATTCTTCGTGACGAGTTCGTTAATATGTTACCTTAACATCGGATGAAACAAATTTAAATTGTTGCATTCGAGAGGCGTGTAGTTGGGCCTTTTCCTTTGACAATTCCAAATCCCTTATCCAATCATTGAGTTGTGCTTGTGACAAAGAATTTCTTTAAATTTGTTAAATTTGATTCGTTAAATTTGATTCTGGCAATGTCGCTTCTGTTGAAACTAGTTCTGGTAATGACAATGTAGATACGCTCGCATAGGTTACTTTTCTGAACTTTCCAACCCCAAGTACTTTTGTAGTACAAATATAGCAGTCCGTTGAATTGCAAGTAGGTTCCCTCCACTTCATTGGTGTAATAAATTTCACACGTCGCCTAAATAGATAGTTTCAGAAATTAGTCAGCTATGCATTAAAAGGGAACAAATTCCTAATTTTTACAACGTACCTTTTTGTTCCGGTTTCCGAAGAAATCAATTCGATTCGGCATGTGGTGCACACAGTGTTCGGTGTCCATGCTTTTTCATTGTTTTTAGGCTCAATTCCAAAACACTTATAGTATGTAACTTTCAAAGGATTTGAAAACACACGTCTCATACTTTTAACAATAAATTGACCGCAGATGAAACAGAACATATCTGGATCATTTGTACACTCAAACTCTCGCGCCCTTTTATTCATTTTTTATTTTTAAGTATATGACGGGTTATAAACTGCAATTATAAACTGAACAGTATCCGGCGAGCCTTGCAGATATTATGAAGGAACAAGGCGCATGTACTCTTATTTATACTTAGATCCAGTAAAAATTCAAGCCTACCTAAACAAAAAGGTTCCCTAGTTCTACAAAGAAAACACTACCTGCCTCAAAAATATGCTCTTGTTTAAAATGTACCTAGGTTTGAGAAAACGACACTAACAGCTTTTTGTATCTAATAACTTTTCGAAAATCTACCTGCTAACCCTACAAACCACATACCGGTTACCAATGTAGCTAAATAGTGGGTTTCATTAATTTCTCATATGGTCTATAAAGTGGCTATTTTTGTTCAGGCGGCGTGAAGATTTTAACCATATGTGTGACTTTGCATCTCCCTTACACTTATCGAACTCTCCCATTAACAAAAACTATAGCTGTTCTTTTCAATACTTCCAGTCTTAAAAAATTTCCCTTCCCAAAACCAGTTAATGTTTTGGTTAACACCTAGTTGGAAATAGTTGTTCAAATGGTTTTTGTTTTGGCTAAATAGTGGGCCGAAATATTCGTTCAGTTGGTTTTTATTTTGGCTAACATATGGTGAATATTATCTGTTGAATTGGTTATCAAAGTGGCTAAAATATGGTTAATATTAAGTATTAGCTGAATTGGTTAATGAAATACCAGTTGAAGTGGTTATTGTCAAATGGAGATACCTACACATTTTTTCCAAATAAATTGCACAAAAATGCATTATTTTTAATATATATTGGTATATTTTATTGAAATTTTGTTTTAATACATGGTAGTAAATCATATTACAGCTAAATTGTCCAATACTTTACAAATTTTAATAGTTTTTTGGAAAAAGGGAGGTAAAAACAAATATTTACATTTCAACTCTACTAAATAAATTATTATTAACGTAATAAACTATAAATAGTCTTATGGTTTAGCTATCTCCAATAATATAAAAACATTTTGTAGTTTTTCATATATAAACAGTATGATTCGATTAATAATAAGCCTAGGACTTGTTTACATTGTTACAGTTAATGAAACTTATCCCTACAAACCAGATACCGGTCAGCTATTTATCTAAAAACTTGGTTTCATTAATTTTTCAAACGGTGAAAAAAGTGGCTAATTTTGTTCAGGCCGTGTGAAGATTTTAACCACAACTGTTTTCCAAATTTCCAGCCTTCAAAAATTTCCCTTTCTAAAACTGGCTATTGTTTTGGCTAACAAGTAGTTTATAATATGCTATGAAATGGTTTGTGTTTTGGATAAACTGTGGTGAAAAATATTCGTTCAGTTGGTTATTGTTTTGGCTAACATGTGGTGAAAATTACTTGTTGAATTAGTTATCGAAGTGGCTAACATATGGTTAATTTTATTAGCTGAATTGGTTAATGAAATACCAGTTATACTGGTTATTGTCAAATGGATGAAAACTATAAATTTTTCCAAATAAATAGATTGGTTTTATAGGCATTATCTTATATTTAGATGTTTATTAGATTAAGAATTACTTAATACAAAACAGTAAATACATACTAAACTAAGTAGCCACCAGAGCTGTTAAGGAATGCACTCATGTAGCAATTAAATCCATGCATTACCATCAACTGATAACAACTTTGGATTGCAGCCTTTTTCTCATTTTTTGGAATAAGGAATGCAAATTTGCAGTCCTTATTCCTTTTATTATTCCCGAATAATCATTCCTCTTTTTATTCCTTTGTTTTTATTCGCTGTATTTCATGCCTCGGATTGCAAATGTAAGGAATGCATTCCGCATTTCTTTGGAGTGCATGTATCAACGTAGTCATAGTTGTGTATGTCTGGATTGTGCTTTTAGCAATCCTGTCCAAGATCGATATGGAGCTAGATCTACTGCAACTGCAGAATATTACCAATCCTGCCTTTTGCGTTGCAGAAAATTCGGGTAAAATTGACTCTCGCAAGTAACAATCGCTTAAAATTGATGTTATTGTTCGGGCGATTTCGGACATGATTGCTAATTGCAATTTGCATTCCTTATTCCAAAACATGAAAAAGAGGCTGCAAACGAAATGTCTGCAATCCAAAGAATAATTATTCCCAAAATAATGCATTCCTTAAAAACTTACATATGTAGCCACAATGACAAATAAATAAATATCTTAAGAACTAGTATGTACAGCTTTCATCAGCCAGACTCCTTTACGTGGAAAAATGAGAGGTCCGTTCAGGCGATTTCAGTAAACAAAGTTCTGCCAGAAAAATGGCACAATCATAATTTGGGTAGTATGTATAATATGTACATCAAATGAACTCTTACCTGTATTTAAATTATTGTATGGTGCAGCTGTATCTTGTTGGTGCTTTGCAGCCAATGTTATGCTTCTATGTAAATAAGATAAATTCTATTAAATATTAGAATTTTTAAAATATTTTGCGCTTACCTTTTTCATTTTTCCAAAAAAGTATTTGACAAATAAAAATTAATTTATGAAGACAGCTGTCGTATTTCCAGTGTTTGGGAAGTTTTTCAAACAAAAATGAGTATGTATTAGTATTTTTGGAAAATGTGGTTAGCAGCGGTTTGTAGGGATGTTAGAGCTTAATAAAGTAATTCATCTTAATATATAAAAATCACGTGTCACATGTTCAATCAGGGTGAGCTCCTAAACTACTCAACCGATTTTAATGAAATTTGCACAGCATCTACAGTTTGATCCAACTTGAAAGATAGGATACCTTATATCTCAAGGGGGAGTGGAAATCGGTAAAAAACCATAAATTTTTTTGTTTACACAGCCACAAATCATAAACGGATCCACCGATTAGAATGAAACTTACTTGAAGTTAAACTTTGAAATATTTACTTTCGTTCTGCATCAAAAAAAATAGTTGATTCATATATTATTTAACCAAAATTGTTTAAAAAATAGGAGCACCTTTTCTAAAAAAAGCTGTTTGTGTGTTTGTTCGCTGTCAACCAATTGAATCGATTTAAGTTAAGCGAGCGCTCGGTAGCGGTACTTCGCTTCGTACATACATACATATGTATGTATGTATGACGCTTTAAATAAAAACAAAATTAACATTCATATGTACATATGTACGTTTTCGTGTTGCTGAGGGATAAGTAAAAATCAAATCCATATATGTACATATTTTGTAGTGAACGCATTTTGTGAAACCCCGTTATTCGTATTTTATACAATTGCTTCATTGTTCAAAAATATTTAATTAAAATATATACATATGTACATGTAAGTATTATCACATAATTATATTATTAATTTCTTATTTCATATTAATCAATTCAAAAATGATAGGAAAAAAATGAGAACGGCTTGACAGATTTGACTCAAGTTTTTTTTCAGTTCTTCGTAATTGGCATCATTAGCATCAATGCTATGTTTCCACCAAACCAAACACCGTGTTTAAAAGGGTTTGGGTTATGTAGAAATGTCAAGTTTTCCACTGATAGTTTGCCGGAAAATGGGTTTACACCCACTAAACAATTTATTATGATCGTCGTTCCGATTTAGTGGGTGTAAACCCATTTTCCGGTAAACTCTCAGTAGAAAAACTTGACATTTCTACGTAACCATTTCTACATAACCCAAACCCTTTTAAACACGGTGTTTGGTTTGGTGGAAACACCGCGTTATAAGAGAAGGTTTGTGTGAGGGAAAATTTTGGGAAATATTTCCGGATTTTCAAGATTTATGTAATTTTGGAAAAGTGGGTGGTGCCACGCCCACATTTTTTGTATTCAGTACTTTGTTTGTACTTCCATAATGTCCAAAGTTTATGGTTGATCTGTTTTAAACTTTTCCAATACGTGAAAATCTTCGTGGGGTACGACATACATACATTTGTAAATTTTTTGGAAAAGTGGTCAGTTCTAAGACCACAGCTAAGTAATATTTCAATTCGTTATATCCCTGAATGTATTTGCTTTAGTGACATTTTAACGTTCTTAAATCTTAATCAAAGCACTTAATTTTTTTGTTTGTTATTGCCGTTTATACATATCCAGAGTATTATAGGATTTCCATAAAATCATAATAGTGGCGTTAAGTGGTAGATATAGGATATAATTAAATAAATACTAACTACACATCTGCTCAGCAGCGCATAATGGTTTGTGTCATAGCCATTGAGTTCAAAAGATTCGTTTTTTGAGTTGGACATCCAACAAATTTATTTGTTTATACCAAATACGTTAAAACCGGAAACATTGCATATACTAAAGCACTGCAATAAATGGAATGTTAAAAATTAATAGAAAAATAGTTGAAAATGTATTTCTAGGGAAGTCACTGGTCAGGCAGAACAACGTCTGCCGGGTCTGCTAGTAATTATATAAAAAATAATATCAACTATAAGAAATAAGGTTTATTAATCCTAATTACAAGGTTTCACATATAATAAAGAAGCGATATGTCTTCAGCAGGTCGATACTGTAACTTTTATAACGCCAGGTGGTAGCGTTAACTTTGCTTAACACCTTTTTAACCCTTTTCCCTATTCGCTAACTTTTAACCACACCAAAAGTGTTAGCTAACGCTTTTACTGTGGTTAGTTATCGCGATTTAATTTCGTGGTGTTTAAAATTATAGAAAATAAGTTCTCCGAAAACCGCACGTTGTAGTCCGAACGCTTATCAAGTGCGCTATTGCGACATGAACTTATATGTATACCGCAAATAGCAGGTAGCTGTATTTTAGTGTTAAGGAAAATTACAGAATCGCACTTACGTTTAAAGCAAATGCCGAAATTCGGCGAGTGGTTAAAAGTTACAGAATCGAGCTAAGGGTTACAAGGATCTTTCATTAACTAAGTTTTGTATAACAACTTTTCTTAGCTTAAGGTTTAACTATAAAAAGGAAAAGGATGCAGTCCCAAAAATCATATTTTAGGATTGCATTCTTTCCTTTTACAAAAACCGCCTGCTTATACAGGTTACGTCTTAAGTAAAAAACTTAATTGCTATATATTTTATAACTAGGGGTTTCTGCAAAATCATCTGTAAAGAGAACATAACATATTATAGCTCGAAAAAAAGTTTCGTATAAGTACATATTTACCGAAGATTCTCAACCTAATAGTTCCGCTTTCTTCCATCTATGTGAGTAGGTCCAAGGGTTCCGTTAAGGAAATTGCGTGTTGGTTGGTTGGTCGGTGGAAATTACCCGCCGTGATTCGTGTTCTGTAATGAAATTAAAGTTTCAGTAAATAATATTTTTACGAATTAGTTAAAAAAATATTGAAATATTAACGGTAATACTAAACGATTAAAAACAAATTCTAAAAAATCCATAGTGAAACAAGCGAAAAAATAGCTCATAAGCAAACGAAGAGAAATAAACGCTTTTTTCGTACAATTTTTGATTGCAATCGAAATTTTATTTTCCGCTTTCGGACTATTGACATCGAGGTCAACGTATTTTTATACATTTAAAAGGAGATTGAGCTGCCTTCAACTAATGCCAGCGCAATAGCTGCATTCACTTTTAATTCATTTAATTGTACTGAAACACCGGGTTTTACACTTTTACCACCGGATCAGCTGAAGCAGATGCATGCACAATTACCAGGGTAATTCATTCTACAAAAGGTTCGGACTCACATTAATACCATATTTTTTAGGAACAAGCGAAAAAATAGCTCATAAGCAAACGAAGAGAAATAAACGCTTTTTTCGTACAATTTTTGATTGCAATCGAAATTTTATTTTCCGCTTTCGGACTATTGACATCGAGGTCAACGTATTTTTATACATTTAAAAGGAGATTGAGCTGCCTTCAACTAATGCCAGCGCAATAGCTGCATTCACTTTTAATTCATTTAATTGTACTGAAACACCGGGTTTTACACTTTTACCACCGGATCAGCTGAAGCAGATGCATGCACAATTACCAGGGTAATTCATTCTACAAAAGGTTCGGACTCACATTAATACCATATTTTTTAGGAACTACCAAATATGCATATCGTATGAGTTGTTAACAGAACTTGCAAATTCATTGTTAAACAACACCATTTTTGAGATCGTAGAGGGGCTCATGGAAATACAAAATGTTACGGAAAAATATTTGTTAACACTACGTAAACAAGCTGAAACTGACTTTCAATTAGAAATCCAGGAATGGCGAAGTAAAAAAAACTGATCCAGAGGGGATGAGTCATATTAAACAGCTTATGCAATTGAAACATGCAATGAAGATGCGGGAGGCCGATATGAAATAGATTGCTTTGCTGGATCAACAACAATTGGAGCAACTGGATTTGTGCAGCCATCCGCTTTCGGATTATTAATATCGAGGGCAAAACGCACATTTTTCGGAGAGTTTCTTTTTGTTTGAAGCGTAGCCGTAGGCAACCTATGCAAAAAAGTGTTCAGCGGTATCGAAAATGGGTCGGTTTTATTGGAAAAATCAGTGCAGTAAAAATGACCTGTCCGAAAAAAATGCATATTTCACTGCAATAAACACATTATGCATATGCATTACGTATAGCAATTCCGAAAGTTTTGAATTGCTCTGTGCTAAGGGCCTGCCTGTGCATCTTTAGATGCCTAGTCAACATCTCATTGGGCTTTTTAATTCCGAGCATATTTGCCTCACTAGCCAGGTGGTGTTCAGGTGACATACATCCCGTAGCTGTTTTGAGTGTGGTATTTTGGCAGGCCTGTAACCTCCAGTGTATGCATGGTAGGTGTTGTCGAAAGGGGGTAGTGACGACGTTAGGGATTGCACGTAGCTGTGCAGTGTTAGTACCGCTAGTCACTTTCACAAATTTAGGGATACATAGTCGTAGGGACACATAAGGGGAGATTAATATAATATACATATTTTCATGGTAAATGAATAACTTACCTGAATCTTTGTTGCCAATTGCTTTTGTTGATTTATATTTAGTATACATATTTAGGTTGAGTTAGTTCGCGAAGAACTAAATTCTTATTGTAATAACATTTACGTACTTTTAAGTTTTATTCCCGATTTTTAATTTTTTTCTTTTGAATTTTGAGAAAAAATTATTGAATATTTTTTTGACAATAGCGCTGAAGTTTTGATTTTGGAATATTTTTGAAAAGCTCTTGCTGTTTCATTCGCACTCATAACATAATGAATGTTACAAAATCAGCAAGGTTTTCTCTTTTTCACAGTTCTTGTGCACATTAACCCTAGCATAGATGTTTGGTACTTATGGGCACATATTTTAATAAAACTTAGAGCAATTTTTTTTTGGTCACCTAAGGTTAACAAAATCATTCCAAAATTTTGGAAATTTGGGAATCTAAAAATGCATATGTGTTGGTATTTTTGGAAAATGTGGTTAGCGGCGGTTTGCAGGGTAACTAACTGATATACGAATACTAACACATATGTACCAGTAGGGTACTTAAGCATTAAATGGATATATTTACTTCAATGCTTATAACTTTTGTATTAGTTCATCGATTTTGTTCACTGATAGCTTATTTTTTTTGTAATAAAACAGAGCTTAGAGGGGGGAAAAATATCTGCAAAAAAACAAAAAGTTTTCGAGATGCTTCCTCGCAAAGTACAAATTTTTTTATATTTTTACAAAAAAAATTAAAAAAATCCGTAATGATTGTTCAATATGTTTGAATCTGCAGGCCCAAGCAAAAAGTGTAGTATATACTGATTATAGTAAATTTTATAAGCTTTCAAATTTTTCAAACCGTTTTGGAAGAGCTCAGTTTGTTCTTGAGATATACACGATTAAGTGGAGCCATCTTTTTTGTTTTTGAAATAACGGTAAATCGTAAATATCTCAAAAACGGTAATATTCAAGTAAAAATAACCTTGATTTTCGGAATTAGGAGGTGATTTTACATAGGAATTTCAGTATGGCGTCTCTGGTGCATTTTGGCTGTAAACCAGTGTAATTTTTTCTGCAGCGAAAAATTATTGTTGTTTTTGGGTTTCTTAATAATTTTTTATTATTTATTAAAAGTTTTTGTTGAATTGAACAGGAAAAATTTAGAGACAACCGCCATAGCTTTTCTTATAGATCCATTTCGGAAGTTGCTAGCTTCACTCATCAGAGAAATTTTGGCACGCATTGCTAACTATACTAAATATACTAAGCTATACTAACTATTTAATAGCTAACAATACGTTGGGTTTTTTGCATTCTAAACGCCCTGTTCAATCAACTTTTACCAATTCGTGAACCAACAGCGCCATCCGGCGGTGAGAGTGGAACATGGTGGATTTTTTGCAAGACTGTTTTGGTGCCACAGTTTGCCAACCATGTGCTCTGGGTTTTTTGTTATTGATATTTTACACAAACAACAAGCTTGTGTTTCTGGTCTTTATATTTGAAGTATCCTGGTTCGGTACGAGCTATAGACCTATTAATAATTTTTTCTGCAGCGAAAAAGGCAAAAAACCCAGAGTATTGTTAGCTCTATAGTAAGCAATGCGTGCCAAAATTTCTCTGATGAGTGAAGTTAGCAACCAAAAATGACTTGATACGGAACTCTCTCCCGCTCTCTCATTTCTGTCCTCGATTATGCAGTGTTGCCTACTTTTTTATGTGTGCGCTAGTTGGCAATACTACAAAATCGAGGACCATCTGACATTAGATACATAAACAATGAGGAGCCAGAAAGCAAAAACGCACCAAATTTGGGAAAATCAAACAAGTGAACATTTCTATAAACTTAAAATATCGCACGATTGAGAAAAAATACGTAAAGTATGAAATAGTACAATCTAAGGAAATAGCTGCAGAAAATATATGTAGAATATTATATTTTTTTCACGCATTTGAGTGGTTTACAGGTATAAAAAAAGCTTACAAGATACAAACAATACGTATTTTCTTTTTGTATTAGTTGCAAATATTTATTTTAATTATAATTATTTTTATTTGAAATCGTGTTATTTCCATTCCCATGTTCTATTTCATTACGAAATGTACATCATTTAGGATTTTACCTTATTTTAAGATATCTTGGGAATTTTAACTTTATATTATGAATTATTTATTATTTCATATATTTTATTTTAAATATATCTTGTCTCATTTTATACGTTCCGAGCAAGAAAAATTCAAAAATTAATTCGATAGCACCTTTTTGCACACCTCTTGGTCTGTGGGAATTGCGAAATTACTAAAAAGCTACTCAAAATGCGCATATGTTCTTTTCACCATACTGGCATCATTGGAAAATGTTATAAAAAATTACCACTTTTTGAGCGCTCTCAGAGAGCGCGAAGTTTCGTATCTAGTCATCTTTGTTAGCAACTTCCGAAATGGATCTATAAGAAAAGCTATGGCGGTTGTCTCTAAATTTTTCCTGTTCAATTCAACAAAAACTTTTAATAATTAATAAAAAAATATTAAGAAACCCAAAAACAACAATAATTTTTCGCTGCAGAAAAAATTATTAATTTAAAAAAAAGTTAAAAATATGGGTAATTTCATTCATAAATTGAACATTTAACTCAATAGAAACAGAGCATGCCCATGCGGGTTGTTAAAAAGTTAAAGTATGGGTAATTCATAAATTGAACATTTAACTCAATAGAAACAGAGCATACCCATGCGGGTTGTGGTAGGCAAGGCGCGGTAGGCATACATACGTTTTGAGGTATTCGTTGAAATTGGTCAACCTGGGGATTATTATTTGATCGCCTAAAACTTACTTATGATAGCTTATCTTTTTTCTAATTAAACAGAGCTTTACCTAACGAAAAAATGTCTGCAAAAAAGTTGTGTTTTGGAATGCTACCCTCGCAAAAAGTAGTTTCTTTCATATTTTTTCATAAAAAAAAAAACAAAACTCTGAAATGATAAGCTAATATCTCGAAAACTATCTGGGTGAGAAAAAAACAATGTACAATGCGTTTATAGACAATTTTATCATCTTTTTGATTCTGTAAACTGTTTCACAATTGCTTGATCCGTTCACGATATACGTAATTAAAGGTAGTCATCTTTTTGTTTTTTTCGAATTACGGGAAATTACAAATATCTCAATATCTCTTGACCATAGAATCAAAAATTATAAAAATTTTCGGAACAAGGGGTTGATTTTACATACAAATTTCATGAAAACGCATAACTTTTTTGAATGTCCGATATTACTTAGAATTGGTACAAACTTTTCCAAACTGTTAATTTAAAGATATATAGCCCAAACCACATTTGTCGGAACAATCGATTGTATGGGAGCTATACGTTATGCAGGTCCGATCTGGCTGATTTTCCCTACGTACGTTATATATATAATAAGTACCAAACCTGCAGTTTCATGTTCCTAGCTTTTTTATTTCAAGAGTTATAGACCAGAACCCGTTTATCGGAACAATCGATTGTATGAGAGCTATGCCTTGTGGCTGGTTCCGACAAATGATTAATCCTGTGCAAAATGACGCCTGCTTGCAAAATTTCATCGAGAGATATCAAAAACTGGGACTAGTTTGCGTTCAAACAGAAATCAACTCAGCTCATCGTCCTGATCATTTCGGTATACTTAATAGTGGGTCTATTTCTTATTCTTATTCTTCTACAAACATCGGACCAAAGCTATAATACCGTTTCATGTTCATTAAAGGTATACAAATTTGAGGGTATCTCGGAATTTTCAAATACCGTTTCTGTTACACTTGTTCGCTTGATGAGTGTATTTACTTTTTTTTTGTTTGAACTGTGTTATTAAACATTATACATGAAAAAAAAATGTTAACTTACCCGTCTTCCAAGTATTTGATTTATTGCAGCTGACTCCTTTAGTGTACATTCTGCTACCACTTTGGCGCGCATCTCCTTCATGTAGAGCATAAACGCATTCAGAGGTTTTTTAATATGCTGTTTTTTTTTGTCAGTTAAATTGTCTTTACAACTGCTTCCCTGTAAATTGGGTGCTACCACTTTACTATCCAAATTCCTAAAAATAAACAAAATATAAAACGCAACAAAATCAAATTGCACGATATATAGTAGTAGATAGATTGGCATCCAGTTTCTGTCACGTTTCATTGTGAATTTTAAGGAAACTCTGTTTAGTAAAAAGTGTGGTGTGAAAACAGTTAAAGAAGTATATCCGGCTGAGCAGTGGGGGAAGGTACATATGTTCTGAAAAATAAATGTTAATGTTTGTGTAATATATTCATTATGACCCTTGCCTGCTTTTCCATACAAAAAATTCCATACCATAAACTAGTAAGGAAGTCTAAGTTCGGGTGTAACCGAACATTAAATACCTAGTAGTGATCTGTTGTAGTATCCTAATTTACTCAGGTCTATTTCAATACATACCTGAAAATTTGTTATAAAGGCAACTGATTGTTTTCGATAAAAACATTTCTATTGTAAGTGGTAAATTAAATTATCACTAAATAACAAAATATAAATAGCATTCCCCATGTTCATGAAAGGTATGAAAATAAAAAAAATTAATAAAAAAAAGGCAGTATGGTGTTAACTAGTTGTCCGTATATTTTGCGTGTTTGCTATCCGATTTGCGTAATTTTTGGCAGGAATATACTACATACTATTGGGAAGCATCTCACTAACTTTCATTGAAATACCTTTTTGAAACTCCAAGCAATCGCTTTTGAAAATAGCAGAGCTTTTATGCTAAAAAGTGGGCGGCGCCACGCCTACTTCACCAAAAACCACAAAATTTTTTTACAGTTTAGTTTTGCTTAAAAAGTTTATTACGTGTGTAAAATCTTATTTATATAACTTATACATTTATGGAAATATCGCGATTTTAATTTTACGAAGAAATTTTTTAGAACTGTGTTCAAAAAGTGGGCGTGTCCGTTTACCAATTTTGTTTATTTTTACAGCAAAGAGTTAGCTTTACATGTTGAACACTTTCTCTAAATATCGTTTCAATAAATCAACTTTTACCGGAGTTATGGCATGGAAAGTTTTGTGGAATAATCCCCCATAAAGGGGCGGGGCCACGCCCATTTTCCAAAAATTTTGTGCATTCTACCTTCTTTGCCCACGAACACTTTAGAGGTGAAACAGAAATGATATACAGCTAGTTTAAGCAAAGTTATAGCATATTCAATATATCTATGATCCTTTTCAAAATCTTTCGTATAAAATTGGGCGTGGACCTAACCCGATTTCGATAATTTTTTTCCTAAATATTGCCTGTATTAATATAAATATGTATGCTGAATTTTACTTTGCTATCTTGAGCGGTTTTTGATTTATGATTAATAATATTTTCAAATTTGACTTAATCAAAAGTGGGCGGTACCACGCCCCATTTTAAAAATTTCTTCAAAAATGTATTTCTTGCCTTAACGCTAAAGCACACACCAAATATTATCCTTATAGGTGTATTATGTACTGAATAATCACTCTTTTTGTATTTTCGAAAATATTATGTATATAGAAAGTGGGCGTGGCTTTTAACCGATTTTGCCTATTTTCAATAGCGCTCCGAGATAAGTGAAAAGGAACCTGCATACCAAATTTCATTGAGATATCTCAAGATTTACTCAAGTTATCGTGTTCACAGACGGACGGACGGACAGACGGACGGACGGACGGACGGACGGACATGGCTCAATCAATTTCTCTTTTCCTCCTGAACATTTTGATATATATAAGTCAATATCTATCTCGATTCGTTTATGCCGTTACATACTACCGTTAGACGAATGAAGTTAATATACCTTGTGTGCGAAGCACTACTAGGTATAAAAATTATCATAGCTATTTATTACATTATTTGTGTGTTTGTATGAGTTTACAGTGATCGAACTCAGCGAGAACAATCGAAGGCTCATCGAATTCGTCAGAGTGGTTGTCAGAAGTTGAATGAATTGAAGATCCAGCAACTCAAGAAGGAATCGGAGCAACGTGGTTTGAACGCAACCGGGAATAAATTTGAATTACATACAATCTCGGTTACGGGCATTGTGTATCAGTACTGTGACGGACTTTTCCTTGATTGCTGGAGTACGCTCAGTCCGTCCAGGGTTCTGAAATTAAAAATTCCCTAAAGGTCCTCTCAATTGATAAAACCCTGTTATTTGTTTTCAATTCAAAATGTGTTATTTATTTGTGGGATTTTATCCTCTTTTCGCAAATCTACAATCTTAATTTTACTTGGGTGCTAATCCTTCTTTTCTTATTGAATATGGCTAGCTATAATAAAGGCGGCTGAGGTGAAAATACCTGCTTGGCCCGACCGTCAGCGGAGGTGAAAACCACCACTGAATATAAAAACTTGCAATCGTGAGGTGAGAACCCCAGGTTTACATTCGCTGAGGTGAGAACCCCAACTACTCATAGTTCGCAAGTTGGACAAAGAGGGACTCAAATTATATGAACAAACAGTTAAAAAGACAAAAGAGGTGCAGATATTATCTGATATTAGAGATTCTCTGGGTCAACACTTCCAGATATTGAAAGCTGTAGCCGAAAAGAAGCAAGGTAACAAAATTCGAAAGCAGCAAATATTGAAAGCGAATCACACGTCGGCCAACGCGAGGAAACCATTTAGACAGTGCACTTACTGCAAAATACCAAATCATATTATAACCGCATGCAGAAGTTTCAAGAGCATATCAACGGATGAAAGGCATAAATATGCCAAAGACAATAACATCTGCTATAGATGCCTGCTCCACAAATCAGGAGAAACGGAGTGTAAAATATGCAACTTCAGCAGTCATCATGAGCTCCTTAATTTCGATAACATTCAAAAGAAGGCGGCAGTGTCCACAAAAACAGGTCAAACAGGCTGCTGTCGCAAAACGACTTCCCTATTTCCAAAAATCATCGCCTTTTATACAAATTTAGCGGGCGGCAAACCGCAACATTACAATAATAATTCTTAAAACTAAATCTTAACCTAACGGCGCATCTTCCACTGAGTTTATATATTCATACATATATGCTATTTACATATTTCCCATGTATTTCATGCATCTTAGGTGTTTTCGCCGCGGTGCCGCTTCCACTCGGAATGCCCCATTGCTTGTAGTCAGCTGCTTTCCTCGCACTCCATCGATCAGCTGGACATTCCCTCAACATTACTATTATTTGCATAAATAGGTATGTATGTACATATGCTGGTTATTTTTCTGCAATCCCATTTGTACCTGCTGTCAATGCTAGCAATGCATTTTTCTTCTCCTCTTTATGCTATGTCCGCTAACATTGGGTTGCCAAAATATGTATGCGTGCGCGCGGATGGAGCAAATCACCGCTGTTGGTTGGCCGACCCTTTTGCTTATTGGAATGTTCGTGGTTGTTTTTGTTTGTGCACAGCACATTTTCTATTGCCGGGCGTAGTTAGGTTGGTGGCCTCTTAGCGCCGCTGTTGATTTTCTGCAAAGCGTGCATTAGGATGTGCCTAATATTGTAAAAAATAGAAGGTGAATATATTCGGAAATATGTATGTACATATGTACATGGGTATATGCTATATGTTTTGGGATAACGCAGGTGTGCTTGCGGGGTAAAAGGGCGTATGTGCGAAAATGTCAAATTTCGGTATAAATACTTCATATAGCTGTATATATACATATAAAGTATAGATATGTAGTTCATGTATAAAACCGGCTATGTCGGCGATTTTGCAGCATGGCGTATGTGCAAAATGTTAACTTATGATATTCCTTCTCGCAAGTATAAAAGTCCATTTTATTCAAAAATTCAATAAAAAGTATAAGTATATGTGTTTATGTATATATATGCATGTTTGTATATATAGGTTTGTTGTGAGGTCTCCAGAGCCTCAGGATCGGGGTCCTCACACTCTCCCCTCACCTGCCGGAACGAGGCTTACTGTAACGTCTCAAACCTTTGTGCTTCGGGAAATACGTGGTACGCTATTTCCTTTCGCCTAGCTCTCGTACGTGTGTCGTGATTATCAGTCGCGTCGCTGGGTGTTCTCGGATTCCCCTCTCTCGTCGTGAAGCTGAAAGTGACAGAATATTCTATTAGGTTATTGTGGTTTTTGTTGGCCATGTTGTTGGCGAAATCCGCTGCCATCTGCATTCTTATTTCCATGCTCGATGCTTGACCCTGTATTTCTTCGACGATGGTTTGTTCGTTTTCCGGTGGGGATTTTATATTCAGGCTATTGTTCGTTAAACCTTCTAAGGATAACGCTCCGCATTTCGCTGCTGTGTTACGGTCCCTCTGCTGTCGTGCTCTTAGCATTTGCATTGCTACTTTGGATGTCGATGGTTGATCTGACTCGTGTGGTGTACTTTGTTCTCTGCATTCTTCGGCGTTCGTTGTCTCTAAAAACCGTACTCTTCGTTGGCGCGTGCTTTCTTCGTCTTTGCTAGTGGGCTTTGACCCACGTGTTTCACTCTGTCTCGCGCCCTGCCCCTCGATTGCCTCTCTCTGTACCTCGGCCTGGTAATAAGCCTTCAGTTCACTTACGTGTGCTGTCCTTCTCTTTCCCTTGTGTACCTTGTCCAGCTCTACTATTACCGGTGATACAAAATTCATCACTCAGTGTGGGCCACTGTATTTGGGTGCTAGTTTTGCCCCAAAATTGTCTACTGCTTTGGACAATTGATGCTCTGTCACCAATACTAGGTCGCCTATAGCCGGTTGCCATTGCCTCCTGCGCAAGTTGTAGTACCTTGCCTGCCCCGTCGATGCGCTCTGTTGCTTACGCCGTACCATGCTGTACACCTCCTTCATCCTTGATGCCTTTTCGCTTAAAACAATCTTCGCCTCGCCAGTACCAAACGTCTGTTAAAAACTCATCCCAATTTCTCTGGTCCTTGCCGGTAAACTGTGATATCATTCTCTTCACGTTTCTGTTTGCTCTCTCTGTCGGGTTTTCCTGCGGAGTATATGGTGCCGTCAGCTGGTGTTTTATGCCAAGCTCCTGCAAAAACCGCTTGAAACTTCTACTAATAAACTGCGCCCCGTTGTCGGTTATTAACACCTTTGGCGCTCCGAACCTCGCTAAAATCCTTTCTCTTAGACCTTTGATTAAGTTGTCTGTTGTTGCTTTTCGCATAGCCACAACTTCTACCCACTTCGAAAACCTGTCTGCAAAAACTAGCGCCATTGTGTTGCCATGCTTCGAGCGCGGGAGTGGTCCTACAAAATCCGCGCATACTGTTGCCCATAGTTCCTCCGGGATTCTTGTCAGCATCTTACCAGCCGCTTGTTGTTGGCTTGGTTTATAGATTTGGCATTCGTGACACTGCTGAACATACTTCCTAAGGTCTCTGAACATGCCTGGCCAATAATACCGTGTCATTGCTCGTGCGATCGTCTTACGGATTCCCATGTGTCCTGCGCTTGGTGTGTCGTGGATTTCGGCTAGTACTCTTTTCCGCTGTGGTGTGGGTACGCACAACTTCCATGGAACGTGATCTTCTCCATCCATTTGGCCAACTATTCGCCTATATAGCTTTCCCTCTTGGATCACGTAATCTGGGAATTTCTCGGGGGTCTTCGTTATTTCTGCTACCTTTGCGGAATACCAATTGCAGCTGCTGTCTTCTGGTTGCGCGGTCATGCTTCCAAGTTGTTCTTCCAACGGTTGGCGTGATAGTGCGTCTGCCACGACGTTCAACTTCCCCTTCCTATATTGCACGTCAAACGAATACTGTTGTAATTCTAACGCCCATCTAGCAATTCGTCCTGATGGACTTTCGATTGCGTTGAGCCACTTCAGCGCTAAATGGTCTGTGATTACGGTAAAGTTATATCTTTCTAGGTATGGCCTCATTTTCCTTATTGCCCAAACTATTGCCAAACATTCCTTTTCGGTTGGTGAATAATTTACTTCCGCCTTATTTAGTCTTCGGCTCGCATAATATATCACCCGCTCTTCGTCGTCTAACCCTTGTGTTAAGACAGCACCGAGGCCAAAATCGTTTGCATCTGTTTGTAATCTAAATCTGTGGGTGAAATCTGGACAGGCTAAGACGGGTGCTTGTATACGCGCATTCCTTAATGCATCAAACGCTACCTGCTGCTCTTCGGCCCATTTCCATTTACAACCCTTCTTCAACATGGAGGTTAACGGGTTTGCCACTTTGGAGAAGTCGGGGACGAATCTTCTATACCAGGACACTATTCCTAGGAAGCGCCGTAATTCTTTCACATTATTGGGGGGTGTAAGCTCTTTTATAGCGGCTACTTTGTCTGGGTCTGTGTGAATTCCCTCTTCGCTAACTACATGGCCTAAGTACTTCAGACTTTTCTTGAAGAATTCGCACTTCTCAGGGTTTATCTTAAGGTTGGCTTGCCTGAGACGCCGAAAAACTTCCGTGAGGTGCCCTACGTGGTCTTCTAGAGTTTCACTCGTTATAATAATGTCGTCCAGATAGGCGAACGCATGTGGCTCCAACTCTGGACCTATAACGTGATCGAGCGCTCTTTGAAAAGTTGCTGGGGCAGAGTGTAGCCCGAATGGCATCACTTTCCACTGATATAGCCCTCGCCCAGGTATCGTAAATGCGGTGTACTGTTTACTATCTTCCTCCATGGGGATCTGCCAATAGCCGTTCTTCAAATCTAGGCCGCTTATAAATCGTCCGCTTCTAAGTCTATCTAGAATATGTTGTATACGCGGTAGTGGGTATGCGTCTGGGACTGATCGGGAGTTAAGCTGCCTGTAATCGACACAAAGTCGCCATTTGCCATTCTTCTTCTTTGCTAGGACTATCGGGGCACTATGGGGGCTGCGCGATGGCTCAATACAATCCTTCTCTATTAATTCATCGATCTCTTTATTAATAATTTCTTGCATTCTAGGGTTTTTGGGGAAGTATCGCTGTTTTATAGGTCGGCCATCCCTCATGACAATTTTGTGTTTGGCAATGTTAGATACCCCCGACATATTTTCAAAATTTTTTAGTTCTTGTTTAAGGAATGTACTCACCGCGTCGTCTGTGGAGTTTTCTGTTACTATATTTGGCTCGTGCATTGCTTGTTCTTTAATATCTAGACTCATTTCGACGAGGCTGGTACACCTTGCTTTCTCCTGTCCTCGATTTTCTGCTTTGAATATTATTGCGCTTTCGCCACACCTCAGCTCCATATTTGCCTTGGCCATGTAGTCCGTTCCGATCACCACCTTCTCTGACAACCCTGGTAGAACGAGTAACTCGCTCTGGTGTACTTGGTCACCCAACGTTACCTCCGCCTCTACTGCCTCTACCACGTCTTTCACCGTACCATCCCCCTATGACGACTCGTGTACGTACCTCTTTCAGTCTACGCGCATCTAGATCTGCCACCATTTCTTCGCTCACGAAGCTTCGCGTCGCTCCCGTGTCTATCGCCGCTCTGTCCTCTCTACCATCTATTTGTACTGCCGCCAAGATCCGCCCTTGTGTCTGTGTGAATGTCTTCTTTGGAGGCGAGGTTGAGTTGCGTGAGACCCCACCCCTCGCAGCTTGTCTAAGCTTTAGAGAAGGCGAGTGGTTTTTTGAGTTACTATTATTTTTTATTTTATTATTTGGCTCAGGTGCTATGTGACCGTTTTGCTCAAATTGTATGTATTCATTTGGCTCAGGTTCTGACGACCATGTTGGCCTAAATGTTCAAAAATGTTCTTTGGAGAACGAGAGAGTGTATATGTATTATTGGTGGCGAGCACTGTTGGCTCTGAGGCATGGCGCGATTGGCTTCCTCATTTTCGTTGTGAAAAACCACCTTTTGGCTCAGGCCTAGGCCTGAAAAGGTATGTATTAAATCATTTGGCTCAGGTTCCGATGACCGTGTTGCGCAAATGTTAAAAACATTTTGTTCTTTAGAGAACGGGAGGTGCCTGACACCTGTGACACCCTATATGTATTGATTGGTGGCGAGCACTGTTGGCTCTGAGGCATGGCGCGAGATTGGCTTCCTCATTTTCGTTGTGAAAAACCACCTTTTGCTTTCCAAACCATAAACTATATCTTCGAAATATTTTATACGCTTATTGCGAATTACAATAGCATGCAATGCAAATAAAATAAACGAATGAAATAACCGTAGCTTATGTATGTATGTCGCTTAAACACAGCTAATGGGGTCTCCTATCGTTTCCCTGTTGCCTACGACAGCAATCTCGAGTTAACGTGCCATCTTTCCCGCACACCCAGCAAAAGTTGCGTCGAGAGTTACGGCACCCATAAGCGAAGTGTCCGCACTCTTCACACCGTCTGCATGCTGTTCGTGGGTCTATGTACCCTTGTCGAGCACTACTTGCCGTGTTTGCCAATGGTGGTGGGTTTTCGCTCACCTGTGGTACATTGCTGTCTTCCGCTTGTATATAGTGAAACCTCTCATCTTGCCGCCTGGGTACGAACGGTCTCGCTGCTGGCCTAAGTGGTTCTCTCTCTGGCGTGATGTTTTCGTAGTCTTCCACTAGGCTTACCAAATCCTCTAGGCAGTTAAATTCACTCCGTTTTACATACAACTGGTATTCTCTCCTCGAGTTACGGTATATGCGGTTCAGCTTTTGCTCGCTGGTGTAGTCGGAGTGTCTCATCAGACTCTGTAGCGTCAGCACGTAGTCCTTAAATTTTTCGCCTGAAATTGGTAAAACTCGTTGTGACTTAAAGTCCCTGCTCGGGCGCCATTTGTGACGGACTGAGCGTACTCCAGCAATCAAGGAAAGGTCCGTCACAGTACACAATGGTTACGGTAGGCCATGGAAGCAGAAGGTATTAGCGCAGACATCCGGATATGGAATACGCCACTGCGAAGTTGGAAGAACAGAAAGTCGCTATAAATTCATCTACGAGTTTGGATATGGACGCTATACTTACGCCTATTTCGTCGACTATTTTTTTACAAATTACTCAGAATCGTCCATCTGTTTCAGGAAATACTCCCAAGGTAAAAACCCCGTAACCCCGGCTTTGTTCCATTCCAGGTATTCCAGTACCAGTTTGAAAAGACGGCAGTGGTCTTTTATCAGGACACTGAGTACAAATCCTGATATGGAAGACGCAACTGCGAAATTGGAAGAACAAAAAGTCGCTCTAAATTCCCCTACTGGTTTGGATATTTTCTCACAAATTACTCAGAATCGTCCATCTGTTTCAGGAAATACTTCCAATGTAAAAACCCCGTCACCCCGGCTTTGTTCCACTCCAGATATTAAAGTTACAGTTTGAGAAGACGGTAGCGGTCATTACTTAGAACACTGAAGACAAAGATACTGCACAGTTCGTGGCATTGAAGGGACCTGCAGCTGAAATCCAACAGACTATTCGTGACGAAGAAGGGAAGAACTATGTAGCTTTGATGGGTGCAGTTGAGAAACGCTATAGTAGCGAACATCGGAAGCAGATCTACCAAATAGAACTACAGAATCGCTTCCCGAAGGCTTATGGGGCTTTGCAGTAATTTGCATCGGATGTTGGTCCATCTAGCAAATGCACTTGTGGAATGCACTGAGAGGCTAGAAATCCAAAGTTTTATTAATGGAATACGCGATAAGAAGACGAAGCGGGCCCCAAAAGGACATTCGCTGGAATGGTTTCCCAAGCTCTGACGCAGGAAACAGCCCCGCTTTTGTGTAAACCTGGAGACAAGGCTCATCGCGTAGAAGTGGAAACACTGGCATGGGTTGACAAAATTTTGGAAGCATGGAAGGGAGTACGGAAGATAAGTGATGGTGGCTTTAAATGCTCCAATTCAGGAAATCATCATATTGAGCGTATTTGTAGCATCAGCTCCAGAGATTAAAGCGGCCCAGGTGCGCGTAAACGAAAAGCTGGAGAAGATGTTATGTACATAATCACAAGTCGGACGGAAAGCGAATAATGTTGCTGTTGAAGGCTACTTGGACGGGAAAGAGCGATTGCTGACTGTGGATACGGGTGCATCACATTTCATCATTCGGAGTGACTTGGTCAGAAGGAAGATGATATCACTGCAGAGAGCTAAGTTGTGGACAGTAACTGGCGAAAGAAAGCAAGTCCTGGGAGAAGTGACATGCAAAGTTGTGTTTGGGAATATGGCTACGTATCACACTTTCTTGTTAGCAAATATTGCAGGCGAGGTCATCATTAGCCTTGTAAACCAGAGGCAGCTATTCGAACAATGACTTTCATAGACAGGTGCCTCCAAAAAATACTTGGAAGCAAGGAGAGAAGAGATAGTCGGGCAAAGGAGAGAAGAGATAGTCGCAGAGAATCGCATTGCGATAGCATACTGGGATCAATGGAGCAACTTAAAGGTAATATCTGCTTGTTAGCATCGCATGGGAAAGCCAAGATAAATTAACATGATTCAAGTCTCCGTGCCATAACCGAAGGTTGGCAGAAGGGAGGTGGAGGGTGCAACTACCTTTGTTGCGTCAAGTCGTTTCAACTTTTTCTTTTATCTCATTCCTTCCTTTTTGGCTGTTTTTTCTTTCACAATTGCTTTCAAGAAAAATTTACACATTTAAACGAGAAAGAAAACACTAAAGAGAACACAAACAGAGTTGAAAGAGCTTTAGGGTGCTGCAAAATATCAAAATTTAAAAAAGAAGCGCTAGATCTAGCTCTAAAAGCACCAAAATGGCAACAATGGTCACAACGTATGCAAATATTCACATAGGTTTAACATACATACATAACTAATTGTCATTAGCTGCAGCAAATCGAGCACCACCTCACTGCACTTTCTTCGCCTTCTTCATCACCACCGACCGCCTTCCCTATGCACACTAGTTCCAAAAACAACACTTATGATATTCGAAAAGCTCTGTGCTATCATACGACACTAATTCAACTCCACTCGAACGACAAAAAGTAACACCAAGTTAGTTTGGTACCAATCAACATCGCGTGCGCATCGTTGTCTTCGTTTAAGTGTCAAGTGAACTTAAAACTCGCCTCATCGATTTACAGTCCTCTGTAGCCCGTTTCTGTATCCCATCGATACGATTTTTAACGCAAAGTGCAACCGTGTTATGTAGTTATCGCTGAGCAGTGTTTCTATAAGCGTGGTAGAAATGTATTTTCGTTACGGCGATCAATAAAATTAACGCAGCCTATAGTGGCAGTGATAACAAGCGTAGAATCCAAAACAACTGCATTGTGTGCAAATTTTAAATGATATTAATATTTACAAAAAGTTTGTTCTTAGAAAAATATAAAAACTATTATGAAATTGCAAGTGAGTTAATAAAACGACAATTAACCCTACAAACCACATACCGGTTACCAATGTAGCTAAATAGTGGGTTTCATTAATTTCTCATGTGGTCTATAAAGTGGCTATTTTTGTTCAGGCGGCGTGAAGATTTTAACCATATGTGTGACTTCGCATCTCCCTTGCACTTATAGAATTCTCCCATTGACGAAAACTATAGCTGTACTTTTCAATACTTCCAGTCTTAAAAAATTTCCCTTCCAAAAACCAGTTAATGTTTTGGTTACCACATAGTTGAAAATACTTGTTCAAATGATTTTTGTTTTGGCTAAATAGTGGGGCGAAATATTCGTTCAGTTGGTTTTTATTTTGGCTAACATATGGTAAATATTATCTGTTGAATTGGTTATCAAAGTGGCTAAAATATGGTTAATATTATTAGCTGAATTGGTTAATGAAATACCAGTTGAAGTGGTTATTGTCAAATGGAGATACCTACACATTTTTTCCAAATAAATTGCACAAAAATGCATATTTTTCTTAAATATTTGTATATTTTATTGAAATTATTTTGTAATACATGTAAATAAATCACAGTACAGCTAAATTATCCTATATTTTACAAATTTTAACAGGTTTTGGGGGAAAAATAAGTAAAAACTAATAGGTATTTACATTTAAAATGTACTAAATTAATTATTATTATAAATATAAAGAACAATAAGTAGTATTTTGAATTAGGCACCGAATCGTATTCTAGAATGGCACCCTAGAGGAAATTACTGAAATCTTTTGCATATTGAAGTTAGTCAGTTGTAGTTAATAGTGGTGCCTATGTAGTAGGTAAAAACAACCTTCAGTGCTATTTGGGAACGATATTATGGATGGCGGTAGTGCATTTATCCCGAAAGCTAGATGGTTATTGCTGGTGATTTTTTTGAAGAGTGTCAGAACAACTTTGCCGCCGCTTTTAAAAAAGTGACCCTTATCCGATTCCAGACCGGCAACGCAATCCCCAGTATTTTGCGGCGGAATACCTTTACGGAGACTGCCTTCGGCCACGCTTAAAAAAATCACTTGCAATAACCAAACAGCACTAAAACTTCTTATTTACCTTTTACATCGGGATCACCATTAACTACAACTGATTAACTTCAACTATAGTTAAAATCATCAACTATTTCTGGCGCTGCATATGCCCGTCTAGGTAAATATGCAAAACATTCAGTAATTACCACTAGTGACTCAATTTAATAACAAACATATGTCTGGAACACCAAGTAAAGGGGGAGAAAATTATATGAATGTTTATGCAAATTCTGCAGGTATCCAGGTAACAAAGTCGCTCCAAATTATCATTTACAACATAAAATCGCTGCTTTATTGTTACCAGTTGGAATAAGCCATCTCTTCACTTCCAATTAAAACAGGAAAAAACCCGCTTGGACTGCATCTTTGGAACCGCAGGACCACATATCATCCTCATCTAAAATAAATTCCTAAATGGTAACTTCATGTCGAAAAATGTTAAAAAATGCATTTCTTACCTTGCTTGCTGCCGATTTCCATATTCATAAATAATTGAACAGATATTTTTCCGTTCAATTTTGTGTTCAAAATACATTTTTTTTTTTAATTTGTTAAAATATGTATTTTCAGCTTTTCAATCGATTGAATTTTTTTTGACAAATGGCGCTGAGATTTTGATTTTGGGATATTTTTGAAAAGCTCTTGCTGTTTCATTCGCTCTCGACACATATTGAATGTTATGAAATCAGCAAGGTTTTCTCTTTTTCACAATTCTTGTGTACATTAACCCTAGCATAGATGTTTGGTACTTATGGGCACATATTTCAACATAACTTAGAATAATTTTTTTTTGTGCACTTAAGGTTAACAAAATCATTCCAAAATTTTGGAAATTTGGGAAACTAAAAATGCGTATGTATTGGTATTTTTGGAAAATGTGGTTAGCAGCGGTTTGTAGGGAAGTTGAATTTGTATTTCTTCAAAAGACTTTTGATAGTGTTAAACTATATGATTTAAAATTTAAAATAGTTTTTGAATTAAAATTTGAGCACGCGTGGAAGTAAATGGCGATGTTCGTACAAAGGTCTGTCAGTGTGATTCTATCGTTTCGTTGTTAGAAGCGCTAAACCTCGAGAACAGTGAACATAACATGTTAAACATTGCCCATTTGGTAGCAAAGCTGTCATTATCTAGCGTTTTACAATTCATAGTGCTGGTAGACAAAAATCCTTGTCAAAATGAGGTTGAAAAGTTACAAAATTTGAGATCAAGGTTAACAGGTGGTGCTGCTAGGTTGATACAATCGCTGAAATGCTAGAAGCCCGTTGCGACAACAAACGTATGCTTTTTTCATCTTACCTACAACACATTTTTGATATCCAACGGTTATCAAACCCCAACTTTACCAATATACGTGACTTCATTGACAGAATCGGCTCAAACGAAAGCGCAAAGCCGAAGGAGATTAGCAAATCTTCCAGCCAAATCAGTCGTTAAACTAAATCGAGACAGCCGAAAGGGGCGTGGACTGGAATGCCCCATAATCTCTGTATCACAAATCGGACGGAAAGCTAGCAATGTTACTGTTGCATATGTGGATGGAAAAGAGCACCTACTAACCGTGGATACAGGCGTATCGCATTCCATAATTCAATCTGATTTAGTCAACAAGGAGGTGAGACCATTGCATGGCGCGAAGTTACGTACGGCCACTGGTGAAGAACCCCTTGTCGTAGGAAAGGTGACATGTTAAATCACAATTGGCAACGTGGCCGTTGTACACAGTTTTTAGTAGCAGATATTGTTGACCTAATCATAATTGGTGTAGACTTCTTAAGCAAGCAAGGTATCAAGATCGACATGCAAAACAGAATTATGAATTAGCGAAACGTGGATGTGCCACAAAATTACGGATACGAAAACAAATACGTCAGTAAGCGAGTACTTGTGTGGAGAGCCAACATATTCCACCAAAGTCTGAAGCAATCATATGGGCAAAGATTGATGGTCGAGGTAGGCATCAGAAAAATGATTCTACCATCAAGGTCGAACTTTCAGATGACATCAAGGCATGCGCGGAAGGACTGGAAAAAGCACATCAAAACAAGACACAAAAAGGTCTACTAAAGTACTGGAACATATTTGGCAGGGATGGTTCTAAACCAAGTAAGACCAAAGGTGTGAAGCATCAGATTGATACTGGTGATGCAAGACCAATCCGCCAATCTCCTCGTAGTATTCCATTGGCCAAACGACAAGTGGTAAAAGATATTATTCAGGAGATGAGTGATAGCGCCGTGATCGAACCATCAGCTAGACCATGGAGCTCACCGGTAGTTCTCGTCAAAAAGAAAGATGGAAAAATTAGGTTCTGTGTGGATTACCGAAAATTACGTAACGAAGAAAAACAGCTAACTGTACCAAGCGGGTGAGCCTTTTAAGTAAATAGCGTGTTCACTTTATGTGATAAAGTAAGATTTATTATTTGGCTCACGTGTTAGCGTGTTTAGTATACAAAGAATGGTAAATTAATTGATTTCTAGAGATTACACATACTAGTGATGTATCCCACTAGGGATTATCGATAACTACGCACTTTACATAATGCACTGTACACATTATCATAATAGCTTAAGGCTTACTATACATGTTATTATGACACGCTCTTCTTTTGTTTTTTTTTTTTTTTTAATCTAATTTAAGGCGTTGGACCAACTTCGACGTTCTTACATTACGTTTCAGCCAACCCCATAATCTCTCCCAAATCTCTTTGGAGGTCTCACTGCTCGACCACTTCTTATTGTATACAGCTCTGGAGTTTGATCTGGTACATTTGAACTCATTGCTTCAGAAGTCAATGCCTCGGACATTTCTTCAGATTGTCGCTGGTCAGGTTCTTCCGAGATCATTGTTTCCTCCGCATTACAATTCTGACTATTCTCTATGCTGGCTTCAATATTCACGCTACTATCTGCATTAACATTGTTTTCATTCCTTGTAATAGAGCTCGGACTAGTCATTACATTGTTATGGTTACAGTCTGAATTTACCTCATCTAATATGTCACTGGCGCTGAAGTCCTCATTTCGAGAGCTAGCAATGAACCGGCGATTACGTCTAAAAAAATTATCAAAACTGTCTTTAATTATATATGAGCGACCATTTACACTCTTGACTATTTTCCCATGGTGCCACTCTCTCCCGTTTTTCTTAAAGATTACCAAATCACCACATTTTAAAACCGGCAATGATTTCGCATTACGATCATAATAGTATTTCTGTTTTTTTCTTTCAGTTTGCTCTGTATTACTGATTCATTCAGGGTATTTTTGCTTAGAAGGGAACTCGAGTTCGGTAGTTTTGTTTTCAAAACCCTGCCAAAAAACATTTCGGAAGGCGCGAGATGCATGCTAGCCAAAGGTGTTGTATTGTATTCCAGTAAACGATACTGGAATTGATTTTGTGCGTTTTCCTCACAGCAACGCTTAAGAATATTTTTCGCTTTCGCTACCCCCTTTTCCGCCAACCCGTTGCTTTGTGGATACCTTGGGCTTGAATATTTCAGTTGGATATTGCAATCACTTATAAATCGTGTGAACTCAGCCGAAGGGACTGTTATCGCATTTAATAATCGTCGGATATCCCAGTTGATTAAACAACTTGGACAAAGCAGCAATGATTTGTTTGGACGTTTTGTTGTGCACTTCCACAGAAGCCAGGAAATTCGAATACGCATCAATTATAGATATGTAATCACGACCCGCGTATTCAAACAAATCTATTGAAACCATGTTAAAGGGGTATTTAGGAATTTCTTCCTGAACTAACGGATCCTTTTGATTATTTCTTTTGAATTTCTCGCATACATTGCAAGAAACAACGAGTTCTTTGACTTGTTCATTCATTCCTGGCCAGGAATATAATTTTCTTGCCCGCGCGAGGGTTTTTTCAATCCCGATATGTGGCTGGTGCAACCAACCCGTTATTTTTCGCTGTAATAGTGATGGTATTACCAATCTATGATCCAAAAATAACAACCCGTTTTCAAAATGAAGTTTTGTTTAAAACTTGTAGAAGTGCTGACTAAAATCATCAAGTTTATAATATCCGGGCCAGCCCTGTTTGACGTATGTGCAAATGCGTCCATACTTTTCATCCCCCTTTAGCATTTGTTTATATAAATTATAATTTTCGTCTGACACACATGCCGTTTTTGTAACTACATGAATAACTCCCGCAAGCCCCTCGCACTCTGATATGTCCACTAATTGTGCCCTTGATAGGCAATCGGCTATTAACATATCTTTTCCTGGTTTATAAACGTTAGACATTTGTGAATATTTTAACAAAAACATGAACATTCTTTGCAATCGCATTGTCACATCATCAAAGTCTCGCTTGATTAACGTTTCCAGTGGCTTGTGATCACTTTCAACTGTGAACTCTCGGCCATATAAATAAAAGTGAAACCGTTGGCACGCAAAAACTATAGCCAAAAGCTGTGTTTCTATTTGCGCCCATTTCTTTTTCGCTGAGAGTCCGGGAGGCGAACGCCACCGGCCGCCCCTTTTGCATTATGACGCATCCCAAGCCATCCTTGGAAGCATCAATTAAAATCCACACCGTTTTTTGTTAAGTTACGTAGTTCGGATGTTTGTTTTGAGAGGTTCGGAATGAATTTGGATAAATATTTAAGTAGACCCAAAAATCGTAGAATTCCCGCCATATCTTTAGGTTTTTCCATGCTTAAAATAGCGTCCGTATATTTTAAATCCGCTTTAATTTTCCCTTCCGAGATAACGTTCCCCATGAATTTGATTTGTCTTTGTCGATACTGAATTTTTTCCCGATTAAACCTTATGTTATTTCTCCGAGCTCTTTCCAAGACTAAACTCATAATTCGATCGTATTCCCCCTCATTTTCCGCGCAAATAGCTACATCGTCAAAGTATACGATGACCCCCGGCACATCCCCAAATATTTGAATCACTTTCCTTTGAAACATTTCCGGTGCACAATTTAATCCAAATGGGACGCGATTGAATTTGAACCTTCCATAAAGTGTCATAACAACATTTATCAGATCAGCGCTATCTTTCTCTAATTCCATGTGCCAAAACCCACTTGGTAAATCTAGCACCGAAAATACCCGTTTATTTGCTAATTTTAATGTTAAGTCATCAAATGTTGGAATCAAATAATGTTCACGTTTTATACAAGCATTTAGTGGTTTCGGGTCCAGACAAATCCGAAGTTTGCCGTTGGGTTTCTCTATTAATTGCAGGTTATTAACCCAATCAGTTGGGTAGTCTACAGGAGAAATTATGCCATCCCTTACCATGTTTGCGAGCTCGGACTTGAGTCGGTCTGTTAACGAATTGGGAATTCGTTTTTTATAGTGAAGCACTGGGTTTGAGTTGTCCGCTAACTGAATTTTGAATTCCCCTGGAATCTTACCAAGGCCCTGAAAAACATCATTAAACTTTTTAAGGAAGCCTTCCTTTGTTTGAGGTAAGGCTACAATCCCTTGAATGTCTAGCCGCTTTATTAACCCAAACTTTTCGCTTGAGTCTAACCCAAGTACTGGTTCACAATTGTCATTGACTACAAAAAATTCCGCCGTACGCTTAACATTCGCTTTTAAGTCATACAATGTTAAATTGGTTGTACCAAAAACTGTAATTTTATTACTATTATAATCATAAACACAAAAATCATTTCTTCGATTATCCAGTTTCATTTTAAATTTTTTAAGTAACTTTAAAGGAATACAATTAACATCAGCGCCAGTGTCAAGTTTAAATATTACAAGTTCATTTTGAATTTTAAATTCCTTGGTCTAACGCTCATGACTTTTTATAAATTTCATGAACATGAAATGGTATTATAACTTTGGTCCGACGTTTGTAAGTATGAGAAGAAGAAGAGATAGACCCACCAATAAGTATATAGAAATGATCAGTGCGACGAGGTGAGTTGATTTAGCCATGTCCGTCTGTCCGTCTGTCTGTTTGAACGCAAACTAGTCCCTCAATTTTAGAGATATCTCCATGAAATTTTGTGTGGAGCCGCCATTTTGTATTATATTAATCATTTGTCGGAACCAGTAAGATCGGACCAATACAACGCATAGCTCCCATACAATCGATTGTTCCGATAACCGGGTTTTGGCCTATAACTCTTGCAATTAAAAAGCTATTACAGCGAAATTTCGCAGGTTTAGTACATATTATATGCGTAATGTGTGTAGTGAAAATCACCTAGATCGGATCAACATAACATATAGCTCCCATATAATCGATAGTTTCGATAAATGGGTTTTGGGCTATAAATGTTGCAAATAGAAAGCTAGAAACGTAAAATTTTGCACGTTTGGTACTTATTATATATGTGATGTGTGTAGTGAAAATCGTACAGATCGGACTTACATAACATATAGCTCCCATATTACCGATTGCTCCGATAAATGTGGTTTGGCTATGTATTTTTAAATTAACAGTTTTGGAGAGTTTGTAAGTAATTGTAAGTAAGGATCGGACACTTAGAAAAGTTGTGCGTATTCATGAAAGGTATAAAGCCTTCGGCACAGCCGAAGACAACCCTTTCCTTACTTGTTTTTATTGAACTTATCCTATAAATTGCTTTTTAGGTTATATTTTTTCTAACATCTCTACAATTGTAATTTGTTTTACCTTCCAAATCATCCCAGTTTACAGCTGCTATATTCGCCTTTGGACTGCTGCTTGGTGTTGATACCGATGACTTCCTCGGCTTCCGACACATTTTCATGAAGTGACCTTTCTTTGAGCATGCACGACATATTACCTGTTTCGCCTTTCATTCATTTACGTGACTAGGTTTCCACGGGTCTCCACAATTGTGACAAAAACGATTAATTGCATTCACAGTGTTTGGCTCTGGTTTTTATCCACTTGTACTAAGTTCAACGACAGATTTTTGCCATCCAAAATGCCTTTGTTCACATTGGCTGCTTCATATGTCTTGCAAGTAGTAATGACGCGAGCAAGCTCTTCCTCACGACCATCCAACAGCTTTAATTGCAACTTCCTGTCTAACACACCCACCACAATACTGTCCCGTAGCATTCGGTCTTCGTAAGATACACCACATGCAATTTCGTCTCAAACTCGTTAAATGATTGGTGCTCTTGTTGGACAATCATATTGAATTTGTATGATTCCATAGCAACGTTCCGCTGTGGCAAGCAATGGTCATCAAATTTCTTTAGCACCTCATCCAGTGTGCGTTGTTGGATATTTTGTTCAACTCGAGCTGGCTGTTGCTCCACACCGCCAACAACTACAGCAGGTATTTGGCGCTCAATTGTAATTTTTCCTAGTAACGAGTCTTGCGTCCCATCATTTGCTATTTTTGTTGCCTCTGGCTCTTTACATGTATACTAATAAATTTCGCTTCCAGTTGGGCCATTCCGTCGCCAAATTTGTGCAATCCAATTCGACTGGCGTGCGTTCATTTGACATCATATTCTTAACTTTCGCAAATTTCCTTGTGATGACGAAATATTATGGTATTCAACCACTTCCGACACCATGTACCAAGCGGGTGAGCCTTTTAAGTAAATAGCGTGTTCACTTTATGTGATAAAGTAAGATTTATTATTTGGCTCACGTGTTAGCGTGTTTAGTATACAAAGAATGGTAAATTAATTGATTTCTAGAGATTACACATACTAGTGATGTATCCCACTAGGGATTATCGATAACTGCGCACTTTACATAATGCACTGTACACATTATCATAATAGCTTAAGGCTTACTATACATGTTATTATTACACTAACCTTTGCCAAGAATCGACGATACTCTGGACTCGTTATCTTGGACGAAATAGTTTTCCACACTGGACTTGAAAAGCGGCTACTGGCGTCTAGGTGAAGGATGAAGATAAGGAGAACACAGCCTTCAGCGATGGAGCAGGGCTTTGGTAATTTACAGTAATGCCCTTCGGGTTATGCAATGATCCAGCTACTTTTGAAAGGATCATGGATCCAGTACAAAAAGGCTTGCACTGGAAAACATGTTTAGTGTACCTGGACGACATCATCGTGCATAGCTGGCGCTGGTCTGAGACTAAGTCCCAAAAAGAGTCAAAAGGTAATGACGGAGGAAGCCGTACCTAATGGACTGGCCAAGACAGAGGAACAGTTTGCAATTGGTTTCCGGTTGTTTGGGAGTGAAATGAGTGCGAGACCATGAAATTCTGTATAAGAAAAGTGTTATTGGATACAGAATTTCGGGCATAAAGTAAGCTTTCTCGGAAGTGGCATGCCAATTGGGGATCACAGGTTTGTACAATATGTTTAACAATGTGCTATTATTATAAACATGTTTAATTTAAATAGCGAACCAGAGGTAAAATGGTGGCAGTCCCTGCAGAAAAGATACTCCCGATAGTTGCGAAACATTACCTTCTTGAAAGAGTACGTAAATAATGCAACGTTGTTGTAATAGCGATTGCAACGTGTGTTCTTGTTCTGCTTACTCGTCGCGTTAATCAATTTCTTCGTTGCGACTTGGTGTAAGCCATCTAACCGCCTGAGCGATGTTGACCGTCCAACATAGTTAGCCAGTCATTTCTTCTTTGCGCCAACTGGCGCCAATTGGAGACCCCACGAGATCGCAAGTCTCCATCGGACACGGCGTTCTGGAATGAAAAAAAAAGATGACCTAGAACGACGCAAAAAACTAATGATGCCATCTTTTTTCTGAGGTCTCTGATGTACCGAAAATGATAGTCGGAGAGTCTGAGTTGCTTTTCATTTTATCCTTAAATATCCTTTTTTAGGATAATATAAATAGCGTAGTAAATATAATTACACTGTTGATTTGGAATTTACTGAAACCAAAGATAATTGATGTCATTAGATGCCAATAGTACACGACTTTTAGTTTTTTTCGATTTAAGCTCAAATGAACAAAAAAATCCATCATAGTCCTTGAATATCCTTTATAGTATAATTCATCGAATAAAACTTTTTTAAATACCAATTTATGGGTTTTTGGGTACGAGGAACTCATTTCTGAGGTCCACTAAATGCAATTTCTACGCTAGATATCTCTATAAAAGTCCGACCTATAGCAAATCTAGCCAATGAATTTGTCTGTATTTTTGGACCCTATCAGTTTAGTTAGTGTAGAAACCAGCCAACAAGTTCTTTTTTTTCAAATTGTTCATATATCCTTGTTTTCAGGATACGAAAAAATATGTCATTTTAATATAACCTGCATATGCAATAATTTCTGTTACGGAAATGCACTTGATTCCCCTTTTTCAATTTAAACTTTATTTGTTTTAATTGGAATAACACTTTTTTATATTAAATTTCACTGCTTACACAAGGAAAATAAAATGTCTTACTAACTCTTTCGACTAATTTTTGCAAATATTTTAATCAGCAACACTAAAACAGGAAAATTCGCGAACATTCATTAACACCAATAACTGTCCGTTGTGTTTTCTATCAAGAAATTAACTCGTACATATGTATACGTCAGTTTATTTTACTCTACCTCAAGTATTTGAGGAAATATTAAGACTTAAACCTACACGCACAATTGTGCGTATACGGTCGGAAAGGGATAGTACACGACTTTTAGTTTTTTTCGATTTAAGCTCAAATGAACAAAAAAATCCATCATAGTCCTTGAATATCCTTTATAGTATAATTTATCGAATAAAACTTTTTTAAATACCAATTTATGGGTTTTTGGGTACGAGGAACTCATTTCTGAGGTCCACTAAATGCAATTTCTACCCTAGATATTTGGTAATTTACAGTAATGCCCTTCGGGTTATGCAATGATCCAGCTACTTTTGAAAGGATCATGGATCCAGTACAAAAAGGCTTGCACTGGAAAACATGTTTAGTGTACCTGGACGACATCATCGTGCATAGCTGGCGCTGGTCTGAGACTAAGTCCCAAAAAGAGTCAAAAGGTAATGACGGAGGAAGCCGTACCTAATGGACTGGCCAAGACAGAGGAACAGTTTGCAATTGGTTTCCGGTTGTTTGGGAGTGAAATGAGTGCGAGACCATGAAATTCTGTATAAGAAAAGTGTTATTGGATACAGAATTTCGGGCATAAAGTAAGCTTTCTCGGAAGTGGCATGCCAATTGGGGATCACAGGTTTGTACAATATGTTTAACAATGTGCTATTATTATAAACATGTTTAATTTAAATAGCGAACCAGAGGTAAAATGGTGGCAGTCCCTGCAGAAAAGATACTCCCGATAGTTGCGAAACATTACCTTCTTGAAAGAGTACGTAAATAATGCAACGTTGTTGTAATAGCGATTGCAACGTGTGTTCTTGTTCTGCTTACTCGTCGCGTTAATCAATTTCTTCGTTGCGACTTGGTGTAAGCCATCTAACCGCCTGAGCGATGTTGACCGTCCAACATAGTTAGCCAGTCATTTCTTCTTTGCGCCAACTGGCGCCAATTGGAGACCCCACGAGATCGCAAGTCTCCATCGGACACGGCGTTCTGGAATGAAAAAAAAAGATGACCTAGAACGACGCAAAAAACTAATGATGCCATATTTTTTCTGAGGTCTCTGATGTACCGAAAATGATAGTCGAAGAGTCTGAGTTGCTTTTCATTTTATCCTTAAATATCCTTTTTTAGGATAATATAAATAGCGTAGTAAATATAATTACACTGTTGATTTGGAATTTACTGAAACCAAAGATAATTGATGTCATTAGATGCCAATAGTACACGACTTTTAGTTTTTTTCGATTTAAGCTCAAATGAACAAAAAAATCCATCATAGTCCTTGAATATCCTTTATAGTATAATTCATCGAATAAAACTTTTTTAAATACCAATTTATGGGTTTTTGGGTACGAGGAACTCATTTCTGAGGTCCACTAAATGCAATTTCTACGCTAGATATCTCTATAAAAGTCCGACCTATAGCAAATCTAGCCAATGAATTTGTCTGTATTTTTGGACCCTATCAGTTTAGTTAGTGTAGAAACCAGCCAACAAGTTTTTTTTTTTCAAATTGTTCATATATCCTTTGTTTTCAGGATACGAAAAAATATGTCATTTTAATATAACCTGCATATGCAATAATTTCTGTTACGGAAATGCACTTGATTCCCCTTTTTCAATTTAAACTTTATTTGTTTTAATTGGAATAACACTTTTTTATATTAAATTTCACTGCTTACACAAGGAAAATAAAATGTCTTACTAACTCTTTCGACTAATTTTTGCAAATATTTTAATCAGCAACACTAAAACAGGAAAATTCGCGAACATTCATTAACACCAATAACTGTCCGTTGTGTTTTCTATCAAGAAATTAACTCGTACATATGTATACGTCAGTTTATTTTACTCTACCTCAAGTATTTGAGGAAATATTAAGACTTAAACATACACGCACAATTGTGCGTATACGGTCGGAAAGGGATAGTACACGACTTTTAGTTTTTTTCGATTTAAGCTCAAATGAACAAAAAAATCCATCATAGTCCTTGAATATCCTTTATAGTATAATTTATCGAATAAAACTTTTTTAAATACCAATTTATGGGTTTTTGGGTACGAGGAACTCATTTCTGAGGTCCACTAAATGCAATTTCTACCCTAGATATCTCTATAAAAGTTCCAAAAAGAATTTTTGCACACAGTGTTCTGGAATAAAAAAAATATGATATAAAATGCTGTCGAAATATAGTGATGGGATATTTCTTTGACATCTCTGGTGTACTTAAAATTATGAGGAAGAAACCGCATCCAACTTATCGTATACACTGAAATAAAAAAGTTGAAAGTGCACATTGAAAGTAACATATCAAAACCACTTTCAAGCGATTGATGGTAATACTGTAAATATTACAGTATTTACTGTAAAATTGGCAGTAAAAACATGTGATTTTTGCATCATGATATGAGTCCACTTTAAAATTTACAGTAATTCAAGTCAATATGATAGTATATTCGAAGAATGATAGGGGCTCACTTTCAAAATTTATATTACCCACTGTTGGACGAAAAATGACAGGGTTTACTATCAATTTGACGGCCGTTAAATGTAGATATTTTTTTCAGTGTACATATTTTTAACTTCCGCCGCGTGTAGCATACAATGTTTAATTCAATTGAGCTGTGATCATTCTTATAAATAAAACGCGATTACACCCAAACGTTTTGAAACTAAATAGGAAGATTTGTTCGTCGTATCAAAGAATATGCATCATCATAAGATTGATTCATTACATGAGATTGATGAATTAATCTAAAAATTGTCAAAAGAATTAATAGCTACAGAGACTTCACACACCTTGAAATTACATGTTTTATTAAAACACACCAAGCAGTGTTTGCAATTACTGCAAATATCACATGGTTTAGGTTTGTAGTCTGAACAAGCCGGAGAATCTGCACTCCGTAAATTTCTTAAGTATTGGGAGAAGAGGAAAATAACAATGCTCTCTCATCCGTCATATTCAAAGAAATTAAGAGAATCAGTTGTAGAATTTTCATCAGTTCATATATAAGATTTAGTTTTTGTACATCTTTATATTTGTAGTCTATTAAAACATTTGGGCAATTCACAAGAGCCTTATTCGTCGTATCGTTGTATATTGTATTTTGTTTCCATGGTTTCCCATATAAATTTTTCAAAAAAAATTAGCACATACTTTTCAAATTAATTTAGCTATTTTTATTACTAAATATAAAATTATTTAGTCTAGTTGTAATTTTTTCAATTTACTCCTGAAAAAGTATAGACGCTTCCCACGCTTTCGCTAGTGCAATTTGCCAACAGTTTGGGTAAGTAATCTCATTTTCGAGTGCAAAAATTCTTTTTGGAACTTCGGTAGAGCCATCTAGTGTAGAAATAGCATTTAATGGACCTCAGAAATGAGTTCCTCGTACCCAAAAACCCATAAATTGGTATTTAAAAAAGTTTTATTCGATAAATTATACTATAAAGGATATTCAAGGACTCTATGAAGGATTTTTTTGTTCATTTGAGCTTAAATCGAAAAAAACTAAAAGGCGTGTACTATTGGCATCTATTGACATCAATTATCTTTGGTTTCAGTAAATTCCAAATCAACAGTGTAATTATAGTTTACTACGCTATTTATATTATCCTAAAAAAGGATATTTAAGGATAAAATGAAAAGCCGAGCAACTCAGACTCTCCGACTATCATTTTCGGTACATCAGAGACGTCAGAAAAAAGATGGCATCATTAGTTTTTTGCGTCGTTCTAGGTCATCTTTTTTTTCATTCCAGAACACCGTGCGGAGTGGTGGTCTTCCTCTTCCTCTGCTTCCACCGGCGGGCCGATAAGTATACCTTCTGGGCTGGAGCGTCTTCGTTCATTCGCACGACGTGGCCTAGCCAGCGAAGCCGCTGTGTTTTAATGCGCTGTACTATGTCGACGTCTCATACAACTCACCATTAAATCTTCTTCGGTACTCGCCGTCGCAAACGCGTAGAGGCCCATAAATCTTTCGCAGAACTTTTCTCTCGAATACTCCCAATGCAGCCTCGTCAGATGTTGTTAATGTCCACGCCTCTGCACCATATAGCAGGATGGGAGCGATGAGTGATTTGTAGAGTGTGATTTTCGTGCGTCGAGAGAGGACTTTAATTTTCAATTGCCTACTCAGTCCAAAGTAGCATTTATTTGCAAGAGCAATTCTTCGTTGGATTTCTAGGCTGGCATTATTGTTGGAGTTTATGCTGGATCCAAGGTAAACGAAGTCCTTCACTATTTCGAACTTTTTGCTGCCAGCAGTGGCGTGGGTGCCAAGGCGCGAATGCGCTGACTCTTTGCTTGATGACAGCATGTACTTCGTTTTGCCTACGTTCACCACCAAACCCATTTTTTCAGCATCTTTTTCTAGCTTGGAGTACGCAGAGGTTACAGCGCGTTTGTTAAGGCCGATAATGTCAATGTCGTCAGCATATGCTAACAGTTGCACGCTTTTATAGAATATTGTTCCAGTGCGGTTAGGTTCCGCAGTTTGTATTATTTTCTCCAACATCAAATTAAAGAAATCGCCCGATAGGGGTCACCTTTTCTGAAACCCCGTTTAGTTTCAAACGGCTCGGAGAGGTCCTTCCCAATTCTGACTGAGCTGGTGGTGTTGCTCAATGTCATTTTGGAAAGCCGTATAAGTTTTGCGGGGAAACCAAATTCAGACATAGCGGCATATAGGCAGCTCCTTTTCGTGCTATCGAAAGCGGCTTTAAAATCAAAAAAGGGGTGGTGTGTTTCGATTCTTTTCTCACGGATTTTCTCCAGGATTTGACGTATTGTAAAAATCTGGTCGATGGTAGATTTTCCAGGTCTGAAGCCACACTGATAAGGTCCAATCAGTCTGTTCACTTCAGGCTTCAATCGTTCGCACAATACGCTTGACAAGACCTTATATGCGATATTCAAAAGGCTGATTCCGCGGTAGTTGGTGCAGTTTGCAGGATCACCTTTCTTGGGCACAGAACACTTAGATTCCAATCTTCGGGCATGCATTCATCCGACCATATTCTGCACAGAAGCTGGTGCATATGCCTTACCAGCTCCTCGCCGCCATGCTTGAATAGCTCAGCAGGCAAACCATCAGCGCCAGCTGCTTTATTGTTTTTTAACCGGGATATTGCTATTCGCACCTCATTATAGTCGGGTTCTGGGACGTCAATTTCGTCGTCTTCGATTGTGGGTTCGGGTTCGAGCTCTTCTCTGGTTTCTTGCTCAATTTCTCCATATAAAAGGGCAGAGAAGTGATCCCTCCATCTCTCTAGTATTCTCTGAACATCAGTCACCAGGTCGCCGTTCTCGTTCTTACAAGAATTTGCCCCGGGTTGGAAACCTTCCAACATAACATATAGCTCCCATATAATCGATAGTTTCGATAAATGTGTTTGGGCCTATCGATTTTGCAGTTAAAAAGCTAGGAAAGTAAAATTTTGCAGGTTTGGTACTTATTATAGATGTGATACGTGTAGTGAAAATCATACAGATCGGACCAACATAACATATAGCATATAATCGATTGCTCCGATAAATCTCGTTTGGCCTATGTATTTTTAAATTAACAGTTTTGAAGAGTTTGTACCAATTGTAAGTAAGGATCGGACACTTAAAAAAGTTTCAAGTATTCATGAATATATAAAGCCTTCGGCACAGATTTCGGGGAAAGATTGATATTTAGAGAAAAACTAGAAAGGAAGTCTAAATTCGGGTGTAACCGAACATTAAATACCTAGTAGTGATCTGTTTTGGTATCCAAATTTACTCAGGTCTATTTTAATACCGGAAAAGTTGTTATAAAGGCAACTGATTGTTTTCGATTAAAAACACTTCTTTTGTGAGTGGTAAATTAAATTATCACTAAATAACAAAATATAAATACCTTTCCTCATGTTCATGAAAGGTATGAAAATAAAAAAAATTAATAAAAAAAAGGCATTAGGGTGTTCACTACTTGCCCGTAAATCTTGCTTGTTCGTTATTCGATTTGTGTAATTTTTGGGCGGAGTATACTATATACTATTGGGAAGCATCTCACTAACTTTCATGAAAATACCTTCTTGAAATTTCAAGCAATCGCTTTTGAAAATAACAGACCGTTTTTGGCAGAAAAGTGGGCGGTGCCACGCCTACTTCAACAAAATCCCCAACATTTTTTACAGTTTATTTTTGCTTTAAAAGCTTATTACGTGTGTAAAATATTATTAATATATGTAACTTATACAATTATGGAAATATCGCGATTTTAATTTTACAAAGAATATTTTCAGAACTGTGTTCAAAAAGTGGGCGTGTCCTTTAACCAATTTTGTGTATTTCTACAGAAAAGAGTTAGCTATATATATTGAACACTTTCTCCAAATATCGTTTCAATAAATCAATTTTTACCGGAGTTATGGCATGAAAAGTTTTGTGGAATAATCCACCATAAAGGGGCGGAGCCACGCCCATTTTTTAAAAATGTTATGAATTCAATTTTCTAAAACCTGGATATTTTGGAATATGCGCGCGCTGCTTCTTCTACACAATGAACATGGGCAGCGCTGCCGTCAATCGCACGGTCACTTCAGCTGTGTTGCTTCCAGCCAACAGAAAGTGGTTTTGCACGTAGTTATGCAAAAAAACGAATATTAGCGCGGTTTGCTCGCCGCCGCTCTGCTTGGGTGCTCTCTAATACGATTGTTTGGGTGTGCAGTGGCGATGCACCGCGTTCAACCACGCCGGCTGTAGCACTCCCCGCCGGAACGTTCTCCCAACTCGGTGAGACACTGCAAATTAAATTATGTAAAATCCCTCTCTTTATAACATGACTGTTCGTCGCATTCTAATTCACCCCGCTCTTGAAAGATGGCCACTGGAAATAGGGGACTGTGCATGTGCAAACACTAAGTCGTTGACTATTGGAAATAATACATTTTTGGCCAAGCCGATGAATTCTGCTAAATTTACGTGACCACTCTTAGCGCCGTCTGTCCGAAAAAGAACCGGAAATGCAACGATGTCCGTGCAGGAGTTAAAACAAGTGTCAAAATAAGTGTCAAATGTCAGTCAGGTAGGAAACGTCTGGAAAGTGGGCGCAGAGTCGCATCAGGGCGAGCGGTTCAGATGAGCCCGCGAGGATTAAACGCTCGAAAAGCTGGTCCTACTCGCCTGACTTGGGTGATGTCACACGCGGAGATCCTTCGCGTGGTAGATACCCACCGTACGTCCTGCTACGTCCCCAACCTCATACAGTGAGTTGCCTCGTACGGCGAGAATCACTGATTTTAGGTATTTGGCGGCAAGCTTTGCGTTGTAGCCTTCCGCTGCGTTGCTTAATTTGAAATTCCTCCTATACGCGGCTTATCCAACCCTATAGCTGATGGGACGGGCCCTGGTGTTATACGCCCTTTGCCCCTTTTTGTGTTCCTCCTCCAGCCCCTGAATCAGCTTGTTCCTTACCAAGGCGAGTCTGTCCGAGGCGGAAACCACGTCTGTGTTGCCCTCGCCCAGCGAACCTATTCTTCGAAGTATCTCGTAATCACTTCCATGCTGCACCATGGTCTGACCAACAACGGCTTTGCACGGTTCCATACCAATCGTGTCATGCACCGCACTGCGCAGAGCAAAGGCGGCGTGTGAGACATGTCGATCCCAGTCCCGTTGGTCTTCCGCAGACAGATACGTTCTAATAATTGCCAGCAACGATCGATTCACACGTTCCGAAGCGTTAGCTTGAGGAGCGTAAGGGGCAGTCCTGACATGCTTGACCCCATAGCCCTGCAGAAACTTCGCAAAACACTCTGATGTGAACTATCTTCCATTATCCGAGTGTACAAACTCCGGAATACCAAAGGTGTGGAACACAACCTGCTCCATCAGGGCCGTGCGCAGGAATTAGCCATGGGGGGGGGTTTAATTTAGATTTGCTTTCGCATATATTTTTCGCTAAGATAAACATATTTGCTGAAACAGATACCTAGACCCATATATCATAAATTTAAATGTTCTTTTCTGAAACTACATACTCTGATGCCTAAAACTATACCCTAGAAAATTTTTTTGGTTGTACACATTCAGTGTTGCCATTTTGGTACTTTTAGAGCTAGATCTAGCTCTTTTTTTTGCGTTTAGCTCTAAAATTCTGTTTTAGCTCCTAGCTCTTTTTCTGGTCCTTTCTTTTCATTTTTAGCTCTTTTTTGGCTACAAATTTATTTGGACAAATGGTATTGTAAAATTAAGAAAGTTTTTATTTCTTTTATAATCGATGTCTAAATTATTATATTAGTTTCATTGTGTACCATGTGGCAACTCAGTTTCCCTCACCGATAACAAATGCCTAAATCGGTTAACTTGGTCGAGTAACATTCATAAATGCCATCTATTTATATTGCAAGAATTAAAATGGAAACGTAAAAGTAAATTGTGTGTAAACAACACTTTCCTAATTTGCTAAAGATTCTTAACAACCTTACCCCCCGTTTCTGTCTTCATGATAAATAATCAGAAAAATATTTCAAAGATTTTTGATTTGTGGGTCAGAAATAAAATGACTTCATTTGGCTGTAACGCAAAAATAAAAATTATTTTTGAGTTTTATTTATTAAAAATTAAATATTTTTTTCTTAACTATTTATGAAGCTTGATAATTTTTCAAGAACACACTTTTTTTTTTTTTGTTGAGTTAATTATGTCTACTTTTTATACGTTTTAAACATCATAAATCTATACCATAATAAATTTCTAGAAAAGTCGTAAATTAAAAATTTCTTTGAAAAAATGACTGGGGATGACTTAGGGAATGCTGTAGAGTTTATCTGATCCATTTGTAAAATTATTGTCTGTCTGTTTGAACTTAAGGATCTCGGAAACTAAGGAATGGATTTTGATGAGAGTTTCACTAATGGACTGCTTCAAGCTTAGAAACTGACCTGCACTTTGTTTAGGGAGGTATGTACCTATGAAATTTTTTTATACCTTTCATGAATATGAAATGGTATTATAACTTTGGTCCGATGTTTGTAAGTGTGAGAAGAAGACGAGATAGACCCACCATTAAGTATACCGAAATGGTCAGGGCGACGAGCTGAGTTGATTTAGCCATGTCCGTCTGTCCGTCTGTCCGTCCGTCTGTCTGTTTGAACGCAAACTAGTCCCTCAATTTTAGAGATATCTCGATGAAATTTGGTATTATATTAATCATTTGTCGGAACCAGTCAGATCGGACCGATACAACGCATAGCTCCCATACAATCGATTGTTCCGATAAATGGGTTTTGGCCTATAACTCTTGCAATCAAAAAGCTAGGAGAGCGAAATTTCGCGGGTTTAGTACATATTATATTTGTAACCTGTGTGGTGAAAATCACCCTGATCGGACCAACAAAACATATAGCTCCTATATAATCGATAGTTTCGATAAATGGGTTTTGGGCTATAAGTTTTGCAGTTAGGAAGCTAGGAACGTAAAATTTTGCAAGGTTGGTACTTATTATAAATGTGATGTGTGTAATGAAAATCATACAGATCGGAGTAACATAACATATAGCTTCCATATAACCGATTGCTCCGATAAATGTGGTTTGGCCATGTAGGACACTTAAAAAAGATATGCGTATTCATGAAAGGTATAAAGCCTTTGGCACAGCCGAAGACAGCCCTTTCCTTACTTGTTTCTTACACAAATTTATATGAAGAAAAATTCACTTACTTTTCAAAAAAAAAACTAAGCGTTCCTCTAAAGTTTTTGGTAACTTTTTTCAATTTCAGCTAAATTAAAAATCAATTGCATAGGTACACTGCCGTCCTATGTGGGTATCAGTATATCTTTAATAAAACTCTAGATAAGTTGTGTCTGTATATTGGGAATTTCATTGAAAATATGACTGGGGATGACTTGGGAAATGTTTAGGCACAACTAAAAAGTCAAATGAAAAGGAGATGACAAAATGTCTAAGTTAGAGTATTAATAAACGGTTCAGTTGGCGTCCGTAGACATAAACGGGATAGAATGTGGAAAAAAAAATATTGTTCTGAACCTTCTCTGCCTGTATATTGTCTTCTCAAGTGAGGGTATCAGAATTTTATGAACTACTTACATCCCGACCAACGCCGGGTTTCCTGCTAGTAAAAAATAAGGTTTATGAAGTTTTATTGACACAATTCGGAAAATATGAAATGTTCTATGTTTATTTTCTACAGACTATTGATAAACGTCCATGAAAATGGCGATCTTTATCTTCTGTTAGGTAAAATAAAATAAAAACCTCACAAAATGTTTGAAAACATTCAAATAGTTGAACGTTGTCGCTCATCTGCTCTCCAAAGTTCATTTTCTCACAATTCTCTTTACGCCTACAACAAAAAGTGTCAGAATACACCCGAAATCTTTCATATAATTGAGCCTTGCAGTTCATTCGCTCTACAATATTCATTTCTTCTCTCCGAAAAGGCTCCAATTACGGGTGCCCCCCATAAATTCAGAAAGAAAAAAATTCAGAAATACTGTTTTTCAGAAACATTTATTCAGAAAACACTTTTCAGAAACAAAAAGTCAGAATGAAAAAGTCGGAAAAAACTTTTCAGAAACAAAAAGTCAGAATGAAAAATTCAGAAAACTTTTTTTCAGAAACAACAAATCAGAATGAAAAATTCACAAAATCTTTATACTCCTCCGTAACAATAATCTGGAGGGGGAAATCCGATATTTTTAGAATTTTGCGAGATATTTGCAGTTAAAGATCACAATTTTCTGTCATTTTCATGTGGTTGTTGTAATCACATTACCCTGTGAGAAAAGAGTGGCACGCGGAAGGACATCACAGTGGCGGTAGCCACTTCTATGGCACACATCCGGAGTTGTAATGGCGTAGCCCAGGGTTATTTTTTGAAGCGCGGCCGAAGGCCGCCTACGCGGAAAGGTGTTCTGCACATAAAAAACGTGGATCGGGCCCTGACTTGGGGATCTGCGCAAAATTTAATGTTTTTTCTGCCGTCTGGCTACTTTCCCAATTTTGACTTCTGAATTTTTGATTTCTGAATTTTAACGTCTGAATTTTGACTTCTGAATTTTGACTTCTTAATTTTTGCTTTCTGAAATAAGGGTTCTGACTAATGTTTTCTGAAAAAATGTGTTTCTGATTTTTTGTTGTCTGAATTTATGACGGGAGCCCCAATTACGACTTTGGAAAGCTGGGATTATTCGCACTTTTATGAATACATGGCTATAATTAAAGTCGGTTAACATTGCAACTCTTCGAGGTACTGAAAATAATTCTGTCAATACTCATGAAAAAAGTAGAAGTCAGCTAGTCACTTGACACAACCGTAGCATCATTTGGCCATGACATCAATTGTACTTGGATAAATTAGGGACGTGCAATGAACAGATAAAATCATATTTTGATTAGTCATAATTCTGATTCATCAAAACCTAATTAATCAGGTCCTGAATAGTATTGTTTACAGTACTTGTTAATTGAAACAACTTTGTAATTTCGGAAAGCTCCAAGTGCACTTCAAAGTGCCGGACTTATGTATTGGCCAACCTTATTCTTTGCAACTTTCACAAATTCTTCTTCCGTAAAATTATTTTAATTAATTTTGTCAAAAATTATGAGTCAAGATTCAATACAAGATTTATAAACTGTATTTTGAAAATTTTTGCAAAATCATTGCAACTTAGATTTCGCCATGGGGGGGGGTTTTAACCCCCAAAACCCCCCCGTGCGCACGGGCCTGTCCTCCATGCATGACGACCTCTTGTGCTGTCGCGTGTCGCAACGTCTTAAGGAAGATAAACTTCGAAAGATGGTCCAGCACCACGAAGACATAAGCATTCCCGGACCTCGACCGCGGGTATGGCCCACAAAAATCTATATAGAGCCTCTGAAATACTCTCTCCGTGTAAAAACGATCCAAAATCGGTGCTCGTGACGTCACGTTTGGGCAATTTGAACATTTGCAAAGATCGCACGCGGAGATCACCATTTTCACATCGCCGACCATACTAGGCCAAAAGTACCGCGTCCTCAACCTGTAGAGAGTCTTGGCGATCCCTCCATGACCCGCCGACCTGTCACAGTGCGCCTCTCGAAGGATCGCTGGCCTGAGGGCTATGGGTACCCAAATCCTCCACACAGACTCCTCGATTTCGTCCGCTCTCCTGGGAAGTGTCCTTTTGTAGACCACTCCATCAACTACTTTCAAGTCTGGTAGTCTGCCATTACTGCCCTGGATATTATCCTTCAGCGCTGTGTACTCTCCACTCGAAAATTCCGCCGAACCAAAGTCCAGTTTAAAACATACAATTTCAAATAAAAACATGGGGTATATATTATCTTTTACAATTACAATCGAATTTTGAGGAATCTTAATGCAGCGTAAAAAAACAGTTTCTTCTACACCGTCTAAATAAGTCAAAAGGGTATAACCACAGGAATAGAAAGAGAAATTAATAGCTGGCATAGCTGTAATTTTTTTTGTTTTCTCTTTCTTTATTCAAAATCTGTTTATGTGCTCAGAGATGCTGAAGTGCTAATAGTTTATGAGAAACGCGGGTGTACCATATTAGCAGCCGTTTTTATGTACTCGCTTTATGATGGTCCCCTGTAGGAAATCCGCTTTCAGCAATCATAGTCACAAGGCGCTAATAGAAAGTTTGTGCAATGGAATGAGTGTAGTACACTGTAATATAAGTGTAGTTTCCAAATATATATTTACCACGCCGGTCGCCAGGTCGCCATGTAATATATGGGAATGTATATTTTAGGTGAAGGTATACTTGCACCGCTCCAGCTGGTTGCTTCGTAAAATAATGAAACTCAATGTTACTTTAAAACTTAGCCAATATGGCTTCAAGCAATTTATTTAAACTTTTATTAATATTTGATTAAACTTTTCTAATGAGACGCGTCAGTAAGTGGTCGAGTATATATCTATAATGCGCGTAAGATGGTGGCACTGCCTATCGGCAGATGTTGGCTGCTGTCGATAATACAGTGGGTAATACAGTCGGAAGGGCATTGCCATCATTGCTATTGGTGACTATGTAATGACACTATCACATAGCATTACACCATCCTACCAGGGAAAAGAAGAATTTGGCAGGGTGATCAGACCTGGGAAATTCTTCTTTCCTTATTGGTTGGATAAGCGAACATCAACCATTATACACTGAGAAAAATGTGTTGACATCTTTATCAATGCACAACTGAACGTTCGCTTCTTCAAGCAATTCGATATTGCATTGTACATTGAAGTAAAAGAAGTTGATAGTATATGTAAAAGTTACGTTAAATTGCTCATAAATGACTATTCGGATTTTACAAAATGAAATGTATGTTTTAGGCAAAAATTAGGTTAATTTTGATATCAATGAACATTCGATTTTTATAAAGTTGAAAGTTTTTGGAATATAGTTCTAAAAATTTTAATATGTTAACTATAAATGTGATTTTGCGTTAATTTTGATTTTTTTTTTTTTTTTTGTTAAGTTTACAATTTCAGTCATCTTAATCGTTAGACTTAACCTATTTAATTTCTTAGTATTAGGTAATTTTTGTTATGCCATATGGCATATTTGAAACTGAACTTATTAAATGCGAAATTCATGTAAAATTGTGAAATTCAAGAAATTTTGTCTTTAAATTTTAAGAAAATTTATAATGATTAGTTTGTATATGAAAAGTGGATTTGCAAAAATTGCATTTATATACAAATATGTAGTAAATATGATTTTGGTTTCATGTTTTTTTTTTATTAATTTCAGCTTGTGATTTATATAATTCAAGGTTAAATCACATATGTTTTTGGTTTAGCTTTTAACCAATAAGTCTTAAGTTTACATCTTATAATTATGAATTGATATATTTTAAGAGTTTGGTTTTTGGTTTTTAGTTTCGAAAAATTACGTTTTTAATGGTTTTAAGTATACAAATTTGAAATTCGTGTATTTTTGTGTTTGTAGGTTATTTGAATATGGTTGTTTATTGTACCTTTTGTACGCGGTTTTTGTGAACCGTCTTTAATTTTTTATTTTCTTTGTCATAAACCTTTACATTTGTTCCATCTATTTCTTTAACTACATACGGCCCTTGATATATACTTGCATGTTTATCGCGGGGTTCTTTTTGAATTAGAACCTTATCATTTACGTTAATTGTTGACGGATGGGCATGTTTGTCATAATAAAACTTATTTTGAACTTTGTGCTTATTTAGAAGCTCTTGTGCCATTAAGTGAGACTTTTGCATGCGGTATTTCACTTCTTTCACATAGTTCTCTACATCATAAATTGGATCAATTTTTTACTTATGAAGTTCACTAGGTAAAATCGGTTTCTTACCGAATACTAACTCGAATGGCGTAAATTCGTTATCAAAAACGGTATTCGAAGTAGTATTGTGAAAGAATGTGAAATACTTCAAGTAAGTGTCCCAGTCTGCTAACGTATCATCTAGATATGCGCGCAAGTATTCGTTGAATACTCGATGGTTTCGTTCGATTGAACCTAGCGTCTCATGATGATGCGCTGTTGAAAAATTGTGTTTGATCTTTAAAAGTTTTGTCAGCTCTGAGAACAATTCGTTTTTATATTCCGTGCCTAGATCAGATTTAATAGAACTCATGGGACCATATGTTAAAATAAAAGACTCGACAACCGCAGAAGCTATTGTTTTTGCACTTTTATCCGGAACCGCTACTGTTACTAGGTACTTTGTCAAATCGCAAATTATGGTAACTGCGAACCTGTTACCATAACTCGATTCAGACAACGGTCCTATTGTATCGATAACTACTATTTCAAATGGTTTACATGGAGTTGGCGTTAGCACTAGCTCTTCTTTAGTTTTCGGTTTAACTTTGTTCAATAAACATTTTTGGCAATTTTTTACGAATTTCGAGATGTCTCGGGTCATATTCTTCCAATAGAATTTAGTGCGAATTTTCGCGTAAAGTTTGTTTCCACCACAGTGTCCACCTGAGATGGCATCATTGTGATAAATAGTCATAATTTTAAGTTTTTGATCTTCCGATGTTACGGACTCAACGGTGTCAGTCAGTATTATTTCTAACGTCTTTAATATTTTATTTCCACTTTGTTTTAACTTAAAAATTGTACAATATTTGAAAAATAAATCGGCTTTTGGCCATTCTATCTTATTAATACCGTGATTGTCGGCTTCGGATTGTAACCTCGAAAGTAACTCACCTAAATTCGTTATTTCGTTAGCAATCTCAATATTAATAAGTTCTAATTTTTTATGTTTGATATGCGCGCAAATTTTTAGTTTAGAAGTTTTAGAAAATTTAGAAAATTGTGGATCTAATACGTGGAATTTTGTTAGAAAATTTAAAAGAAAATTTATCGTAAACTTTGACTGTCTGTATCATATTGTCTAAGTCGTCAGAAATAGTGTGTAAAGTTGTATCAGTTTGTTGTTTTGACATTGCTCGTGTTTTTATCGCAAGAATTTGTTTATTTGAGTCTTTAATTTCACTAAATGAGATGCGTGATAGTGCGTCAGCGCCAACGTTACTTTTTCCTTGAATATATTCGATCGTAAAGTTGTACTCGGCTAGTTCGAGACGTATCCTGGCTAATTTCGAAGTCGGATCCTTCATATTAAACAAATAAACCAATGGTCTATGATCTGACTTAACGAGAAAATTGGTTCCATAAATATACGGTCTGAATTGTTTAATCGCAAAATATATTGCCAACAACTCTAACTCAATAATCGGTTTATTTTGCTCTGCGTTATTAAATGATTTGGACGCGAAACAAATGGGTAAATCGTTATCTTCGTGAACCTGACTCAAAATAGCGCCACAACCTTCTTTAGATGCATCGACCGTAATTATAAATTGTTTTTTGAAATCCGGATATTGTAGTAGCTGTGGTGACATTAATGCGGATTTTAAGGATTGAAAAGCGTTTTCACAAGCACTGTCCCAAATAAAGTCAACTTTCTTTCTATTCAAGCGATTTAAAGGTGTTGCCAGAGAAGCAAAGTTAGGTATACACCTTCGATAATAATTTGCAAACGCTACAAAGCGTCGAACAGCGTCTTTGTCGGTTGGTTTTGTATACGTTTTGATTGCTTCGATTTTTGACGAATCAGGCAACAAACCCTTCGCCGAACATTTATGACCCAAAAAAGTGACTTCTGGTCTAAGAAAATGACACTTATTAGGATTTAATTTAAGGTTGAACTTTCTACATGTGCTGAAAACTTGAGACAGATTTTTAATGTGATGTTTTTCGCTACATCCAATAACAATAATGTCATCCACATACAAAAAAGCTACGTTAGGCGGAATGCCTGAAAAAGCAATCGTCATCATTCGTGAGAACGAGTTCGGTGCAACGTTTAACCCAAAAGGTAATACTTTCCATCTAAATGATCCACGGTCGGTGCTAAAAGAGGTTATGTCACGTGAGTTGGGATGAAGTGGTATTTGGTGAAAACCAGAAAACAAATCGAGCGTTGAAAAATATTTTGCACGGCCAAGATTATCAAGGATATCGTCTACTCGAGCGAGCGGAAATTTGTCGGCTATTAGTTTTTTGTTTACTGCGCGAAAATCTACGCACATTCTATATGCTTTTTTGCCGTTTGTATCTTTCTTTGGCACAATGATAAGTGGACTATTATAATTGGAAAAACTTTCTTCGATTAAATCGTTTTGCAATAATTTACTGACTTGATTGTTTATTTCTTCACGCTGAGAGTGAGGAAGACGATAATTTTTGATGTACACGGGCGTAGCGTCCGAGAGTCGAAGTCTTTGTTCGTAGAAGTTGTTTTGTGTCATTTTGTCATTGTTAAGCGCAAAAATATCAGAATACTGTAAGCATAAATTGAGCAAATTGCTTTCTGCATATTTAATTTTGTAAAATTTGTTTTAATTCGTTAACGCGATCAGTCCGATTGTCTGTCTTGTTGATTTTGTAAACGTTGTATTCAGATAGTTTTTCTGTACGCATGTTGCAACTTTTTATATATTTAATTGAATTTGTGGTATTTATAACTTTGAAAACTGGATTTTCGGTGTCGATAATGCATCTTGCTGTAAAAACGCCTTCGGCTATTTCTTGTGAGTCCACGAATAGTGGTTCGGTTGATTTTTCTAAATCAAAAATGCGGAAAACTTCGCATCTTGGCGGAACAACACAAGAGTCGCTGTCTGTACCGTGGAGTATTGGCAGTGAGATTTTTCCGCCGTTTGACCAAAAAGAAATACTGTTTGTCGCGTAGCTGATTTCGCATTGATTTTGTTTAAAAAAGTCTTTACCTAATATTCCGTCGGATGGAATATTGAGGTCGTTGTTGCAAAGTCTGCTTTATAAAAAAAATTGAAAAATGTAAATTGATTGATAAATTTTTGTTAATGCATGAAATTTTAATTAAGGAGATGTCGGCCTGAGTGCCGACTAAAAAGGTGCAACATTTGTTAGATCCGTTTATGTTTAATTGAATAAAATCAGAGAAATTTAGATTTAAACAATAAATTGGTTTTGGAGAAAAATTTTTGAAAGAATCGGTTAATCGTAAATCTCTTGATCTTCTAGTGTTCGCTCCTGAGGGGCATGAGCGTTTAAATTACGCACGTTTCCGTTGTTAGTACTCCTTGGAGTAGAAGTTCTCCGGTTCGAATTATTCGCGCGATCGTTATTGTTACTACTATTATTGTTACCCTGATATCGGTTACTGTTTCCCGAACGAAAATTTTGACGCTGATTTCCACGGTTTGAATTATTAAAGTTACTATAATTTGGCCTATTTTGCCTATAACCGTTAAAATTACGACTATTTTGATTGGAAAAACTACGACCTCGATTGCCACCTTGAAAACTTCGAAAATTGCTGTTACCGCGAGACCTAAAAGCGAGTACTTGACGATCTTTAACTTCATTAGACTGTTCAACTATTAACTTTGCTACTACGTCTTTGGAATCAGTAAATGAGGTAGAGGCGAGGATTGACTTAACAAGGCTTGACTTTGCGTTTAACCGGCAAACGTTTACAGTTTGCTCAACCGCCATTTCATGAGCTTTCGTTTGGGTTATACCCTCTATAATCAATGAACGCTCTAACGAGTCAGCCAATTCCTCAATGCGTCTAGCAAAGTCAGTATAGTTGTTGTTATTTACTTGCAGGTTAGGTTAGGTTAGGTTAAAGTGGCCGCCTCTCAGCAGTGCCGAGAGGCGCACTTAGGCCGACTGGCCCATTGTGATACCAATGAGCGGGTTTAAGTCCCTTTTACCTTTAAGAGAAGTGTTCAATCAATGAAGCGCAGGATGTCTAAAATTTCGGCAGAGTCTAACTCCGCTAGGCCGAGGAATAGGCACCTGCTTAGGCACTCCAGCCGGGTTCTGGCTAGTGCGGGGCAGCTGCAGAGGAAGTGCTCTACACTCTCGATTTCCTCCTCGTCCCTGCAGATGCGACAGAAATCATTTGAAGCAACCCCCATGCGCTTGGCATGTACGCCCATGAGACAGTGTCCCGTGAGCACCCCGATCAACAGACCAAGGGAGGGTCGGTCAAGTTTGAGTATGGACTCGGTTCGTTTGTGGCAGATGCGGGGCCAAGTTTGCCTGGACACCTCGCATGTCGATTCCGTAGCCCACCTAGAGTTTGCCTTTTTCTCGAATTCACGTAGTAGCCAGAGCTTAGTCGTGGCAAGAGGCGGGGAGATGCTCCCAATGTGGTTCTCCTCTGTATGCTCCGTGGCCTTCCTTGCCAGCTCGTCAGCAGCACAGTTTCCAGGAATATCGCTATGTCCTGGAACCCATACTACCGCTGTGGAGCATTTCGAAGACAATTCATTGAGCAATTGCCTACAGTCTTGAGCTACTTTCGAGGTAGAGTTACTACTCTGAAGAGCTTTGATCGCTGCCTGGCTGTCGCTGTATATGGACACAGATGTGCGGTTTTCAGATAGAAGCCAGCGAGCAGCCTCCTCTATGGCCGTAAGTTCAGCCTGGAATACGCTGCAGTGGCTGGGTAGTCTAATGCTTAAGCATAGTGAAAGATCCTCCGAATAGACGCCGCTGCCCACTTTGCCGTTGAGCTTCGAGCCGTCTGTAAATATGGAGTCTGAATCCGGGTTTAGAAAGTGCCTGTCCTTCCATTCCTCCCTCTTAGGGATTTTGGTGGAGAACTTGGTATTTGGGCCGTGGCCTATAGGTAGGGTATAGTCCACGGTTTTCAGATTTTGGGGTATGGTCTCCAAGATTTTCGCGTGTCCAAATCTGGTGTCGCTCCATCGTTGAACAGCGCTCAGGCTTACTGCGCTGCAGCTTGCTTGGAGTTTACCGTACAAGTCAACCGGGAGTAGGTCGAGCATGACCTCCAAAGCTTTGGTAGGCGTTGATGGGAGTGACCCCGTGATGAGCACCGCCGCAGACCGCTGTACCCTGCCCATCCTTCCTATGATGCTGTTACGTTCTAGTGCAGGCCACCATACAACAACACCGTAGAAGAGGATGGGTCTTACCACAGCGGTGTACAGCCAATGCATCACCCGGGGGTTCAGACCCCATTTCTTCCCTACGGCTGCTTTGGATGCGTATAGGGCAGTGATAGCTTTCCGGGATCTGTCCTCAACATGCTTGTTCCAGTTGAGTTTGCTATCTAAGATAACGCCGAGGTACCTGACCTCTTGGGAGAGGTTGAGCCTTACCCCGTTCAGATGGGGTGGTGTAAAAGCTGGTACTTTGTATTTTCTTGTGAAAAGGACCATTTCCGTTTTAGAGGGATTTACGCTAAGGCCGCTTGCCATAGCCCAGTCCTCCACGAGGTTCAGGGCCGATTGGAGCAGTTCACTTAGGGTCTGAAGATGCCTGCCAGTGGCCGTAAGAGCGATGTCGTAGGCGTAGGCAATTATTTGGCAACCGGTGTTTTTCAGTTCCAGAAGCAGGGTGTTAACGGTTAGGTTCCACAGTAGAGGAGATAGAACTCCCCCTTGAGGGGTGCCTCGAGATGCGTATCGCACTATTGAGGCCTCACCCAGATCAGCCTGGATAGTTCTCTTTGCCAGGAGCTGACTAACGAATCCCACAAGCGGGGGTTCCAGTCCCGTTCCCCGAAGGGATTGGATGACGGCCTGTGGGAGTACGTTATTGAAGGCTCCTTCAATGTCGAGAAAGATACCCAGCGTGTACTCCTTGAAGGCAAGCCCTTTTTCTATCTTTGAGGTGATAGCATGGAGTGCTGTTTCCACGGACTTGCCCTTAGAGTAGGCGTGTTGAGCCTTCGAGAGGTCAAGAGGGCGCAGATTATCTCTAATGTGCGCGTCTAGTATTCTTTCCAATACTTTAAGAAGAAAGGATGTAAGGCCTCCTTTCGGTATGAAGACTATCTTCGCCTCGGTCCATTTGTGCGGAACGTGGCATAGCCTAAGACATGATGTGTAGATTTCAGACAGAATGGGACAGAGAATGCCTCTGGCCATTTGAAGTTCGGCGGGAAATATGTTATCGGGTCCCGGAGATTTAAAAGGGTCGAAGGTTCCGATTGCCCATTCGACTTTTTGGGGGGTGATTATCCCCTCTATAGAGTCGTAAATTGTCCCGCTGTTGGTGGCTCCGTGGAACAGCCTGGGAAGTGCGTTTCCATTAGGAGGTCGACCATTTCGCCGCTGGACGATGTCCAGTCTCCATCGGGTTTCTGGATGAAGGTCGGAACAGTGGGACTTTTAGATAAAATTTTACGCAGTCTATTTGCCTCTGAGTTGGTTTCAATGTTGGTACAAAAGTCCCTCCATGAATTCTTCTGGGCTTTGTTGACTGCTTTTTTGAAAGTTTTTAAGGCCTGTTTATATTCGTGCCAAGAACCAGTCCGCTTAGCTTCATTAAACATTCTCCTGCTATTTTTCCTGAGTCGAGAAATTTCTGAGCTCCACCAAGGTGGTCTCGTCTTGTTCCTCGGTCTGGTAACAGGACAGGAGACGTTAAAGGCAGCGTTACAGGACTCTGTGATCAGGTCTACCGCTTCGTCAATTTTAGACGATGAGTCGAGCTCACCGATCGAAGCCGACCCGCTTTCCAGATGGATGTGCGCTTCATCAGATCTTTGCGGTAGACCGAGTCTACCGTGAGAAGCGTGTTTACAAAGCGAATGTGATAGAATGTTCTTGGAAACATTCCAATCCGTTCTCTTCCTATTTCTGTAAGCTGCAAGAGTGGGTGGTCTCACAAGGAGACAGAAACAAATGTATTTATGATCAGAGAAGGAGTTGTCCTTTGAGACGTGCCAGTTCTCAATTTGACCCAGTGCCGGGTCAGAGATTAGCGGAATGTCAAGGACTTCCTTTCTATTTGCGGTTACGAACGTAGGTTCGCTTCCAGAATTGCTTATATACAGGTTATGTAATAAAATAAAATCAAGAAGGCACTCACCTCTAAGGTTGGTATCCGTAGAACCCCACACTGTATTGTGCGCATTGGCGTCAGCTCCTATTATTATCGGCAGCTTCCGTCGGTTTGCCACCTTTACTGCGTTTACCAGGCAGCTGGAAGGTAATTCAGGGGCATCGTGCGCCATATAGGCTGCAGTTAGCCAGATTTGCCTGCCTTCTACCTCAAGGCTGATGCTTACTGTGTCTGCGTCGCTGAAATTGGATAACAGAAAGTAAGAGAAGGTCTTTTTAACAAGGATGCAAGCTCTGGTCCTACCTATAGTTGGGGTCTTAACCACCTGGTAGACATCAGAAGTTAGTCCGCACACCTTGTTGCCGACGATCCAAGGTTCTTGGATTAATACGAGCTCTTCTGCTGTTTCGCCGAGGCGCAAGAGGAGGGCAGCCGAAGCTGCCTTAGAGTGATGCAGGTTGATTTGAAGAACCCGCATCATCAAAAATTTACAGGTCAGTGTCAGAGCCCTCGTCCATCGCCACTGTCTCTACGCGTTCGGGAGCGGCGATGACTGTAATGTCAAGTGCCGCGTCCTCCGCATCAGAGTCCAGTAGCTGGCTCTCGGACTGGTGCACCCACCGGCCGAAGGTGGACCCGACGAAGCCCGACACCGAAGGTGTGTCGCTCTCGGAGTCTTCGTTCGCGGTCTCATACCCGACCAATGATTGCGCCTTCCCAGCAGGTTCACTCAAGGTGCTTCCCGTGGGACCTTCACCGCCTGAGACGTTATTGTAACGCGGCAACAACTTTAGAGTTGTCTGGTTTGATACGACTTCTCAAGGCGACTTTTATGTCGTTAATACAGTTTACTTGTGTAGGGATCGCTTCGCGAGCTTTTCCCTCGAGTTTAGATTTTACAAATGAAATAAAAGTGGCGTTAAGGCTGTCGTCACTGAAACCTTCAATTAAATCTATCTTATCTATGAAAGATTCCAGAACCAACGGATCGCCGTTGTAATTCTCACGAATTATTGAAGCACTGAGGCTGACAAAACTTGTCTTTTGCTCTACCGTGGCCATTTCAAAAAGTTGATCAAGACGGAAAAAAATATTAGGTGAAGTACAAATTGGTGGATTTTCGCAAACTGCTAATGAGCTTTTGAATGTTGGCAACCCTATATTTCCTTTTGTGTCAGAAGTCTCTGAGTTTTCAGATACGTTATCAAAAAATTTTATTTCTAAATCGTCTTTACAAAAAGAAACGATAGCTAATGGTTCTATTGGAACTTCAATTTGACAATTTAATCGAGAAAAACATTTAATTAATTGGTATTTGCAACGTGATAACTTTACTTCAGCTTCTTTAAGGTTACACTCTGAATTATGAGCAGATATGTACAACACTATATCGTTGTATGCCGCAATAAGTGTAAGCTTATATTCTTTTAACTTGTTTGCATTAGTTGACAACGGTCGATTCTACAAAATTCGTTTGGTTACTTTAAAAAATTCCAACTTTTTATTTTTAAAAACTTTATCGAAATCTGTCATAACAGGTTAACCTTAGGAAAATATTGAATAAGCGTAAGAAATCACGAAATGAGACACCCTGTACCAGGTTCAGAGACAAAATGAAATATGTATGGAATTGCCAAAAGAAATTTTAAGAAAATTTCCACGAAAATAAAAATGAAAAATTGATTAACGGAATGTTTCAGAAGTTTACTGAAATACCGGTTGTAAAAATCACACTATTGGCTTTAAGTCACTTTATAAAATACCTAACCTCTGATGTTCACATGCAACCAAAACAAGAATACCTAGTATTTCCGAATACTCTTTATGTTTATAAACCATCTCAACAATTTAACAAATTTTCCGAAACAAATGTAATATTACGCTATATTAACATTAGTTCTTAGCAAAAGTAGTTATAGTCGATTTTAGGCATAGTTTTAAATTTAGTTTGATACTAACTTTAAGTAAAATCAACTTTATCAGGGATAGGAAAAGGAGTTTTAACAAAAATAGTTAGTAGTATTAAGGGGTTGTATTTAAAGTTGTTTAAACTATTAAACAAAGTAAAAATGTAATCTATGATTCGCTTAATTCGCGCTTTTGTTAGCCATAAACAACCATGAACAAACACTCACGCACAATTGCATCGGCAATAAAATAGTATTAATCACTTACTGTTAAGTTAAACTAAGCTTAAAACACAACCTAAACTTAGCTTTAAACACCGTTTGAGAAAAATTTTAGATTAAGGAATGTTGTAGTTTTAAGTAGGTAAATTAAACTTTGTTGTATATAGTATGTAGTTGTAGCTTATAGCATTAATTAACTAAGCTAGTGTAGTTTTATGTATATACTAACTTCTAAAGTAAATGTAGATATAGTTTGTGTTTAATGTAATAATTTAGCTTTAAGTATTAAATTTAGCATTATTTTTACACTTTCCGTTCTGTTTTAACAAAATTAGTTTTAAGTAGTTAACACTTTTACGAATTATGTATTGTTATTACATTATTTCGACCCACTGTAGGTTTAAGTTTACAAATTAACTATATTTTTAAGTTACTAACAATGCTCCCGCGCCGCAGTCTCAGCATATGAAATTTAATTACCGTGCTCCAACGCCGAAGCCAAAGGGAAATTGGGGTTATGTTGAAATGTTAATACATTTATATGTACTAGTATATCCCATGGTCGAAATTCGACCACCTTAAATTAGTTTAACTTATTAAATCCTCTGTTCGCATTTTTCTCCAGTACCTAATGCCTAGAGGCATAAATATTGGAGACATTTTTATTGCTGAAAATAATTATTTATAGTTGAGTTATTGAGAGTCGCTTTCATAAAAGCTGGTTTACTCTAAAGCCGGGTAATTTGACAACTAACCAAAAAAAATCCGTCCATTAAAGACCAGTAATCATTAATAGGAGATGGCAAAAACGGTACTTTAAAATGTTTGAAAGTCCACCATCAGACCCACCACTCCTTTCATATTACGTCAATATTTCAATAAACAAAATTAAATTTCATGGGCATATACCAACAACATAGTTAGACTTATAATATATATAATGGTCACATAGAATGATGCCATATCGAACAAAATTGGCGATATGGATTGAAACGAATGAAAGTTCATTTTGAGATTCCGTTAACTTCTTAACATTTGCCGGTTTCCAAATTGTGTTTTTTTTTTGGTATACAGACAGTTTTCTCAATTTTTCTTTTAGTTGTATATTTTTTTAAGTCCGTATAGCGGGAGAATATTACAACTTAGACATATGATGGTTTTCTGGTTTTTTTCGTCAAATTCAACTCGGAAATATTGAAAACACATAACCTAACTGGCCCAATTTAATATTGGGGTATATGTCGACTCTTTTACAAATAAAAATTTTTAGTAAGAAAATAGTTGATGTCTTTAGGAAAATTAACGCAATTTCAAACTATTTCGTGAATATAAAATTGAAGAAGCTACAAACTGCGTTTTTACTTTTTGTAGGTATATTAAATATGATATATTTCTTAAAAAATATATACTGATAAATTGAAATAATTTTTTAGCTTTTTTTTCAAACAATTCGGTTATTTCACTCGAAAAAAGATGTCATAAACCGAAAAATATTGAAATATTGGGTTATATGTCGACTCTTTTACAAATGAAAAGTTTTAGGAAGAAAATAGTTGATGTCTTTAGGAAAATTAACGCAATTTCAAACTATTTCGTGAATATAAAATTGAAGAACTACAAACTGCGTTTTTACTTTTTATATATTAAATATGATATATTTCTTAAAAAATATATATTGATAAATTGAAATAATTTTTTAGCTTTTTTTTACAAAAAATTTGGTTTTTTCAGTCGAAGATGGATGTCAGAAACAGAAAAATATTGAAATATTGGGTTATATGTCGACTCTTTTACAAATAAAAATTTTTAGGAAGAAAATAGTTGATGTCTTTAGGAAAATTAACGCAATTTCAAACTATTTCGTGAATATAAAATTGAAGAACTACAAACTGCGTTTTTACTTTTTCCATATTAAATATGATAGATTTCTTAAAAAATATAAATTTATAAATATTGATAAATTGGAATAATTTTTTAGATTTTATTCAAAAAATTTGAGTTTTTCACTCCAAGATAGATGTCATAAACACAATAAACAGAAAAATATTGGATTACAAATATAATAAATAAAAAAAAAAAATATAATAAAAAGTTTTCGTATATTCTAAGGCAAATTCAATATAGTAAAAAAAAAAAAAAACTTTACCTGCCCTGAACACGTTCTTGAACATAAGAACGCACGCATCATAGCCGGCACGCTCACCACCTGCGCCACTGCTGTATGTACAACAAAAAAGTCAAATACTGTAGTTAACAGCTTTGGGTTTTGGTGAAAACTTTGGTGAATTATTACAAATTAGTGAAGCATTTTTTGTTAAATATAATATGCCTATGCAAAGCTCCTGGCCCATGAAAACATATAAAAATATATAATAATTGGAGTTATGCATTGTTTTATGAGATACACTCTGGCAATTGATTGTATGGAAAAAATGTTAGCCTATTAATATATAGATAATGGTCACATAGAATGATGCCATATCGAACAAAATTGGCGATATGGATTGAAACGAATGAAAGTTCATTTTGAGATTCCGTTAACTTCTTAACATTTGCCGGTTTCCAAATTGTGTTTTTTTTTTGATATACAGACAGTTTTCTCAATTTTTCTTTTAGTTGTATATTTTTTGAAGTCCGTATAGCGGGAGAATATTACAACTTAGACATATGATGGTTTTCTGGTTTTTTTCGTCAAATTCAACTCGGAAATATTGAAAACACATAACCTAACTGGCCCAATTTAATATTGGGGTATATGTCGACTCTTTTACAAATAAAAATTTTTAGTAAGAAAATAGTTGATGTCTTTAGGAAAATTAACGCAATTTCAAACTATTTCGTGAATATAAAATTGAAGAAGCTACAAACTGCGTTTTTACTTTTTGTAGGTATATTAAATATGATATATTTCTTAAAAAATATATACTGATAAATTGAAATAATTTTTTAGCTTTTTTTTCAAACAATTCGGTTTTTTCACTCGAAAAAAGATGTCATAAACCGAAAAATATTGAAATATTGGGTTATATGTCGACTCTTTTACAAATGAAAAGTTTTAGGAAGAAAATAGTTGATGTCTTTAGGAAAATTAACGCAATTTCAAACTATTTCGTGAATATAAAATTGAAGAACTACAAACTGCGTTTTTACTTTTTATATATTAAATATGATATATTTCTTAAAAAATATATATTGATAAATTAAAATAATTTTTTAGCTTTTTTTTACAAAAAGTTTGGTTTTTTCAGTCGAAGATGGATGTCAGAAACAGAAAAATATTGAAATATTGGGTTATATGTCGACTCTTTTACAAATAAAAATTTTTAGGAAGAAAATAGTTGATGTCTTTAGGAAAATTAACGCAATTTCAAACTATTTCGTGAATATAAAATTGAAGAACTACAAACCGAAAAATATTGAAATATTGGGTTATATGTCGACTCTTTTACAAATGAAAAGTTTTAGGAAGAAAATAGTTGATGTCTTTAGGAAAATTAACGCAATTTCAAACTATTTCGTGAATATAAAATTGAAGAACTACAAACTGCGTTTTTACTTTTTATATATTAAATATGATATATTTCTTAAAAAATATATATTGATAAATTGAAATAATTTTTTAGCTTTTTTTTACAAAAAATTTGGTTTTTTCAGTCGAAGATGGATGTCAGAAACAGAAAAATATTGAATATAAAATTGAAGAACTACAAACTGCGTTTTTACTTTTTATATATTAAATATGATATATTTCTTAAAAAATATATATTGATAAATTGAAATAATTTTTTAGCTTTTTTTTACAAAAAATTTGGTTTTTTCAGTCGAAGATGGATGTCAGAAACAGAAAAATATTGAAATATTGGGTTATATGTCGACTCTTTTACACATAAAAATTTTTAGGAAGAAAATAGTTGATGTCTTTAGGAAAATTAACGCAATTTCAAACTATTTCGTGAATATAAAATTGAAGAACTACAAACTGCGTTTTTACTTTTTCCATATTAAATATGATAGATTTCTTAAAAAATATAAATTTATAAATATTGATAAATTGGAATAATTTTTTAGATTTTATTCAAAAAATTTGAGTTTTTCACTCCAAGATAGATGTCATAAACATAATAAACAGAAAAATATTGGATTACAAATATAATAAATTAAAAAAAAAAATATAATAAAAAGTTTTCGTATATTCTAAGGCAAATTCAATTTAGTAAAAAAAAAAAAAAAACTTTACCTGCCCTGAATACGTTCTTGAACATAAGAACGCACGCATCATAGCCGGCACGCTCACCACCTGCGCCACTGCTGTATGTACAACAAAAAAGTCAAATACTGTAGTTAACAGCTTTGGGTTTTGGTGAAAACTTTGGTGAATTATTACAAATTAGTGAAGCATTTTTTGTTAAATATAATATGCCTATGCAAAGCTCCTGGCCCATGAAAACATATCAAAATATATAATAATTGGAGTTATGCATTGTTTTATGAGATACACTCTGGCAATTGATTGTATGGAAAAAATGTTAGCCTATTAATATATAGATATATTTCTCAAAAAATATATATTGATAAATTGAAATTATTTTTTAGCTTTTTTTTACAAAAAATTTGGTTTTTTCAGTCGAAGATGGATGTCAGAAACAGGAAAATATTGAAATATTGGGTTATATGTCGACTCTTTTACAAATAAAAATTTTTAGGAAGAAAATAGTTGATGTCTTTAGGAAAATTAACGCAATTTCAAACTATTTCGTGAATATAAAATTGAAGAACTACAAACTGCGTTTTTACTTTTTCCATATTAAATATGATAGATTTCTTAAAAAATATAAATTTATAAATATTGATAAATTGGAATAATTTTTTAGATTTTATTCAAAAAATTTGAGTTTTTCACTCCAAGATAGATGTCATAAACACAATAAACAGAAAAATATTGGATTACAAATATAATAAATAAAAAAAAAAAATATAATAAAAAGTTTTCGTATATTCTAAGGCAAATTCAATATAGTAAAAAAAAAAAAAAAACTTTACCTGCCCTGAACACGTTCTTGAACATAAGAACGCACGCATCATAGCCGGCACGCTCACCACCTGCGCCACTGCTGTATGTACAACAAAAAAGTCAAATACTGTAGTTAACAGCTTTGGGTTTTGGTGAAAACTTTGGTGAATTATTACAAATTAGTGAAGCATTTTTTGTTAAATATAATATGCCTATGCAAAGCTCCTGGCCCATGAAAACATATAAAAATATATAATAATTGGAGTTATGCATTGTTTTATGAGATACACTCTGGCAATTGATTGTATGGAAAAAATGTTAGCCTATTAATATATAGATAATGGTCACATAGAATGATGCCATATCGAACAAAATTGGCGATATGGATTGAAACGAATGAAAGTTCATTTTGAGATTCCGTTAACTTCTTAACATTTGCCGGTTTCCAAATTGTGTTTTTTTTTGATATACAGACAGTTTTCTCAATTTTTCTTTTAGTTGTATATTTTTTGAAGTCCGTATAGCGGGAGAATATTACAACTTAGACATATGATGGTTTTCTGGTTTTTTTCGTCAAATTCAACTCGGAAATATTGAAAACACATAACCTAACTGGCCCAATTTAATATTGGGGTATATGTCGACTCTTTTACAAATAAAAATTTTTAGTAAGAAAATAGTTGATGTCTTTAGGAAAATTAACGCAATTTCAAACTATTTCGTGAATATAAAATTGAAGAAGCTACAAACTGCGTTTTTACTTTTTGTAGGTATATTAAATATGATATATTTCTTAAAAAATATATACTGATAAATTGAAATAATTTTTTAGCTTTTTTTTCAAACAATTCGGTTTTTTCACTCGAAAAAAGATGTCATAAACCGAAAAGTATTGAAATATTGGGTTATATGTCGACTCTTTTACAAATGAAAAGTTTTAGGAAGAAAATAGTTGATGTCTTTAGGAAAATTAACGCAATTTCAAACTATTTCGTGAATATAAAATTGAAGAACTACAAACTGCGTTTTTACTTTTTATATATTAAATATGATATATTTCTTAAAAAATATATATTGATAAATTAAAATAATTTTTTAGCTTTTTTTTACAAAAAGTTTGGTTTTTTCAGTCGAAGATGGATGTCAGAAACAGAAAAATATTGAAATATTGGGTTATATGTCGACTCTTTTACAAATAAAAATTTTTAGGAAGAAAATAGTTGATGTCTTTAGGAAAATTAACGCAATTTCAAACTATTTCGTGAATATAAAATTGAAGAACTACAAACTGCGTTTTTACTTTTTCCATATTAAATATGATAGATTTCTTAAAAAATATAAATTTATAAATATTGATAAATTGGAATAATTTTTTAGATTTTATTCAAAAAATTTGAGTTTTTCACTCCAAGATAGATGTCATAAACATAATAAACAGAAAAATATTGGATTACAAATATAATAAATTAAAAAAAAAAATATAATAAAAAGTTTTCGTATATTCTAAGGCAAATTCAATTTAGTAAAAAAAAAAAAAAAACTTTACCTGCCCTGAACACGTTCTTGAACATAAGAACGCACGCATCATAGCCGGCACGCTCACCACCTGCGCCACTGCTGTATGTACAACAAAAAAGTCAAATACTGTAGTTAACAGCTTTGGGTTTTGGTGAAAACTTTGGTGAATTATTACAAATTAGTGAAGCATTTTTTGTTAAATATAATATGCCTATGCAAAGCTCCTGGCCCATGAAAACATATCAAAATATATAATAATTGGAGTTATGCATTGTTTTATGAGATACACTCTGGCAATTGATTGTATGGAAAAAATGTTGGCCTATTAATATATAGATAATGGTCACGAAACGAATGAAAGTTCATTTTGAGATTCCGTTAACTTCTTAACATTTGCCGGTTTCCAAATTGTGTTTTTTTTTTGATATACAGACAGTTTTCTCAATTTTTCTTTTAGTTGTATATTTTTTGAAGTCCGTATAGCGGGAGAATATTACAACTTAGACATATGATGGTTTTCTGGTTTTTTTCGTCAAATTCAACTCGGAAATATTGAAAACACATAACCTAACTGGCCCAATTTAATATTGGGGTATATGTCGACTCTTTTACAAATAAAAATTTTTAGTAAGAAAATAGTTGATGTCTTTAGGAAAATTAACGCAATTTCAAACTATTTCGTGAATATAAAATTGAAGAAGCTACAAACTGCGTTTTTACTTTTTGTAGGTATATTAAATATGATATATTTCTTAAAAAATATATACTGATAAATTGAAATAATTTTTTAGCTTTTTTTTCAAACAATTCGGTTTTTTCACTCGAAAAAAGATGTCATAAACCGAAAAATATTGAAATATTGGGTTATATGTCGACTCTTTTACAAATGAAAAGTTTTAGGAAGAAAATAGTTGATGTCTTTAGGAAAATTAACGCAATTTCAAACTATTTCGTGAATATAAAATTGAAGAACTACAAACTGCGTTTTTACTTTTTATATATTAAATATGATATATTTCTTAAAAAATATATATTGATAAATTAAAATAATTTTTTAGCTTTTTTTACAAAAAGTTTGGTTTTTTCAGTCGAAGATGGATGTCAGAAACAGAAAAATATTGAAATATTGGGGTATATGTCGACTCTTTTACAAATAAAAATTTTTAGTAAGAAAATAGTTGATGTCTTTAGGAAAATTAACGCAATTTCAAACTATTTCGTGAATATAAAATTGAAGAAGCTACAAACTGCGTTTTTACTTTTTGTAGGTATATTAAATATGATATATTTCTTAAAAAATATATACTGATAAATTGAAATAATTTTTTAGCTTTTTTTTCAAACAATTCGGTTTTTTCACTCGAAAAAAGATGTCATAAACCGAAAAATATTGAAATATTGGGTTATATGTCGACTCTTTTACAAATGAAAAGTTTTAGGAAGAAAATAGTTGATGTCTTTAGGAAAATTAACGCAATTTCAAACTATTTCGTGAATATAAAATTGAAGAACTACAAACTGCGTTTTTACTTTTTATATATTAAATATGATATATTTCTTAAAAAATATATATTGATAAATTAAAATAATTTTTTAGCTTTTTTTTACAAAAAGTTTGGTTTTTTCAGTCGAAGATGGATGTCAGAAACAGAAAAATATTGAAATATTGGGTTATATGTCGACTCTTTTACAAATAAAAATTTTTAGGAAGAAAATAGTTGATGTCTTTAGGAAAATTAACGCAATTTCAAACTATTTCGTGAATATAAAATTGAAGAACTACAAACTGCGTTTTTACTTTTTCCATATTAAATATGATAGATTTCTTAAAAAATATAAATTTATAAATATTGATAAATTGGAATAATTTTTTAGATTTTATTCAAAAAATTTGAGTTTTTCACTCCAAGATAGATGTCATAAACATAATAAACAGAAAAATATTGGATTACAAATATAATAAATTAAAGAAAAAAAATATAATAAAAAGTTTTCGTATATTCTAAGGCAAATTCAATTTAGTAAAAAAAAAAAAAAAAACTTTACCTGCCCTGAACACGTTCTTGAACATAAGAACGCACGCATCATAGCCGGCACGCTCACCACCTGCGCCACTGCTGTATGTACAACAAAAAAGTCAAATACTGTAGTTAACAGCTTTGGGTTTTGGTGAAAACTTTGGTGAATTATTACAAATTAATGAAGCATTTTTTGTTAAATATAATATGCCTATGCAAAGCTCCTGGCCCATGAAAACATATCAAAATATATAATAATTGGAGTTATGCATTGTTTTATGAGATACACTCTGGCAATTGATTGTATGGAAAAAATGTTAGCCTATTAATATATAGATAATGGTCACATAGAATGATGCCATATCGAACAAAATTGGCGATATGGATTGAAACGAATGAAAGTTCATTTTGAGATTCCGTTAACTTCTTAACATTTGCCGGTTTCCAAATTGTGTTTTTTTTTTGGTATACAGACAGTTTTCTCAATTTTTCTTTTAGTTGTATATTTTTTGAAGTCCGTATATCGGGAGAATATTACAACTTAGACATATGATGGTTTTCTGGTTTTTTTCGTCAAATTCAACTCGGAAATATTGAAAACACATAACCTAACTGGCCCAATTTAATATTGGGGTGTATGTCGACTCTTTTAGAAATAAAAATTTTTAGTAAGAAAATAGTTGATGTCTTTAGGAAAATTAACGCAATTTCAAACTATTTCGTGAATATAAAATTGAAGAAGCTACAAACTGCGTTTTTACTTTTTGTAGGTATATTAAATATGGTATATTTCTTAAAAAATATATACTGATAAATAGAAATAATTTTTTAGCTTTTTTTTCAAACAATTCGGTTTTTTCACTCGAAAAAAGATGTCATAAACCGAAAAATATTGAAATATTGGGTTATATGTCGACTCTTTTACAAATGAAAAGTTTTAGGAAGAAAATAGTTGATGTCTTTAGGAAAATTAACGCAATTTCAAACTATTTCGTGAATATAAAATTGAAGAACTACAAACTGCGTTTTTACTTTTTATATATTAAATATGATATATTTCTTAAAAAATATATATTGATAAATTGAAATAATTTTTTAGCTTTTTCTCTTCTTTTTCTTAAAAAATATATACTGATAAATAGAAATAATTTTTTAGCTTTTTTTTCAAACAATTCGGTTTTTTCACTCGAAAAAAGATGTCATAAACCGAAAAATATTGAAATATTGGGTTATATGTCGACTCTTTTACAAATGAAAAGTTTTAGGAAGAAAATAGTTGATGTCTTTAGGAAAATTAACGCAATTTCAAACTATTTCGTGAATATAAAATTGAAGAACTACAAACTGCGTTTTTACTTTTTATATATTAAATATGATATATTTCTTAAAAAATATATATTGATAAATTGAAATAATTTTTTAGCTTTTTTTTACAAAAAATTTGGTTTTTTCAGTCGAAGATGGATGTCAGAAACAGAAAAATATTGAATATAAAATTGAAGAACTACAAACTGCGTTTTTACTTTTTATATATTAAATATGATATATTTCTTAAAAAATATATATTGATAAATTGAAATAATTTTTTAGCTTTTTTTTACAAAAAATTTGGTTTTTTCAGTCGAAGATGGATGTCAGAAACAGAAAAATATTGAAATATTGGGTTATATGTCGACTCTTTTACAAATAAAAATTTTTAGGAAGAAAATAGTTGATGTCTTTAGGAAAATTAACGCAATTTCAAACTATTTCGTGAATATAAAATTGAAGAACTACAAACTGCGTTTTTACTTTTTCCATATTAAATATGATAGATTTCTTAAAAAATATAAATTTATAAATATTGATAAATTGGAATAATTTTTTAGATTTTATTCAAAAAATTTGAGTTTTTCACTCCAAGATAGATGTCATAAACATAATAAACAGAAAAATATTGGATTACAAATATAATAAATTAAAAAAAAAAATATAATAAAAAGTTTTCGTATATTCTAAGGCAAATTCAATTTAGTAAAAAAAAAAAAAAAAAACTTTACCTGCCCTGAACACGTTCTTGAACATAAGAACGCACGCATCATAGCCGGCACGCTCACCACCTGCGCCACTGCTGTATGTACAACAAAAAAGTCAAATACTGTAGTTAACAGCTTTGGGTTTTTGGTGAAAACTTTGGTGAATTATTACAAATTAGTGAAGCATTTTTTGTTAAATATAATATGCCTATGCAAAGCTCCTGGCCCATGAAAACATATAATAATTGGAGTTATGCATTGTTTTATGAGATACACTCTGGCAATTGATTGTATGGAAAAAATGTTAGCCTATTAATATATAGATGTTGAGGTGGCGTGTCTTTGCCGCCCGTTAAGTAAATGCAATAAAATTTAAGTGTGAGCGTGTGTGTATATGTGGCGTGCCTTTGGTGCCCGTTACGTAAGAAAATGGCGTTTTGGGGTTATTTTACCCATGTAGCAGGGTACACCTTGAGGTGCTCCAAAAATATAGCGTAAATATATAGTGACTGGACGGGCCGTCACAGTCGCCATGTAATATAAGTGTAGTTTCCAAATATATATTTACCACGCCGGTCGCCAGGTCGCCAGGTCGCCATGTAATATATGGGAATGTATATTTTAGGTGAAGGTATACTTGCACCGCTCCAGCTGGTTGCTTCGTAAAATAATGAAACTCAATGTTACTTTAAAACTTAGCCAATATGGCTTCAAGCAATTTATTTAAACTTTTATTAATATTTGATTAAACTTTTCTAATGAGACGCGTCAGTAAGTGGTAGAGTATATATCTATAATGCGCTTAAGATGGTGGAACTGCCTATCGGCAGATGTTGGCTGCTGTCGATAATACAGTCGGTAATACAGTCGCTTAAGCCCCACACAGATGGAAGGGCATTGCCATCATTGCTATTGGTGACTATGTAATGACACTGTCACATAGCATTACAGCACTTCAATGCTCGTAGCCTATATAATGATAAGAAGTACTATGTTAGGGATATATTTTCCGATTCGAACGTTATTTGTGTATCGGAAACACGGTTTTCCTGTGACTTTGCTGATGCTAACTATGGTATTCCTAACTATAGTATTCTCACTCGTGCTGAAAAAACGCTAAGAAGGGTGAAGTTGTTGCAATTTATTGTTAGTCCACTTTGAAAATTAATATTTTATCAAAATCTACAAACTCCGAGACGGAGTTTCTTATAGTAGAAATATCGGACATGGCTGCTAAAGTGCTACTATCCTGTGTATACAACCCCCAGAAGTCGTATTTGCTAAACACATTTTTTACTGAATTATCTCCTTTCTTAATTGATTTCTAGCGTTTTATTATTTGTGGTGATTTTAACGTTAATCTGCTATCAAACGACATTCGCACTAGTGAACTACTTGATCATGTTGCTGCAGCTGGTCTTAGATGGTCTGCTAGATATATTTATCCTGTTACTCGAAGTCCGAGTTGCTAATAACTCCTGTCCCTGGTTCAACAGCAAAGTAAGATCTGCTATAAAACTTCGAAATAATCTTTACTCAAAATGGAAAAATACTAAAACCGACACAGCTTGGTCGCTGTATAAAAATGCAAGTAATAATGCAACCTACGTTACGAGAAAAGCAAAGCAGATGTATTGTACGAAGAAGTTGGATCCGTCACTTCCATCAAGAGAATTGTGGTGCAACCTAAAGTATCTGAACATCCATGAAAAACAGAAGACTGAGTGCCAAATTCACCCTAATACGCTGAATGATTACTATAAGAGCTCAAGTTGTATTCAAAACAGAGTAGTAATTTTGAACCCGGAAAGCCAATTTTTATCAAATAATAGATTTCAGTTCTGTACGGTGCACGACAAAGATGTCTTTGAATCCCTCATAAACATAAAGTCCAATGCTATTGGGGAGGACAGCATAGGAGCCCTCACGCACATAATAAACCATCGCTTCACTACATCGTGTTTCCCAAATGAGTGGAAAAAGGCATTTATTGTTCCTTTGATTATAGACCTATTAGCATTAATCCGGCCTTTGCTAGAGTGTGCGAATCCTTGATATCAGCTCTTATTTCATAGTTTGTTAAAGCAAATAACCTCTTAAGCCCGCTGCAGTCTGGATTTCGACCCAAGCACAGCTGCTCTACGGCTATGCTTCAAATACGGGATGACGTTAGAGTCAAGTTCGAAAATGGGGAATTAACGCTTCTTTGTCTATTAGATTTTTCGAAGGCATTTGACTTGTTTAACCATAGTCTTCTATGTGAACAACTTAATTTCTACTCTGGAGCTCGGTTAAGCTTATGACTAGCTTGCAGAAAGGACTCAGAAAGAGGCATGCAAAGGCTCTTCATCCTTAGTCCTAGTATTGTTTCCTCCGGTGTGCCGCAGGGCTCTGTGCTTGGTCCTTTTCTGTTCAGTCTCTTTGTCAACGATGTATTCTCTAGGTTTCAGTATGTTAATGCGGATGACATTCAGTTATACATATCAAGCTCTGTGGGCTTGTTGAAGACTTGTGCTTTAAAATAAACAGTGACTTGTCTACTATCTCTAAATGGGACGACGATTACCATTTCTGCTTAAATGCTAAAAAATCTTATGATGCAAGATATAGTAGTGGTGTTATGCATACCGAAGACATTGCTAAGCTTTTCGTTGGCAGCAATGGCCTTTCTTTCACCGATAAAATAAAAAATTTTGGCTTTCTGGGTCACTTGCCATATCTTCGGATCTAATAGAGATAAACGCTTCGGGATTTCAGCAAAATGATTTAAATGATTTAGTGAATTAATATCTTACATAAAACACATATTTAAATTTCGCTATTTCCGTCATGTCCTATTTATAATAAAACCTTTATAACATTGGGCAAACATTTAGTCCCGTCTTGACGGTTTACGTTTTTTCGTCTTACAGTTTTGTTAAATACTTTTCATCAAGGCAGAGCGGTTGTTTAGGCCACCGGCCTAAATATATCGGTCGCCCCTCGTAGTACATACTAGTATCTGCCCGAGCGACTTTTTTATTATCTTTTCGCCCGATAAGAGCTCTTACCCCTTCGAAGCCTACGAAAGTAGGCATTCGGCGGCGGTACAGAGCTAAGTTTTATCTGAAGGCGCTTTCACTTCTGTTTTGAGCACGAATCAAATCATCAGCAGCCACTCCAGGTAAGATCAATTCCTAGTAATTCTTCAATTCAATACTTCCATTTCCGTAAAATTAATCATCCACTATTGTCAAATATTAATTATCCATTTTCACAAAATAGTACTTGTACGCCTTAATTGTCCAATAATTAAGGTTGTACATTATACTCAATAAAGAGATTCACTTATTGTATTGTATTTATATTTGAAATACAGTGTTTTATTATTTATTCATTCGCTGCCCTTTCTTTCACTTTTTTCGTTACATATTATTACGTGCGAGCAACCCCGCCATTACCCGGGCTCGCCGTAACATTTGGTCCATCGCGCCTGGAAATCCAAAAAATCCAGCATATAAAAATCCAGCAACTTAAAAACCAGAACATAAAAATCCATCATCAAAAAAAAGCGCACCGCAACAATTTAAAATTCAATGCAATAAATTAAGGCGACTTCATAGAAACAAGCGAGCGACTAGCCGTCAACAACAGCGAGTGACACCAACACATTCACACTGATAGTTACTTATGTTATAATACATCCACATCATATCATCACATCATCACATCATACCATCAGTCCATTGCTCACATCAACACATCACATAACACCAATCACTACAGTCCATCTGATCTCACAACAAATACAGTCCATTACACCAGTTTTCATCACTCAAGGTACGTGATTGATTTTAGTTCATGCACCATTTTTTTTTTTTATACGTGCAAAACGTAGTGAACTTTGAGAGTGATCTCTTTTTAAAAACAAAGTAAGTGAATACACCATGTTCTCGATAGCACACTTTCGCCTTTTGACTATCGGTTAAGTCCCCCTCCAGTGGTAAGACTTATCCGACACAGCTCAAGGCAAGCAGTCAGCGAATTTTTTTTGTTTTTTTTTATATAAACACGTATCACTGCACTGAATATCTCCTGTGGAAATTTTCTCCAAATAACTTTAAAATTTCACTTAGTTGATGCTTTTTAAAGAGCGATCCATCACAAAGTTCACATCACATCATTCAGTCTATATACTCATCACAACGTTGGGTGGCTTGTGGGCATAAATACTTAAAGCGTACACAGGCAACAAGTGTCGTTTAATTTAATACATCAATTGTATCGTTCAAAAATTTTTAATAAATAATTATCACTAGTCCACGATTATCTGGACAAATACAACTGCGTTAGTTTTTTCTTGGAAATTGCACTTTATTTTACCTGGTTTGGCTATACAGGGTTCACAATGCCCAAAGCACATTAAATCTGTACCGAGATTTCTATCTGTGCCACATACACTTTGTTGATACATTAAGTCTTCAGAGACTTTTATTTGTTATCACCATACACTTTGGAAGCACATCAAATCTTCAGAGATTTTTACCAGCGCTATACACACGTTTATTAGTTCACTAAATCTTCAGGGGTTTACTCGTTCCATAAACACTTTTGAAACATAAAATCTTCAGAGATTTCTATCTGTTTCATATACACCGTTGTTGAGATTTTGTTCGGTTCCCACGCACTTTTAAAGACATATTTTTGTCTTTTGAAACATTTAATCTTCAGAGATTTCTATCTGTTTCATATACACTGTTGATGATACTCTAAATCTTCAGAGATTTAGATCGGTTTCACACACATTTTTAAAAACATATTTTGTACAACATAACTTATACACCAAATCTCCAGAGATTCGAATCCATATCATCGTTTTATAAAAATTTCGCTTATCCCAAAGCAAGACACCTTCCTGAGTCATTACTGTCCGCTCTTGGTTTCACTGTAAATATACAAAATATTCAAACATATAAAGAAAATGGAGACCTATATTCGTCAATCCGACTGCATAGTGGAGTTCGGGCAAGAATTCAGCTCGCAGACCATAGAAGAAATGGACAAATACACCCTTGCAATACAGCAAGAGGAGCTGAAGGCATTATGGAAGAAAACGAAATCGTCTTACGACAGCCTTCTGGCCTCGGACAAGACCAGTAAGGAAGATTTGCAGTCCATAAAGCAAAAAAACAAGGCGAGTTTCGCATGCAGCCATTACCACCTCCAAAAGATATTGAAACACCCAGTCGTGAGTCTAATATTCGTCTTCCGCCCTGCGACACCGATGTGTTTAAGGGTGATTATTTATCATGGCCAACATTTAGAGACATGTTCACGGCCATATACATCCTAAACAAACGCCTTTCCCCGGTTGAGAAATTGTATCACCTCAACCAAAAAACCCAAGGGGAGGCAAAGGAAATAGTACGTAGGTGTCCATTGACCAACGAAGGCTTTACTACAGCATGGAAGAATTTGAGCGACAGCTACGAGAACAAACGTATCCTAGTCAATACCCAGCTGAAATCCCTATTCAGCCTGACCGCGGTAGAAAAGGAATGCGGTACACAAATAAAACAATTACAAAGAGACATAAACAATTGCATTTCAGCACTTCAATGTCATCAAATTGACATATCCCACTGGGATGCAATAATTACATATTTATGCTCCACCAAACTTCCCGAGTGTACTCTGGCTCTCTGGGAACAGACCATTGAGAACAAAACAGAGATACCATAATGGGAAGATATGGACAAGTTCCTCTCCAACCGCGTCCAAACGTTGGAAACTGTTTCTGACCTCAGGGGTAGCAAATCATTGACAGAACCCAGGAGTCAAAATAATACACGACAAACGCCTGCGAAACTTGGAGTATACCAAGCCAGCACCCCAACAGCTTCGTGTAAAATGTGCAACAGTAGGGAGCACAAATTACGAAATTGCCAAAAATTCCGTGGGCTAACAATATCAGATAGAATAGCCTACATCAAGAGCAACAACTGTTGCTTGAACTGCCTGTCGGCTGGACACACGGTCACACGATGCACGAGTTCCTTTAACTGCAGCTCGTGCCACGCAAAGCACAACACCTTACTCCATCTGGCAACAGCTCAGCCAAAAGCAACGAACCAGAGGTGGCGGCAAAACATATCTGACGATAGGCCCACAACTTCACATCAGGCTAGGGCAAGGCTTGAATCTGCAAATAAAAACGAAAACGTTAATAAGGTTTCTACATTACATGCGAATACAACTAAGGGGGTATTGTTAGGAACTGCACGTGTAACAATCCACTATAATGGAGTGGATTTCTGTTGTTGTTGATGGACGTACATTTCTCGGCCAGGGCACTTATTAACTCCGGTTCTGAATGCTCGTTCACAACCGAAGGGCTGAAGAAAAGAATAAACCTGCAATAAACCTAAACCTAAACAATACGCCGTCAGCCGTTATTACAATAGGTTCCCTTATCAATCCTCTAGTCAACATCGATACAATGGTCCTAGTCCTACCACAACTCACCGGGAATCTTCCAACTTGCCAATTCAGCGCGTTGACCCAGCAAGCTTTCCTGGACTTGATTTTAGCAGATAAGAGGTTCTTCGCTAATGAGCCAGTCGACCTCATCCTAAGCGGTATAAGGAAGAACGTTATGAACACGCTTCTTGCCCAAGAAACCGTCTTCGGTTGGATATTAACCGGCCGGGCCGAGGCAGCACAGCCAACCAATAATAGGGTATCATTTTTCAACGAAATAAGCCTAGCAAAACAATTAACCGCTTTCTGGGAGTTGGAAGATGTGCCTAAGAAAAAATCACTGAACGAGGATAATGCCTATTGCGAGGAACTTTTCAAGGCTACAACAGAACGGGGACCTGATGGGAAGTATACAGTTGCCCTTCCATTTAAACAAGATTTCCCTAGTAACGTCTGCTTAGGGCCTTCTTTAAAGGGTGTTTGCTCTCAATTTTACAGAAATGAGACCCGTCTCTCTAAAGCACCGGACCTACAGACAGAATATAATAGAGTACTAGCGGAGTACGAAACATTAGGACATATGTCCAAGGTCCCTTCAATCGTCCCACCCCTATCTACGGATTGCTACTTCTTGCCTCATCATGCTGTCATAAAGGAAGAAAGCACAACTACTAAAGTCCGGGTGGTATTCAACGCATCGTGTCCGACCGCTAATGGCATCAGTCTGAACGACGTACTTCATAAAGGTCCAGTACTTCAGGCCGATTTAACAATACTGCTCCTCAGATGGAGATTCTATAAATATGTGTTTAATAGCGACATCGAAAAGATGTATCGTCAGATATGGGTCAACCCCAATCAGACCAAATTTCAAAGAATAGTTTTCCGGACCAGACCTGAGAATCCTATCACCGTCTACGAGTTACAGACGGTAACCTTTGGAGTTAATTGTGCTCCATATTTAGCCATCCGAACGCTGCATCAGCTAGCGGACGACGTGGAGACGTCATTACCCATCGCAGCAAATATCCTGCGAACAAGTATGTACGTCGATGATGTTCTCTCCGGAGGGCATACTATCGACTACGCTATCAAGGCTCGCGATGAAATTACGCGTGCATTACAGTCTGCGGGCTTATCCCATTGGACAATTTAGCTGTAATATGATTTACTACCTTGTATTAAAAAAAAATTTCAATAAAATGTACCAATATACATATATTAAAACTAATGCATTTTTGTGCAATTTATTTGGAAAAAATGTGTAGGTATCTCCATTTGACAATAACCACTTAAACTGGTATTTCATTAACCAATTAAGCTAATAATACTAACCATATTTTAGCCACTTTGATAACCAATTCAACAGATAATATTCACCATATGTTAGCCAAAATAAAAACCAACTGAACGAATATTTCGGCCCACTATTTAGCCAAAACAAAAACCATTTGAACAACTATTTCCAACTAGGTGTTAACCAAAACATTAACTGGTTTTGGAAAGGGAAATTTTTTAAGACTGGAAGTATTGAAAAGAACAGCTATAGTTTTTTATAATGGGAGAGTTAGATAAGTGCAAGGGAGATACGAAGTCACACATATGGTTAAAATCTTCACGCCGCCTGAACAAAAATAGCCACTTCATAGACCATATGAGAAATTAATGAGACCCACTATTTAGCTACATTGGTAACCGGTATGTGGTTTGTAGGGTGCTTGGGCACATATTTGTACACGCAAACATACATACATACATACAAAATATAAATCCACGCTCATAGGTACCTACAAGCAAAGAAAACAGGTTATCATCCGATTTCGCCCATTTTAAACACCAACCTGCCTTGGCCAGAAGTAGCCTGCATTACAAATTCCATGCAGATATCTCAGTTTTTACGCAAGTTATGTTAATTTATGTGATTTACAAAATTTTTGATATCGAAAAAGGGGGCGTGGGTATCATCCGATTTCGCCCATTTTCAATAGCAACCTACCTTGGCCAGAAAGTAGCCTGCATAACAAATTCAATGCAAATATCTCAGTTTTTACGCAAGTTATGTCAATTTATGTGATTTTCGAAGTTTTCGATATGGAAAAAGGCGTGGCTATCATCCGATTTCGAAAATTTTCACAGCAGCTCACCCTGGCCAGAAAGTAGCCTGCATTACAAATTCAATGCAAATATCTCAGTTTTTACGCAAGTTATGTTGGAAAATTCCAAAAAAATCGCATTTTTTACCGTTTAACTTTGTACCAATTCATGACCAAGAACGCCATCTGGCAACAAACAGCAACAAAGGCAATTATGTACAGCGTGTGTGTGTGTTGGTGTGCACCATCTAGCGTCATCTGGCGTTTACAGTGCCATCTACAGCCCATGGGGCGAGGTAAAATTCTGACAACTGTATTTGTATTGTATTTATTTGTTTATATTAACTCATACATTAAGTTTAACAATTAACCCGCTAAGCTTATGAGCTTGTCTGCGGGTAAACATTTCTACGACATGACTTACAAAACATTTAACAGAATTATTAGCTTAATACTATAAATTTTGCCATAAACAAAGTTTAAGTTTATGCTAGTTATTTAATAAAAATTCTATTCTAGTAGCCTAATACAATAAAATTTGATATTAACAAAGTTTATGATTAGCGCTACTAGATAAAAACTAAAATATTTTTATCGCATTTAGCGGCTAGCGAGTTACATTAAATTTGGACGAACTACTTGTAGTATGAACTAAAAACAGATTATTAGAGAATTTGATAAAATAACAATTATAAATGATGAATTAAACCTAAAGCTAGGGGCTAGGGCATGAAATTTCTACAATAAGCTTTTTATGTATGTATAAATAAGTTTTTTTCTATTAGGCCCTTTTGGCAGGTTGAGCAAGTTTGATGGTAGGTCATTTAAAAAGGTGGGTACTAGAACGGATAGTGTATTTTTTGAGAAATTATTCAATAACCTCGGTACTCTGAGTTTGTTTTGCATCTGAGCTGTAGTTCCGAGATTATGGTTAAGCTTTATTTGAAATTTTTTTTCGTCATAGAACTCATTTAGTATTGTGATTTTAAATATAGAATTGACGTCAAGAATCCCTAGTTCCCTATTCAGCGGTGTATTGACTGAGTCTACATTCTGCTTTCTAGCTAGTACTTTCAAACAGTAGTTTTGGCTCAATTGAACTCTTTTAAGGCTGGAAGCGGTTCCCCATTCTGTAATGCCGTATCGAATGTTCGATTCCGATAATGCTCTGTATGCTTGCAAAAGGACTTCATAATTGCTGCAATAGCTAAGATGCTTTATAAAGTATGCCGATTTACGCAGTTTATTTCGTAGATATAAAAGATGGTCGTTCCATTTAAAATGATCATCGAGGATAATTTTCAAGTATTTATATGCTCGTACTGTTTCAATGGTTATATCACAGGAACAAGTTGTTGTTGTAATGTTTGACGTTTGCAAATGCGGTGGTCTTAAATGCATTAATTTTGTTTTCAAAGAATTAATTAGCAATCCATTGTCATGCGACCATTTGACAACGATGTCGAGTTTGCGTTGCATAATATTTGTCGCGTCTTTTAGGTTTTTGTGCGACACTACAATAGTGGTGTCGTCAGCGTATGCAAAAACTTCACAACTTTTCAAATGTTTTATCAAGCTATTTGCATAAATTTAGTACAAAATCAATTTAGAGCCTTGGGGAACACCATACGAAACAGAGACCTCGTCGCTTAATTCGGTACAAACTTTTACTCTGTACACTCTATGTTCCAGATAGCTTCGGAACCACGCCAGGCAACTTCCTCGTATACCAGCATTTTCTAGGGCTTCTATTAACTTTACGTGGGACAAAGTGTCAAATGCTTTTGAAAAATCTATAAACAGTGCAAGGCTGTGCATGTTTCTTCCAAGGTTTTCATTAACTTTATTTGCAAACAGTCCTAAAAGCTGGTTAATATTTTTTTCTTTTTGGAAGCCATACTGATTGTGGTCGATTATTTTATATTTTTCTATAAAATCAGTCAGTGTCGTTGCTACAACTTCTTCCAATATTTTTTCCATCACGGGCAGGATTGCAATAGGATGATAATTTTTCGGATCTGATTTAAGTCCTGACTTATATATTGGTCTGATAACTGAGATCTTTAAGGCTTCGGGTACAGTGGACTGCCTTAGACTAAGGTTAACAAGTTTAGTTATCACTGGTGTTATCACAGATACATTTTGTTTTATATCTATAGATCTAATACCGTCAAGTCCAGGGCTTTTATGATCGTCAAGTCTGAGTATAATTTTATAAATTTCATCTTCGCTTATCTCGTCTATGTAAATTGAGTTTGGTGTCTTATAGTCAATAGCACTTATAGTTCTAATATCACAGGTATGTATTGCACATTTCACCCCATCCTCAAATGTCTTTGCTAGAGAATCGCAGATAAGTTTCAAGTTAATGTTTTTGAAGTTTTTCGTTATGACGTCATCTAAATTATTAAATTTTTTACCAATTATTTCATTATTTATTTGCCAAGTTTTCCTAATATCGTGCTTGTTTTCGAATAATTTCTGTTGGTAATATAGATTTCTTGTCTTATGGATTTCTTTGTTAACGTAATTTCTATATCTTTTATACTCACTTGCTAAAAGATTATCATTAGGCTTATCTTTCCATCTTCGGTACAACTTATCTCTATTACTACACAGAATCTTCAAATCATGCGTCATCCAGCTATTTGCAGCTCTTTATTATTAGCCTTGAAAGCTGACTTTTCGTAGATGCTTTTAAACCGACAAAGTATATTTTCATATACTTAGATCATCTACATTAGTCAATAAAAGAGCATCATTCCAATTGATGCTACTTATACTATGTTCTCTTATTTTTCTGCAGTTTAAAGCATTTGAGCGGGGTGCATTGCAATTCAATACACTATTGTCATATCTTTTTTCAGAGAGGCCAAGTACCAGCGCATAATGATCAGTGATATTACACTCTCCTGTAGCAGCGTCTACGACGGCAGCTCTATTTTTAATAAATATATGATCTATGCTAGTACTTGTCCCCCGTCTTATATCTACTCTTGTGCTGTCACTTATTACGCTTTCCATACCGAACAGGGCCGTGCGCAGGAATTGGCCTTGGGGGGGGGGGGGGTTTAATTTAGATATGCATTCGCATACATTTTTCACTAAGTTAAACATATTTGCTGAAACAGATACCTAGACCCATATATCATAAATTTAAATGTTCTTTAACCTTCCTGAAACTGCATACTCTGATGCCTAAAACTACTATTTTTTTGGTTGTACACATTTTTCTGTATTTGATAGAGAATTGGTGATATGATGGCATATCCCAGCTAACTAAAAGTGAAAAAAAAGACTCCTTTCGGAGCCATAAAACGCTCATTTCTCAGAACTTTACTCTCCAAAATGAGCTTGTTTCGGAGCCCAAATGGAGCGAAAAAACGCTCTACGCGGGTACTCCAACGAAGTCATAAAAAAGAGTCCGAAATGAGTCCGATTTCGATGAATCTGAAGTGTTTTTTGACTCTTTCTAAATGAACTGCGGAGCCTTTTATTGGTGCTTTTCTGAACCTTTTTCGGAGCCTTTTATTCCTCCATTCTGAGGGTTTCTGGAGCCTTCTCAGACGCCTTTCGGAGCCCTTTAATTGGTGCTTTCCTTTCATTCATCCATTCAGAGGGTTTTTGGACACTTTTCGGAGCCTTTTATTGGTGTTTTTCTGAAGCTTATTTGAGGTCCTTTTTTATTTCTTTTGGGTCATAATTTCTTTGCTCAATTTTTCACTCCTAACTATTCTGCCGTCACCAACTCTGACTTTCTAAATTATCCCTATGAGCTACATGGGAACAATTTAATTAATTGTCCAACTATATGCGCCAAGGATGTTCTTATTTATCTGAAAACCTTGAAGGAACCTTTTATATGCGCCTGATAGGATTCCTACATGCGTCTTGAAGAAGTGTGCTAACAATATTTACCAACCCCATACCAATTTGTTCAATCTGTCACTAAAGTGTGGTGTTTTTTCAAAAGCATGGATAGAGTCGTTTCTTCTACCGCTTCATAAAAGCGGAAGCAAGGCTTCTATAGAGAACTATCGTGACATAGCAAAGCTTTCTGCCATCCCAAAAGTGTGTGAAGATATTGTTACCAATCAGCTTACGAATCCTATCTGTACCTTGATTTCCGACTGTCAACACGGGTTCTGTAAGGGAAAGTCCACCGTTACAAACTTACTTGAATTTACTTTGATTTCAGCAAAGCTTTCGATAAAGTGTGTCACTCTTTACTTATTCATAAACTGGATCAGTTGGGTTTCCAGCCGGGTCTCAATCGCTAGATCTCTTCTTACCTTTGTGACAGAACACAAAAAGTAGTGTTTAAAAATTGTGAATCCGATGTTATTTATGTCTCCTCAGGAGTTCCTCGAGGAAGCCATCTTGGCCCGATTCTGTTCTTGTTGTTTATAAATTATATTTCTACAGTAATAGAATTTTCGAAAATGTTAATGTATGCCGACGATGTAAAGCTTTTTTATGTCGTTCAAATGTATGATTTTGTTGACCTGTGGGTTACTATGGACTACAAACTCAGTTTTAACTGCCACATTAACGTAACAGTCAATAAAGCTAGAGGCGTTCTAGCATTTGTTAAACGATGGTCTAAAGAATTTAGCGACCCTTATGTAACTAAAACTCTCTTTACTACATTAGTCAGACCGATACTTGAATACGGTTCTATAATTTAGAACCCACGTTTCCAGGTCCACCTGGATCGCTTAGAATCAGTTCTAAAACAATTTTTACTATTTGCCTTAAGAGATCTTCACTGAGTCAAGATTCAATACAAGATTTATAAACTGTATTCTGAAAATTTTTGCAAAATCATTGCTACTTAGATTTGGCCATGGGGGGGTTTTAACCCCCAAACCCCCCCCCGTGCGCACGGGCCTGATACCGAACGAGGAGAGCATATCTAAGTATAATGGGACATTTTCATTGTTGTTAGCACAAAGTGTATTTATGTTAATGTCTCCTATTAATATTTCGCATTCTTCTTTGTGCGTATTTCGTAAAACACCTTCGAGCTCACTAACAAACATGAGGCGGACGGTAAATGGCATGCAAAGTGCATTTTAACCGGTTTTTGTTCTTTTCGGCTATTTTAATTTGAATAATCTCAAAAGAGATTGTCTCAATAATGTTACGTTCCTAAGTAAGGTTCTCTCTGATGTATAATGCTATTCCACCCCCTCTTCTTTCCTCCCGGTTATAATACTCAGTGTTGAATCCGTTTATGTGAAATAAGTCTTGCTCATACTCTTTTATGTTGGTTTCAACCAAAACGATTACATCTATGCTGTCTATGAGTTCATTGATCTCTGCTAATAACGGACAGTTGATATCGTGATCTCATATCGAACAGTCGTGCATATAGACGTGCTAACACATTATTTTCTCTGAGTGACAGTGTTACTTAACAAAAACAATTTTACATTTTGTTATTTGCCCTCTTTACAACCTCGGATCTTTTTGACAGAAGCAAATAATCAAGTGCTAAAACACCATGTCCTCCTCTTCAGGAGGCAATTATTTTGCTATTTTAGATCCAGATGGATCCAAGCCGGCTCCCAAAAAACGAAAAAATCAAACAAAGTTAGATTTGTCAAACAGGTTGGAGTTCCCTCCAATTTTCTCTACAACTAGTAAACCAATCAAGACTTCCTGCCCAAAATTCATTTTGCTGAAAAACAAGAACGTAAAATCACCACTAAACACGCTGAATATCTTCCTTCTAACAAAAGCTCTGGAAGGCATTAGCTCGCAGCAACCAAAAAAAATTACATTTACACGCGATGGCAATCTATTGATTCTGACACAAAACGAAGAACAAGCAAACAGCTTTCTGCGGGCCACACAGCTCGCCGGTGTTTGTGAAATAACAGCAGAATTACACCCGACACTCAACACCATCAAAGGCGTAATATTTGCACCATCTTTAAAAGATCTAAAAGAGGAAGAAATCGCGGAAGGCTTGAAGGATCAAAAAGTAGTGGGATGCAAAAAAATAACTAAGTTTTTAGATGGAAACGTAGTTAATACTCCACTACACATTATATCGTTTAACTGCTTCGAACTACCTAAGGAATTAAAGATTGGCTTCCTAAACTGTAAAGTAGAGGCCTACATCCCTACACCTTTGCAATGCAAAAATTGTTACAAATTAGGTCACACAAAGAAATATTGCCGAACCGATGCCAAATGCGACGTCTGCGCCCTCAGCGTACACGATCCTACACCATGCGAAAAAGTTCAGTGCATAAATTGTAACCAACAACACCGAGCAACTAACAGAAACTGTCCCACATTTAAGAAAAAACAAACCATCATTAAAATAAAAACTACAAACAACTGTTCATTCAGTGAAGCAGCACAATTGGCAAACGAAACTCCAAATCCCAACCACCCCTCTCCCACCGAATCCCTCGAAGAAGCAATAACAATAAGACAAAAGAGAATAAACAGTACGAAAAACAATAACAAGAACATGACTTCGAACGAAGCAGCAGAAACTCAACCAAAACAAACACAAAACGAAATAGAAAATATAAATTCACAATTAACATACTCAAACTCAATGTTAGAACACACGATTAACTACTTAGACAGCCTAAAAGCAATTCACAACAACTCATCAAACTCTCTCCCTTCATACGAAGGAGACAACGAAATGAAAACAGTTACTCCAAACATCACACTTACTCAAACACACTACCCAGCATACACCTCAACCCCACTCCCACCTACCGACGCCGATAGCGAAATGCTCCCAATGTCTCCCAGCAATATACCACCTGGTATATCACTGGAAAGATAACTTGAGCGCATTTCTCTTTTTTTTTTTTGTAATTATTATGGTCCTAAAAGTTCTTCAATGGAATTTAAACGGTTACCTAAATAATTTACACGAGCTCAATCTTTTATTAAAACAAAAAAACCCGGATATATTATCCTTACAAGAAACCCACCTCAAACCCAATCAAACGCATAAAGATTTATTAAGAAATTTCAGTTCTTACTTCAGCACTCATTATAACCCCATACGCTGCAAAGGCGGGGTAGCCCTCTGTATCAAAAAATCGATACCGCACCAGGTACTAAGCCCACCCAGCGACATTCAAGCTGTAGCCGTGGAAATCCTCCAAAACACAAAATTTACCATTTACTCAATTTACTTCCCTCCATCCGAAATATTATCTGTGACTAAACTAAATTCTTTAATCAATATAAGCAATCACCCACCCATTATCTTGGGGGATTTCAACGCGCACAGCGTTCTGTGGGGTTCACCACAAAGCAACTCACGAGGTAAAGCAGTGGAAACCTTTATCCTACAAGAAAACCTCTGTCTTCTGAACGACGGTTCTCCCACGCACCTATCAACACACTCCACCCTTACCTCGGTCGACATCTCCATCGGAGCTGCCAACCTTCTTCCCTTTCTCAGTTGGGTTATAGATGCCGAGCCACATGGCAGCGACCATTTCCCGATCTGGGTCTCCATAAACGATGGACAAACTGCTCAAAATACTTCACCGACTGGGACCGCTTCCAAAACATTGCATCAAACAGCTTCTATCACTCCCAAATATCCCACAATACCAACAAAAATGCGGCAGTTTTCCATAGGAAAATCTTATTTGCTGCCAACCAATCAATTCCCCGTAGCAGACCACCTGTTGCTAGACAAAAGACAGTGCACTGGTGGAACAAAAAAATTGCAGAGCTTCGAAATAACAAACAACGTCTATGGCATACATACAAAAACAACGTATCAAAGGAAAATTTACTAGCATACAAAAAGGCCAATGCCATATTTAAAAGGGAGGCCAAAATTGCAAAAAGGCAATCTTTCGAAAATTTGACATCTACCATAAACCCCAACACGTCCATTAATCTCTTGTGGAATGTCACAAAGAAACTCTATGGTAGATACAATAATTTTTCCATCAAAAACATAGAAACAATAAATGGTAATTATTTGTCAAATGCCACCGAGATCGCGGAATACTTTGCCAAAACCTGGTCAAACAACGCCCGAGACACAAATTTCAGCCCCGAGTTTAATAGAGAAAAAAACAAGAATTTTAAAGTAACCTATCAACCGCCACTATCGGCAAAACTAATAGAATCAGACATAACTCCAATAGAACTAAACGCCGCGCTAGCGACCGCTAAAGGTAAAACACCAGGTTTCGATAAAGTAAACTACGATATGCTCAAAAACCTTCCGCCGGCAGGAAAAACTCACTTACTAAGCCTATATAATGCCATTTTCAACCACGCAGTAATTCCCCAAGAATGGAAAAACGCAGTAGTTGTCCCACTTAAAAAACCAGACAAACCAACAAATAAAATAGAAGGCTACCGACCCATCTCTTTAATATCTTGCACCAGCAAAATACTAGAAAAAATCGTCGCAAAAAGATTGGCATGGTTTTTGAATAGACATCGCCTTATTCATGCGAATCAAGTGGCATTTAAAAGCTCAAAAGGGACAACCGACGCTCTACTTTTCATCGATTTCAACATCGCAAACACGCTTTCTGCAAAAGGGCATAGCTCAATAATATCATTAGACTTTGACAAAGCTTTTGACAAAATCGGGAGCCATGCAATCCTTAACCAATTACTAGAATGGAAAGTGGGAGAAAAAATTTTGTCATTTGTAAAAAGCTTTCTTACGCATAGATTTATAAGGGTACGAATAGGTTCAAACTATTCCAGCTTGCACCCTATTAGCAACGGAATTCCGCAGGGGTCCCCCCTCTCCGTCATACTGTTTCAGATTGCTTTCGAGGCACTCAATAAAATAATTGGTAGACATGTTTTTTTTAAGCACTGTATTTATGCAGATGACCTGTATTTAATAGTCAAACACAATCAAAAGTCAGATCTGCAAACCAAGTTCGGAACAATGATGGAAGACAGTCTAGTTTGGGGAAACATCAACGGAGCGAAAATATCTATACAAAAGAGCAAAATCCTCCATATTTGCCGTAAACAAAATTGCACCCCTGAAAACTTAAGTATACAAACACACACACTAAATTATGTCCAACATCTGAAAATTCTAGGCATCTATTTCAGTCATAATTATAAATGGGATGCACACACAACTTATACCAAAAAAGCCTTAGTAAAACGGCTGAATCTAATCAAATGTCTAGGAAGCTATTTTAGCAATGCTCACCCCAACATAATAGTGCAAATCGTTAAAGCAATTATAGTATCTAAAATCGACTACGGACTTCCTATTTATGGCAACACTACAAAACGGAACCTAAGTTTATTGCAATCAGTCCTCAATGCCGCGGCTCGATACAGCATAGGTGCTTTTCGTTCTACTCCAACAACTAACATCCTGACGGAAACAGGTCTTACGACAATAGAAGAAAGGTGTAAAATACAAACAGCCAAACTTATTCCAAAGATATACATGCCAAAAGAACAAATGTTCCCCAGAAACATTCATACACATAAAGCCAGGCGCGTACAATCTGCCCTGGATCGCATCATCAAAATAGCAAAAGAGCTCGATTTGACTGTCAAACCCAAACCAGCCTATATTCCTAAGAAGCCTGCCTGGTTGCTAAATAACCTAAGCTTAATAAAGACCCTAGCAAAACTGCCTAAAAGCTCCACAACAGAAGTAACATACTTAGCCCATTTTTCTGAAATCACAAACCGTTACTTGGATTGGTCTCTTGTTTATACCGACGGCTCCAAAACTGAAGCAGGCACTGCTTTTGCTATTGTAAACCGCAATATTGAAGTACTAAAACTAGCACAGCTAAAAAATCATTGCTCAGTCTTCGCTGCGGAAGCAGAAGCAATTTGCTGCGCTCTTGAAATACACCGCTCGCTACACGGCAAATACATAATATGCACCGACTCTCTATCCACTATGAATGCCGTAGAGAATATTCGCAACGAAACCTCCACCATAACAAAAATAAGGGACATATTAATAGTACACTCCAACAAACTAAAGCTAATGTGGATCCCAGGCCACATCGGGATCAAAGGTAACCACAAAGCCGATGAAGCTGCAAAATACGCTACCAAAGCACCAGTGCTGCTATGTGAAACGTACTTCATACATGATCTCAAAAGAGCGATAAGTGCTCACCACCTAAAAGAACGCACTCAAGCATGGAACGACTATCAACATTTTTATAAGCGAATAAACCGCCATGGAAATGCACCAACATTTCCTGCAGAATGTTCAAGAATGGAAATCAAAAAGTATACTCGATTAAGAATGGGTCATACACGGCTCACGCACCAACACCTTATGGAAAACACCGCCAATACAATGTGTCCTTTATGCAACAGTCAATCAGTCACAGTCACACATCTCATCGAAGATTGTACAGGCTTAAGCAGACACCGTATCAATAATGGGACAATAATAGACCTCTTAAAAGACGTTACATACACCAACATCAAAAAAATAGTACAAATGCTACAAGAATGTCATATATTTTACAAAATATGAATCTCGATATCACTGAATTTATTAATAATAGGGCCGAAAACCTTAGCTGTTAGTGCCTAGTTTTTAAGTTTATTTGTAAAATTTATTTTATAAATAAACTGTTTATAATAATAATAATAATGCTAATAACGGATAGAAATTTTTTCTTAATGACCTGATATTTAAATATATGCAACTAATAGAATGGTTATTAAAGCTTATTGCATCAACTTCATTAAAATTTGAGTGTCTAGTGTATGTGATGCTATTCATAATAAAAATAAATAAAAAAATAAAAGTCAAAATACTATATAAAAAGTTTAAAAATGTATATAATAAATTTTTTTTTATAAGTTAAAAAATAAATCAATAAATAAATATAAATTATTTGATATTATCTATATCTGATTCGTTGTTGATATAAATAAATTTAGCACTTTCTTCCTTTCTTGCCATGACTTTACTCTCCTTTTCCCATACAAATTTCCAGCCCGCCACCCTTGCCTTATTTTTGGCTGCCCATATTAACTTTCTTTTTGTCGCTGTGAGCTGATTGCTGATGAATACTCTGTTATCCCCACTCTGACCCCCTTGTTGAGAATCGATATCTTTAAGTTTTATCTTTTTACCTCTTAGTTTCATCATCAATTCTCTTTTCTTACGCATTGAAGAGAACTTAATGAGTATATTGTTGTTTTTTGATCTCATTCGATATATGTCATCAATTTCGTATGCGTTGATGTTTGTATTAGCAATTTTGGCTATGCATTCGACGATTGTTGATAGATTTTCGCCGTCTTTTCTTTCCACATTGCTTATGATGACATTTCTCTCAAGAGATCGTTGCTCTAATTCTTCAATTTTGCTTTCCATTTCTGCTAGTCGAATTTCATTATTATTACCCTTTTCTGCTAATTCGGTGACTCGATTCGTTAGTGTTGTTATTGAAGTATTTAGTTGTGTTGTTGTCTCTAATATCTCTTTTTTAAGCTCATTTTGCGACTGCGCTAGTTTGAGCTTATCCATCCCCAACCTCGGTTTTGACCGCATGCATTTCGGTTTTGATGTTAGCAAATGTTATCAGATCAGTTTTTCCACTGGCATTACCGACATTTTCATCTGCATCTGATGATTGGGATGCAATTTTGGATTGGGGTGTTGGCGTTGATACTGTTTTTTTGTGGTTGTTGTTGTTTCGTTGCCGACTCGACCGAACTCGACGACTTTGTTCGTTGGCGGCATTTGTGGCACTTCCAGTTCTTGCGCCTCTCCGAGTTCATGCTGAAATATGTGGATTCAGATATTGTGGTACATGCGGAAAAGTGGTATTTGCCATTGCAGGTCAGACACAAAGGATAATCGCCACTTATGGGCAATGTCTTCAATGTCAATGCACTGATCACAGCTGATTGTTGTTGTGTTCAGTTCTTCGGTTGACATTTTCACTACGAAAACTATCACTCGCTGGTTTTATTTTATTGGCCAAATTTTTACTTTTCGATTTTTCTGCGTTTTGTTTAGTTCAGTACACTATTGGCAGTTTGTTTCAGTAGATACACTGTTTATATGAACAAATCTTTATAATTTGGCTATGTAGGTACTTTAATTATCAATAATTTCGGGATATTTCTGAAGAGCAATACAAAAACACGTATACTCGCTACTACTTCGTCATACCGCTGCTGTGAATGTGTACACATGTATGCATTCATTATTGCCACTCATATTATTTCAAATGAATTTATATGCCAATACGTTATTAAACGGTAAAATATAGTTTAAAGCCAAAAATATCAAATATAATGGCGGAAAAAATACGTAAATTTACATTTGATTCCCAGATTATTTGCTTTCGCATGTGCTTTTTTCAGTTGTCAAAATTTACAACTGTCAAAATTTCCCATTTCATTAGGCACAGCAAAATGGAATATTTGCACACCATAGAAAATGTGTTCACCTCATTTTTCCTCTGAGTAAAAAGTTACCGATTGGCACACAGCCATAGCAACAAAATTACGATATGAGATATAAATATATGGTGGAATAACAGCCAAATTAATAAGATTGTATGGGAGCTACGCCCCCCTAATATTTTGTTTTGATTTTAATACATGACCTGCGCGTGGTAATAACAAAGAAACCCTCCAAAGGAAGTATATAATTTGGTTCAGCCGCTTTCGAGTTTTAGCGTGACAACTGAACACCATTTCATTTTTATACCTACCTAGTAGTGCTTCGCACACAAGGTATATTAACTTCATTCGCCTAACGGTAGTATGTAACGGCATACACGAATCAAGATAGATATTGACTTATGTATATCAAAATGTTCAGGAGGAAAAGAGAAATTGATTGAGCCATGTCCGTCCGTCCGTCCGTCTGTGAACACGATAACTTGAGTAAATCTTGAGATATCTCAATGAAATTTGGTATGTAGGTTCCTTTTCACTTATCTCCGAGCGCTATTGAAAATAGGCAAAATCGGTTAAAAGCCACGCCCTCTTTCTATACATATAATATTTTCGAAAATACAAAAAGAGTGATTATTCAGTACATAATACACCTATAAGGATAATATTTGGTGTGCACTTTAGAGCTAAGGCAACAAATAAATTTTTGAAGAAATTTTTAAAAAGGGGCGTGGTACCGCCCACTTTTGATATAGTCAAGTTTGGAAATATTATTAATCATAAATCAAAAACCGCTCAAGATAGCAAAATAAAATTCAGAACACATATTTATATTAATGCAGGCAATATTTCGAAAAAAAATTTGCGAAATCGGGTTAGGTCCACGCCCAATTTTATACGAAAGATTTTGAAAAGGATCATAGATATATTGAATATGCTATAACTTTGCTTAAACTAGCTGTATATAATTTCTATTTCACCTCTGAAGTGTTCGTGGGCAAAGAAAGTCGAAAGCACAAAATTTTTGGAAAATGGGCGTGGCCCCACCCGTTTATGGGGGATTATTCCTCAAAACTTTCCATGCCATAACTCCGGTAAAAATTGACTTATTGAAACGATATTAAGAGAAAGTGTTCAACATATAAAGCTAAGTCTTATTTCACCTCTGAATTGTTCGTGGGCAAAGAAAGTCGAAAGCACAAAATTTTTGGAAAATGGGCGTGGCCCCACCCCTTTATGGGGGATTATTCCTCAAAACTTTCCATGCCATAACTCCGGTAAAAATTGACTTATTGAAACGATATTAAGAGAAAGTGTTCAACATATAAAGCTAAGTCTTCACTTCACTCTTTGAACACAGTTCTAAAAAATTTCCCCGTAAAATTAAAATCGCGATACTTCCATAATTGTATAAGTTATATAAATAAGATTTTACACACATAATAAGCTCTTTAAGCAAAAGTAAACTGTATACAAATTTTGTGGATTTTGGTGAAGTAGGCGTGGCGCCGCCCACTTTTTAGCATAAAAGCTCTGCTATTTTCAGCAGCGATTGCTTGGAATTTCAAGAATGTATTGCAATGAAATTTTGTGAGATACTTCCCAATAGTATGTAGTATACTCCAGCCAAAAATGACGCAAATCGAATAACAAACAAGCAAGATTTACGGGCAAGTAGTTTACACCCTATTGCCTTTTTTTTCATAAATTTTTTTTATTTTCATACCTTTCATAAGCATGGGGAAAACTATTTATATTTTGTTATTTAGTAATAATTTAATTTACCACTCACAACAGAAGTGTTTTTATCGAAAACAATCAGTTGCCTTTATAACAAATTTTCAGGTATGTATTAAAATAGACCTGAGTAAATTAGGATACCAAAACAGATCACTACTAGGTATTTAATGTTCGGTTACACCCGAACTTAGACTTCCTTACTAGTTATATATATAGATGACTAGCAGGGTACCCGGCGTTGCTCGGGATGTAAGTAGTTAGGGGGCCTTTCAAAATCAATAATATACTTTAAGATTTCATATTTATATAATATAGCTGACCCGGCAAACTTCTTTCTTCCCAAAATAGATTTTTTTTGTTAATTTTTCACTACTTCATTTTGCATGCAACTTCAAATATATAAAATTTTAGTATTCCGTTTAAGGCTAACCCGAATACTTAGAGAGATACGGACAATGAAAAATTCCATTTGTATGGGAGGTGCCACGCCCACTTTTTCGTTACACCCAGTTGTTTTGGAGGTGGTAGGGATCGATCCCATATAACCCCTCACGAAGTTTCAATGATCTAACCTAAATACTTCCAGAGATATCGACTAAGAAGTATTTCATTCGTATGGGAGGTGCCACGCCCACTTTTTCGTTATACCCAGTTGTTTTGGAGGTGGTAGGGATCGATCTCATATAATCTCTCACCAAATTTCAGTGGTCTAACCTAAATACTTCCAGATATATCGACTAAGAAGTATTTCATTCGTATGGGAGGTGCCACGCCCACTTTGTCGTTATCCCCAGTTTTTTTGGAGGTGGTAGGGAACGATTCCGTATAACCCCTCACCAAATTTCAGTGGTCTAACCTAAATACTTCCAGAGATATCGACTAAGAAGTATTTCATTCGTATGGGAGGTGTCACGCCCCCTTTTTCGTTATCCCCAGTTTTTTTTGGAAGTGGTAGGGATCGATCTCATATAATCTCTCACCAAATTTGAGTGGTCTAACCTAAATAGTTCCAGAGATATCGACTAAGAAGTATTTCATTCGTATGGGAGGTGCCATGCCCCCTTTTTCGTTATCCCCAGTTTTTTTTTGGAGGTGGTAGGGATCGATTCCATATAACCCCTAACCAAGTTTCAATGATCTAACCTAAATACTTCCAGAGATACGGACAATGGAAAATTCCATTTGTATGGGAGGTGCCCCGCCCCCTATATATATCAAAATATTTTTTAGCCTGTGACCATCCCTGGAAGATGTACAGTGGGTGTGTAAAATTTGGTTACGATCGGTTTATAAGTTTAGGACGCAAGTCGATCTATACCTACATACAAACATATGTATATATTTACATAATTTGAATTTTATATATATAGATTTAGCGCTTGCAATGGTAACACGTACCACGCGCAGTAGCTATCAGACTAACAACAACAACGTCAGACAGTGGGCGATCGTGCAATACGTACATGTTTATGAAAACGTTTCAGGTCGAATGGGAAATGGAGTTTTTTTCTTGTTTTAAACGCTACAAGAAAGCCGCAATTGCGGAAAAGTATTGAATTACTTTAGCACGCAAAGCTTAAGTAGGCATTTCGCTTCACAACACAGAGAAGTAAATACCCTAAGTGCTGATGAAAAAACGATTAAGTTTTTCGAATATAAATTTAAATTTTATATTTATATATATTTAAATGATTTATAAAATCCTGAGTTTCAGTGCCAAAAAAGTAAATTTTTCCCTTAACCTTAAGAGAAAATACACGAAACTTTCTGTGCTTGACCCACCTTGAAACTTTTGTTCTCGATGCAGAATGCAGCATTGAAATTTTGGCTCGTTAATGTAGTTACTAAAATACTGAGAATACTAAGTCTTCAACTCAACTTCCAACCCAACCTAAAAAACTTAACATTGATATGTACTAACTAAATGTGGTTGTCGTTGATTTTGACGAAGAAGTCGCTGTGCGCTCGCTTTTCGTATACGTACAGCAGGTGCTAAGCTGATGCCCACCCTTGGTCATAACCATTAGCTCCTGGTCCCTTAGACAACATGCACGGTTTGTCGGTTAAGATTATACACGCCTTTGGCATCAGTCGATGGCAATAACTGCCTTGGCCTGTGTCACCTGCTTATATGCTCTGGACTCGCAAAGAGGAACCTATGGACTGATACGTACGTTGCGCCATACTGTCGAGCTACGCAACCTTCAACGTCGTCTGACTCGCCTCTACCTTCTGGTAACGCGATTCCTTCGACTTCAAGAATGCGCCGTAGTGCGCGACCCAGCTTACTACCACCTAGGCATACGCATCAGTCCCTGACCCCATCAACTCTGCTCCCCCTTCGCATTTCGGTATCCTGCAATTTAATTGCAACGGCCCAACCGGTAAAATTGTTGAGGTAATAAACTTAATGAGGCAATATAACATCAAAATCGCGGCGATTCAGGAGACAAAGCTCAGTGAAAGGTCGTCTCTTCAGACCTGCAACGGATACAATATACACCGTTGCGATCGTGCGAGAGGGCTTGGGGTAGTCTGGTATTCATCACGCATCAATCTGTGCAGTATCGTCTATTTGAGCCTGACATCGAACCGAGGCACACCAAATTAGAACGTCAAGGTATGGTTGTCCGGTCAGGCGATATCGATCTTGAAATCATAAACATATACATACCTCCTTTCACCTGCTATCCCAGGGATTACCACCCCGACATTCGTGCGTTACTCAGGGGCGAGAATCGCGTCATCCATTATCGCTTACCAAAAAAAACCAACTGTTGCAACGATCCAGTTTTTTAACGTCTAAGCAACTATCACAATAATTTATTTTCGCTGACAGCGATACTGGAATTATCAAAATAAAAATATTTCGGTGATTAACGAAAAGAAACTATCGAAATAATTTCATTTCGGTAATTAACGGACGAGGCCATTAAGTCGTTTGAAAGGCTCAAACAAAGTTTGATTTCAGCGCCAGTACTTACGCACCCAGACTTTAACAGACGGTTTTTTATTCAATTCGACGCATCGACTCACGGAGTGGGTGGGGTTTCGTTTCAACTGGACGATGACCAGAACGAAAGAACTATTGCCTACGTGTCGGCAAAACTAAATAAAGCACAGAAAAACTACAGCATCACCGAACTGGAGTGTTACTCGGCGGTAGTAAGCGTAAAATGATTTCGACCATATGTGGAGGGAACCCCGTTCACCATCATTACAGATCATGCTAGCCTTAAATGGCTTATGAATCAAAAGGACCTTTCAGGGAGATTGACCAGAAGGAGTTTGAAACTGCAAGCATATGATTTTAATATAGAACACAGAAAAGGTGAGCAGAACGTGGTTCCCGACACACTTTCCCGGATGCATATGGACGAAATACTAACGAATGACCGTGCGATGTACATATGCCTCGAGTCACCGTAATTTGAGTCGGAGGAGTAGTTTCGAAAAACTGTGACCGAAAACCAAGAAAAGCTCCCCGACCTATGCGTTTCGAACGGTTTCGTGTACAAACGGACGCAATTCGACAGGGGGGATGATCTTCTAGCGGACCAGACCTACAAGCTTTGGGTTCCGTCGGAATTGCGACCGGGACTAGTGGAAATGTCTCACGACTAATCTTCTGCTGGACATGAAAAGTACGGCACAAAACACATAAAAACGGCATTTTATTCGCCTCAGGGTAACGCTGCGGAGAGGGTAAATCGATCTGTCCTACAAATCATCCGATCCTTTATAAAGGACAACCAGAAAAACTGGGACAAATATGTTACTGATGCCGCATTTGCCCTCCGCAGCGTTGCAGATGCGGTCATTAGCATGTCGCCGTACTATGCCACTTTCGGCATGCCTATGATACAGCATGCTGCATCATATGAGCTATACCAAAAGTTGGGCGCATTAAAAGATAGTGACGTTGAAGTGGTGGATACGAATGACAAGTTACATCTCTTACGAAACAAGATTATGAAAGAGCTGAATTTGGCCCATGAAAAAAGTAGGAAAGTATATGACACAAGGACTAAATATGTTAAGTTTCAAATAGGACAAGTGGTATTATAATGTACTTACATTTACTCTTGTAAGCATGGGTGCAGGACCGAGCAAAGAAAACGTGTTAGCAGTTTGATGGCTTAAAATGTAGTGATGGTTTTTATTAAAATATCGAACTTCGAGATCATACAACTAAAAGTATCGTGAACATATTAAGGGCTTTGTTATGTAAAGTGTCTTATTATAAATATAATTGCCATGTTATGTAACATTGTAATATGCTATATTACACGCCTCCCTTATAGTTGGAATTTTTCTTTTCTTTTTGTTTGTATATAAATTCAATTTATACAATGCTAATTGTTTGTGTTTACAATATTTGACAATTGTAATGTAATGTAATATAAATTCATTTTATACAATGCTAATTTGTTTGTGTTTACAATATTTGATAATTGTAATGTAATGTAATATAAATTCATTTTATACAATGCTAATTTGTTTGTGTTTACAGTATTTGATAATTGTAATGTAATGTAATATAAATTCACTTGTAATGTTAATTTTGTTTTTGTTTATAATATTTTACAAGTTTTTCTTTATAATGTAATTTAATATCTTTTTTTGTGTTGTAAGCAATTCAAGTTATTTAGTTTACAAGTTTTTCTTTGTAATGTAATTTAATATATTTTGTTGTATACAATTAAAGTTATTTAGTTGTTGTATACATGATTAATTTTTAACCGCTTTGCCATGTTGGCGTGGTCTTAAAATGCGCTTGGGTGTTTCTACCTCTGCCGACTGAGGTATATCCCCTTTACTACTGGTTTCACTAACGGCGCTGGTGTTAGGTTGGTCATTAACAAGTAAAGGATTTGAGTCAGCCTCAGTATTAACATTAGGCGTAGCTGAATCAGGTATTTCGGCAGTGTTTGCCGGTTCCGAATCATCATCAGAGTTGCGACACCGAATTTGATTAAGATGTCTTTTAATTGTTCTATTATTTGACAATACGCAGCAATACGACCTAGGGCCTAATTGTCTACGAATAGTACCTGGAGACCAGGAAGATTTGTTGGGATTACTGTAGTCACGAATCCAAACTTTTTGACCCTGATGTAATTCGATGTCACGTTTGCCGCGACTTTCAACAATTTTTTCTTTTACAAGAGGAGGCTTGAGAGTAGAAAAGCGCGTCTTCAATTGTCTACCAAAAAAAATTTTTGCTGGTGACTCGCCTGTAGTACAATGTACCGAGCTACGATAATCTGCCAAAAATCTATTGACTATAACATCAATGTTAGCCCTATCATTTGCTTTTAGGCAAGCATGAAATGATTTTTTGAAGGTTGTCACTAGGTTTTCAGCTTGACCATTTGATGCAGGGTGCCCAGGTGGCGTTAATATTTGTTTTATGCCATTGCAACGTAAAAATTCTTTGAATTCAGCTGAAGTGAATTGTGAACCATTGTCACTGACTAATGAGTCCACCAGTCCAAAACGACTAAACGTTTCTCTTAATTTATTTATAACAAAACTCGAAGTTATGTCTTTGGTCTTGAATATCTCTACCCATTTCGAATATGAGTCGATCACAATAAGAAAATAAAGGTTTCTTATTAGCCCTGCAAAGTCTAAATGAATTCTACTCCAAACATAATCTGTTGGTTTCCACGAAATCAGCTTACTCTTTTCTGGACTAGACTGCAGAACTTGGCACGGTTTAAAATTTTTTATTAACGCCTCAATATCGTTATCTAACCCTGGCCACCATACATATGATCGTGCGAGACCTTTTGTTTTGACTATACCCAGATAAGACAGATGTAGCGATTCTAAGACCGTTTGTCTTAACCTTTGTGGAATGACCGTTCTATAGCCCCACATAATACATCCATATTCAATGCTTAACTGGTCTACTTTGTCGCGATATGCCTTAAAGCGTTCATCTTTTACATTTTGTAAAAAGCCATTTTGGACTGCTTCGAGCAGTCTTGAAAACAAAGGATCCCGTTTGGTTTCTTTTGCAATATCATGAAAACTTAGTGAAATGTGATTGTTAGATTCAATATAATTGATATAGTTGCTTTCTGGCAAATCTTTACCAACAACAGACTGTGGAATTCTTGACAAGTTATCAGCATCATTAAGGCTGCCTTTGACATACTCTATAGTATAATTAAAACCAGATAGAATTAGTGCCCACCTTTGCACACGAGCAGATGCCATAATGGGTAAACCTTTAATTTCACTGAAAACTGACACCAATGGTTTATGGTCAGTTAACAACCTAAACTTGTTACCTAATAAATATTGTTTTAGCTTTGTTACTGAAAATATTATAGCTAGAGCTTCTTTTTCCAAGGTACTATAATTTCTTTCACTTTTGCTCAAAGCTCTAGAAACAAATGCTATAGGTTTCAATGAATTGTCAGGAAACTTATGCGATAACACCCCCGCTACTGCATTGTTACAAGCATCTGTAGTCAAAATTATGGGTAGGTTTTGATTAAAGTGAGCAAGTACTTGATCCGAACAAATATCACTTTTTATTTCTTCATAAGCTTTCTGACATTTCTCTGACCATACAAATTTAACATTTTTTTTTAGTAACTCATATAATGGTGACATTTTTTGCGCAAAATTGTTAATAAATTTTGCATAATAATTCACCATTCCCGCAGAGGCTTTTACTTCCGAAATATTTCTAGGAATAGGCGCGTTTTTCACGCTTTCTATTCTTTCGTCTGTTTTCGTTAAACCATTTTTATCTATGCAAAATCCTAAGTAATTAATTTTATCTTGAAAAAAAACCGTCTTTTTTGAATTCAGAGTTAAGTTCGCTGATCTTAACTTCCCCAAAACAAGTCTTAACGTTTTAATATGCTCTTCCATATTTTTGCCTGTTATAGTAATATCATCTTGATAAACCACAACATTTGCGATGTTACGCAATAAACTTTCAATAGTTTTTTGAAATATTGCCGCTGCCGGCTTAATACCAAATGGTAAACGAGTGACTTTGAGAGTTCCAATGTGTGTACTCCATGTACAAAGTAACTGTGATGCTTCATCTAACTCTAATTGATTATACGCATTCGATAAATCCAGCTTAGTAAATAATTCTCCACCTTGGAGAGATGCAAAAATTTCTTCAATACGTGGCAAAGGATATTTTACATCGACTAAATACTTGTTCAAAGTTACTTTGTAATCAGCACATATTCTCAAATCACCGTTTGGTTTCAACACCGGAACTAGTGGCGTGCCCCAGTCTGAGTGATCTACTAACTCTAGGACTCCCTGTTCTATTAAATCACGTAATTTAGTTTCGACTTTATCTTTCCATGCCAACGGCAATGGACGCGGTCAGGCGCGTATTCAGGGGGGGTTTCGGGGGTGCAAACCCCCCCCGAAATTTCCGAAAATTAAAAATTAAATGTCTGTACTAGAATAATTACTCTATTCACTTTTAAAACTTCTGTTAAGAAAATAGCATTAATAGAAATAATGATAAGAAGTTATTGGTAGTCCCTAATCAATTATCAGAGCAAGTCTGAGAGGTCACAACTAAACTCCTGCAACGGTTCACTCATTTGGCGCTTTAAGAAATTCGCGCAAAACTATCAGACTTGCTCTGCATAAGATCAACTTAGCACCTCAACTACATAGCATGTTAACAATAGCAAGAGTGATTCGAACTCAAGTCTGTTGAAATTCAAATTAACTGCTTTTCGAGTTATGAATACAGCGGGCAAAAATCGTAAAAATGAGTGTCTCTCGTTATTGTAGTCACGGTTGCCATAAGTTTAACCAAAAAAATGACCACGAAGTTAAAACAAAAATACCAAAAATTACCAAGCAGTACACAACGTAGTCGTATTGAATTATCAAAGAAAGTAGCAATTAGATTGTACTTATACTTGTCAGGAGATAAAAGTTTAAAAGTAAAAGTCTGGTATGCTGTTAAAAAGAAAATGCTGAAGAAATATTGTCAATTATTTCTTGACCATGAAATTGTCATGAATAGCCAAGAAATTTTGACGTTCCGTTTTCCATGTTGAATAATTGCAACATTATATGAATTTCAATGTTATTTTATTATATTCTTTGTCTTTTTTTCCGAAACTTCAATTTTTCTCCATGAAATAAAGCGACAACTATTTATTTCTTGCCAAAGCCAGATTTGCGCAGGTCGCTTTTTTGTAAAAATTTTCCAGAAATTATCAGTAGAAAAGTAGAAGAGATTCTGACACAAGAAATTTTTCTTAAGCTTTTCATGTGTAATTTTATATAGAGTTTTTGGATTTCTTTTGAACAGCGTAAAGCCCTAAAAAATAAAAATATTTTCCAATCCCAAAGGAGGAACGACCAAGCACGTTCATTGATGCATTAAACAATTGTTTCGTGTCTTTTTTCCCTATGGTACATCGATATATAAAAAAAAGAAAGTGTGTGCCGTGCACACCCAAGGGAAGTTTACTTCTATAATTTAGCATTTCGCCGTCTATCACGAGCCCTGTTGTTATCTTTCGGCATATCGGTCCCTAAACGTAAACAACAAAATTATGAAAATTCATTTGTTTACAGATATCGGTAATTATATTTCTCACAAAATATCACAACCGTAATAAATTCCATTACAAAGAAAAATCAAATTCAATTATGATGTAAGTGCCGTTTTGCATTAAATAATTAAAAAAAAAAAAACAATGAAAAAAAAACAACAAATTGGAAAAAAGTAGAAAGCCTCGAACCCACGACCTTTTGCGTGCTCATTCGCACGCTTACCACATATGCCATATCGACATTTTTATTTTTATGTCAAATGCCGTCTATGGTGCGTTTGCTATGAGTTTTGTGTGGTTAGTTCGTAAAATTCCCCACACACATATACATACAAAGTATCACTAGCTGCTATATCGTCGCCTCAGAAAACGAACGGTGGATGTGAAATTTGGCGATTTTCAACTTTTGATGCAGAATAACTAAAATCAACCTGATCTTTCAGTTTTTTCAATACATTTTTCCTCTCTCTTTTAGTTATATAACTAATATATAATATATATGTATATTATATAATATATAATATATATATTATGAGCGTGATGATGTTGAATTATAAACTCTGAAATAAAGCAATGGTGATTTTATACTCTGTTGCAGATATCGGTAATTCTGAAGTGTAACCTTCTTTAAATTAAACTAAGGAATATTTTTAGACTTTTCATTTTATTATTATTTTTATTAATCAAATTTCTACAAAAGATACAAGAGGCTTATGATAACTAAAATATGAAACATATGTCTTAGTTTCGATTTTATCAATATTCCTTTGAAACACGGCGTCAATTGCTGTTTTTGATCGCGTTGTAGATTCAGTGCGACTGCTGCAAAGCTTTAAATTAAATTTGGTGGCGATAAATTCAATTAATGAGATTGATGTATCCGAGGCAAAATTTACATTGAAATCTCCACATAAAATCATAGGCATTTTGTGGTAATCTTTTGTGGTATATTTTATTAAACCCTCGTGGATGAATTCAATAATTTTAGTTATTGCTTTATTCGGAGAAATATAAATTGCTACAATTACAATTGTTTTGTTGCTACCCAATGTATGCTCACAAGCACATATTTCTCCCACCTTAGAAATCTGAACGGACATTGACTCCAATTGCTTTGCGTTGAGTGTTGTTTGTGGAGTAACAACACTACCCCGGTCATGTCTGTTATGGTAGATCGCAACCCCACCAGCTCTTGTATTTTGTATTTTAAATTGGATTACTTTATCGAAATTGGGAATGTCTAAAAACGTAGATATCATTATCAATCCACGTCTCGGAAAGAATTAGAAAATCCGACGATGATGCTATTCTATCTAGTTGAATATCTTGTAAATGAGCGCGTAAGCTTTGACAATTAAAAGTGAATAATGACAATCCATTTCTCGCATTTATAAAATCATATAATACATTTTCAATTGTTTCAAGTCGATTCAAGTTAAGCCTTTCAAATTCAGCTCGCAACTCAATTGTGGATACTATTGGTCTCCGGCCGTGATAAAATCGTCCCCTCAATATAACAATAGCGTATAATTTTTTTTGGGTTTTGAGAAAATCGAGTTTAAAGTTTTTGTCAAATCAGATGTCTATTAAAACCTCAATATCACGGTAAAGAAAAATTGTTCATAGTGGATTTTTCGATGAATACATTATACCGTTTCTTGCCTTTAAATTTACCAAGTTTTTTTATTCTACGCATCCTTTAAGACCATAGTTATGTTATTCAAAGCGCAAGTCCTCCATATAGGCCATTTTATTTTTTAGGGAATTCGTATGATGTATCTGATACACTATTTTATTTTGTATGGTATACGCTGTTTCATTCAATAATTTTACGGTATTTTTATTAAAATATCAATTTGTAACATTATAAAACAGTAATTAATTCCTGTTGATATTTACCTTACTTTCTTCACTTACATTATATAATGGACGATACTCACTCATATGTTTAAAATCCATATTTTTAATGAACAAACTTTCTCTGCGAAATGAATTTGCAAGCTGAAATTTCAAATGACTACAATATTTCCTTGGCATTCATGTAGTCAAAACAACGTAAAAATCGCATAGACTATTACTCTTGTAAATTTCTGATAAAATTTTCGAATTTGTATTGAAAATAAAACAGCTTATGTGGGGTATAGAAATGGTCGGAATAAAACTATTTCTCAAACAATAGTGTATATCATTATAAGCTATTTTATGAGTTAAAGTTTTGATAAATTGTATTTATTTCTACAGGGTAAAATGGAGTATAATGCGCATACACTATTATTCTTTTAACAACTTTGCAGTGGCAATTTCAAGTAAAATAGCGCATATGAGCTTATACACTTATTGAAGGAAATGTTTGAACAAGAAATTATACACCATTTTTTCCAATGACATTTTGACCCACTTTGTGGAAGTAGAATTTGACGAAATTTTGACCAGACATAGAATCAATGATGGAGATTCTAAATATGCAATAAAAAAATAATGGCGTATGAGCACATACGCTATTGTTATATTGAGGGGACGAAATGTTCTATCATTTTTTTTTGAGACAAGATGAAGCCCTTGGATCGATGTTACCCGTGATAATGCAACGTATAGTAGCTGTTGAGCATGTGATTTATCATACTGGTAGACGATCTCACCAAATGTACCGCCTTGTGACTTATGAATCGTTATCGCACACGCAGAGACCAGAGGAAAATGGTTTCGCTTTACAAGAACTGTTTTATTGCGTGTTAATGGTATAGAGGAAGTTCTTCGGTCTATTGGCACTGCCAGTTGTGAAATATGGTACTTATGTATTAACGCCGCTGCTTTTCTTCTGATTTTTTCACCAGTTTTAGCAGAATCAGCGAAATGCAGCCATAAACGAACAATCTCCCCATTGTCATTATATTCTATAAAAATTAAGTTTCCGGTAGCTCCATTAGCTAACCCATCTGACACGTCAATATTAGTTGTTAGGATGTATGGTTTATTGACAACCAACGTAATTTCATAAGGCAAACCTCCTGTATCGATAACGGACATTTTGTGTAATTCTTGCCTCAGAGAAGTTTGCTGTTCAACACCTTGGCAACCAATGTATACATCTGTTGCTTCGGAAAGGACTTTTTCGATTGCAGAGTTTAAAATTTTATTATTGTAATTAGCAACTGAATGATTATCGAAAAACAATCGTATACCATTTGGACAAATTGTGTCAGCCTCCTCTTCGGAGTAAAATCGTGACTCCATAAATTCCAACTCTTCCTCGTCTAACAGCTGGCCATCACCAATTTTTGTTAATATTGTTGAAAAAGTTCGATTGCTGTGTCGCATCACTTCATTTAGTTCAAAAAATTTTAGCCCCCGCCATAGTGTTGGACCTGCTAATTGGTTCTTGATTTGCTTATAAATCGGTGTAGCAAGAACAGGTGGTAGCTGACGTAGATCGCCAATTAAAATAAAATCCAAACCTCCAAAGTTTGTTTGGAAATTACCAGTGATCTTTTTTAGTCTGGAATCAACTTGGGACAACAGCTCGGCCCCTATCATACTAATTTCGTCGATAATCAATACTCGAACGTATTTAAACAGGGATCTATATTGTTGTGCTATTTCAATTGATAGCGGAAGCAACTTTGAAATACTTATCTTTAGTGCAGTGTGTATCGTTGTCCCATCAATAGCTATAGCAGCTTTTCAAGTTGAAGCACAAGTTATATAAGCATTGCAAAATCCATCGCTTTCTGAATATCGGTTATAAATTTCCATCAAGAGTGACTAAGTGACGGGCGTCGCTTAGTACTGAGCAGACGACGTACCAAATCATGCAACCCTGAGCGCCGTAATATATTAAAATTGGAATCGTACTGGAACTGGCTTCCAGTGTGTCGTAGCTGGGCGCTGAGCGCTCTATCTTTTGCCTCTTTCTACTTTGGACGTCGAGCGGACCAGTCGCAGAACACAACCTACATAAGTATCATAATCATATAATAATATTTTCTCATTTTCCCGTTGTCTCTACCTCATATATTTAATATAAAGTAATATCCAACATCGTCATCTATTTAGAATAAGTTTAGCCCATAAGGCCAGTGAATTTCTTTGAATAAAATATTGTACTTGAAGTTGAAATCGTACATCTCATTATTTCTTGGAAATAATATTCCCTCCCGTTCACGTAAGTTTGTTCCCTCTCGATACAAATCCTATCTGGATTTAACATTGGTCCTTGCGAGCCAAATTTGAATCAGCAGATTGGCAAGCACAAAATTCCCTTCATAAAAAACTATACGTGAACAACACTGGCCTTAGCTGCGCGCTAAACAAACAAACCCAGTCTCTTCCATTCAGACTTCATTCCCATTTTTTCACTACAATTTTTTTCTCAGCAAAGCCGAACAACAAGTGGTTAAGTAAAAGTACTAAAAAAAACCGTGGAAATTGAAGACAAATAATTAAAACAACTAACAAAACCTAACAAGTGGAAGTGCGAAATTGGAAAATTGGAAAAAATTTATTAAAACAGCGAACAGGAGCAGATTAAAGTGATAAACAAAACGAAAAGGAGTAAGGACGACATTAAGGAGCACATTAAAGACGATATCAACATCACAGCGCAAGGAAGTAGAGAAGCCCCATCCCAACACTTTTTCCCGGAGGCACAGATAGCAGAATGTCTGGGTGAGTGCTGTAATTTCCAAATAATGCACTCATAAATACCCTACATCAAATTTAACCTTGTCTTTTTGTGCATTGTATTGCTGTTTTTACCGGCAAGAAAGCGGTATATTTCGTACATACATATTTATGTATACATATGTATGAAAAACAGCTAGCTAGTGGGTCATACGATTTTACCCAACCCACCATTTCGATCCCTTGCACCTTTTTAATGCTAGTGAAAAGCAAAGTTATAAAGTGAGAAAATATTGCGGAAATTTACAAAATCGCTAAGAAGGGCGTAAATAAATATTACCGAAAGATTGCAGTAGGGTGTGTTTCAAATTATTTGGGAGAGTACACAGTAATTTTGTACCTAATAATTTTGCTTCAGCGGACGTTATCAACGCGCTTATTGTTTTGTCTTGATCCAGTGCATCGAATCTCTACTACTTCAATATTTCAGTCCCGTTTCCCTCTCTAGGTCCCTAAACAAAAATTTTCGAAGTCGATACAATCTCTTTTAGCTGCCGAGTTCTGAAAAGTTGGTGCGCGTTGGGGTTACTAGTAACACAACGTGCATATTTTAAGCTGCCGTTAGCAGCAAAGTAACATAGGAAGGATTGGTTGCCGTAAAGCGTGCACATACACCATAAAACTGCAAGAATCGTTAATTGAGCTGGATATTCTTGTACATTAGTGTGCCACCGCGGATTTATTTTACGAAAATCATCTCTAGGTAGAAAAGTACCAATTTATCAATTTTATTGATCTGAATTTCTCTCCCATCTCCCTTTTTCGTAAAAGTCCCAACATGGCACTTTCAGCAGCAATGATGTCCAAATTTATTTTCGACTCGAATAATGTAGTTAAATTGTGCAGTGCTTTCGGAGCTGATAAATCAGAGGAGCAAACGGCCACTCTATTAAATATAAAATTGCAGGAGCTTGAGAACCGATGGGACATGCTAAAAGAATCTTACGAAATAGTATGTTTGGCTGAAGAGACAACCGCTAGCAAGGAGTTTAAAGAAGAAGCCAATAATAAATTTCATTTGTGTTCTGAAGCATTTTATATCTGCAAGGCGCACATATTAGATCAGGTACAAGTTCTCCAACCTGCAGCAGATAATCTCACCGGCCGCCAGTCTCTCTCCACCTCTTTTGTCCCCAATCCCATGCCTTGCATAAAGGTACCTCCTTGTGATACCGAGATATTTTACGGTACGTATGAAGATTGGCCCAGCTTTCGTGACATGTTCACAGCTGTTTATTATAATCACCCTAGGCTCACTCCCGCACAAAAGCTATTCCACCTGAGAAACAAAACTCGAGGAAAAGCCGTTGCCATTGTCAAACAATATACTATTTGCGATGCAAACTTCTCTTTTGCTTGGGAGGCGCTTAAAAATCGGTTTGAAAATAGACGTATCCTTATTGATAAACAGCTGAAAACTCTATTTAATATCTCACCTGTCACCACTGAAAATAGCGAAGGGATTCAAAAGGTTCAAAACACCATCAACGATTGTTTAGTAGTTCTCACGGCTCAAGGAGTATCAGTTAAGGATTGGGACCCCATTCTCATTTATCTCTGTTCCTCCAAACTTCCCGAGGAAACGCTCTCCCTGTGGGAGCAGTCTTTAGAGTCCCGAAAAGAACTTCCCGACTGGTCCCAAATGAACCAGTTCTTAACCACTCGGTATGAGGTAGTTGAACGCCTACAAGGTTATAAAGTCGCTAAACCTCGCACCTCTCTCCCACCGAAATCTACTCTCAAAGTCCAAGCGTATCATTCTCAAGGTGTTAATCCCGCAGTAAAATGCAATGTATGCAGTTTAAATCATCCCTTGAAATTATGTCCAGAATTTCGCAAGATGAGTGTAGCTGAACGAACTAAATGCGTAGAGCGACACCGATATTGCAGCAACTGCTTAGCATATAGTCACGCTGCCGCTAATTGTACGAGTACGTATAGGTGTGCGCATTGTAAGAAGAATCACCACACCTTGTTGCATGCTGAATCCCATACCAAATCTGCATTGAAAGCAAACAATAGGACTTCTTCTCTCTCTAAAAGTACAACAAATCTGTTGCATACTCAATCTTCCCAACAGTCTCGACATCCTATTTTTGATTTGTCTCAAGGAAACTGGGAAGACTCTCCATCTACCTCAAAAAATGCCCCTGCTAGCGAATCCAAAATCCTAGCAAACTTCTCTTCCAATAAAGGAAAAACCCTTCTCCCTACTGCCCAAGTGCATATCGAGCACAGGGGTTCTCTACATCTGCTACGGGCACTGATCGATCAGGGGTCCCAAAAAACTTTTATCTCTCAGCGGATTCAAAATCTTCTCCAATTGCCTACCTACAAGGAAAACTTTGCAGTTACAGGAAAAATGGGCGGAAAAATTGTGGAAAATGCAAACCGGGTTTGCCAACTTACACTTGTGTCGAAACGGTATAACACCCGCATCAACACCAACGCGATAGTTCTCAAGCAACTTACCAGTTTTCTCCCCTCGTTCCAAATCCCAAAACCCAATCTCAGCGAAATTAAGGACCTAGACCTCGCCGATCCATTTTTCTACACTCCCGGGCAAATTGACATCGTTATTGGCAGTGACTTGATACCAGAGATTTTACTTCAAGGAATCAAACACCAAGTGCTTGGGAGCTTGTTAGCACAAAATACAATATTCGGCTGGTATTTAAGCGGGCCCTTATCCACAAACACATGTTCCAGTTTTCATACGTACGCGACGGAGATCTCGAATGAAGATTTGAATTCCCAACTTAAGCGCTTTTGGGAATTGGAAGAAGTACAGCAATGCCATCCAGCATCTGAGGACGATCAAGTTTGCGAAGAATTGTATCAAAAAACTACTTTCCGGCAAGAAGACGGACGGTATGTTGTACGTTTACCCTTTAAATCTGCATTCCCTTCCCTTCTCTCTCTAGGCCCATCTCGCTCACAAGCAATGAGACAAGCTATTCGTATGGAGCATACGCTCAGTAAAAACCCAGATCTCAAAGACGAATATGAGCGAGTATTAGAAGAATATATCTCCATGGATCATATGAAACTAACATCTCCCGAAGAAATTCAAGAAAACGGCAAATTTTTCTCATATTATCTGCCCCACCATTCAGTTGTCAAGCCGTCTAGTACATCCACCAAGGTTAGAGTGGTGTTTAATGCTTCGAAGTCCACTTTGTCTGGCACATCTCTCAATGACATTCTCCACATAGGCCCCACCTTACAAACCGACCTTATGTTTGTCATATTGAATTGGCGTCTGTATCGATACGTGTTCAACGGTGATATACAGAAAATGTACCGGCAAATACTTCTGCACGAGGATGACCAGCAGTATCAGCGCATTCTTTTCCGAAGAAGTGAAGAAACAAAGCTTTCGGATTTTCGAAGACAGTAACATTCGGTGTAAACTGCGCTCCCTATCTGGCCATACGAACCCTGCACCAGTTGGCAAACGATTCTCAGCATTCGTACCCACTCGCCCAAAGAATTTTAACATCGGAAACTTACGTCGACGACATATTGTCTGGTGGACACGACATTCCCTCCTGTATTCAGGCCCAGTCCCAAACCATCAACTGTTTAAATTCCGCCGGTTTTCCCCTCAAAAAGATTACCGCAAACCACCCCGAACTTCTCGGTCACATTTCCGCCAAAGATTTACTTGATTCTGATTTTCTCAAGTTCGATTGCTCTAGTTCGACAAAAACGCTAGGGATTAGATGGAACGCTTTGAACGACGCGTTTTCATATACAATTGAGCCAGCGCAATCACCTACAAGCGCAACAAAAAGGGAAATTTTATCTTCGGTATCGAAACTTTTTGACCCCGCAGGGTGGCTAGCGCCAATTATTATTCAGGCAAAGATACTTTTACAGCAGATATGGTTAGAGGGCACGGAATGGGATGAATGTGTGAAGCCAATATCTCTTCAGAAATGGGTACAATTTTTGTCCGATCTTCCCTTTATCGAAGATATTCGAATACCGCGATGGACGGAGTTTTCTCCAAGTAACAGGATTCAGGTGCATGGCTTTTGTGACGCTTCAGAGAAAGCATATTGTGCAGCCATCTACATTCGTTGGGAGTCAGAAAACAAAGTCTCATCACATCTCCTTTTCTCGAAAACTAAAGTGGCCCCATTACACACCGTTAGTCTCCCTCGCTTAGAACTGTGTGGCGCAGTGCTACTAGCCAAATGCATTAAAAACCTTTCCCATCATCTTCCCATAGGAGACAGTGAAACATTTTTATGGTCGGATTCGTCGATTGTCCTGTCATGGCTCGAAAAACCGCCTTGTACGTGGAAAGTGTACGTGGCCAACCGTACATCAGAAATTATCCAGAACGTCGGAAACATAAAATGGCGACACGTACGCACTAACCACAACCCCGCAGACCTGGGTACTAGAGGATGTAGACCACAGGATTTAATACAACAACAGCTTTGGTGGACAGGACCAGAGTGGCTTCTCAAATCTCACGATCAATGGCCGATTTCGCAACGTGAAAATGTTTCTCCCCCCGAAGAAAGGAAAGTCGTCGCGCTACATACGTTGGAAGAGGAACCAGACATCCTAGATCGCTTCTCATGTTGGCCGAAAGCTCTTCGAGTAATAGCTTACATGTTTCGCTTTATCCATCGAACCAATCCCATACAGTCCACTACATCTCACAATTATACCTCTCTCTCTATTAGTCAAGCGGAAATTCATTTCGTAAAAGAACGTCTGATCAAATTAACGCAGGAAAGATATTACTTTAAGGAGTACATCAAACTCTCCAACAATGAACCGATATCCAAAAAGAGCCCACTTCTGCCGTTAAATCCCTTTCTGGATGAACATGATATTCTTAGAGTAAACGGTCGCTTAGCTAATTCTGATCTCCCTTACCGTGAAAAACATCCCATAATTATCCCTGAAAGCTCCCGATTCTGCTATCTTTTTCTTCAATTCATACATAATCAATTGATGCATGCAGAACACCAACTCATGGTTAGGATGGTTAGGCAGGAGTACTTCATACCTCGGCTAAAGTCAAAAATCAAATTTTGTATTCGCAGTTGTAAAACATGCATTATCTTCAAAAAGTCTACCCAATCTCAAATCATGGCAGCTTTACCTCCAGAACGGTCAAACTTCTCCCTCCCATTTACCTTTACCGGATTAGATTTCGCAGGTCCCTTTGAACTAAAAACATCTACGCTTCGGAAATCATCAATGATGAAAGGATATGTCTGCGTGTTCGTGTGTTTCTCAACAAAGGCAATTCATCTTGAGCCTTGTTCTGATCTCTCTAGTAAGGCCTTCCAAGCAGCTTTCTCACGTTTTGTTGGAAGGCGAGGACTACCGAAACGAGTATACTCCGATAATGGAAAAAACTTCGTCGGCGCACAAAGATCCCTACAAAAAGATTTCGACCGGTTCATCAAAGAGGTTTCTGAGGATCTCCAGTCTAAATATTCAACACAGGGTTTTGAGTGGCAATTTTTACCACCAAACGCACCGCACATGGGTGGTCTCTGGGAGGCAGCGGTCAAAAGCTTCAAGCTACACTTCAAGCGCACTGTGGGAAGCCATCATTTCACCTTTGAAGAACTTGCTACATTGCTTGCCCGTATCGAAGCTGTGCTCAATTCCCGTCCCTTATCACCCATGTCTGACAGTCCCGACGAGCTACTAGCTTTGACCCCAGGTCATTTTCTCCGCGGCGCCCCATTGTTGGCTCCACCGGAGCCCCAGATAGACAATCTTTCGCTTCAAAACCGCTGGGAGAAGCTGAAGATTCTTCATCAACAATTTGCCCTGCGCTCGAAGGAGGAATATTTGAAGGAGTTACACAAACGATACAAGTGGAAACAGCCGCAGGAAAATCTACAAGTGGGTGACTTCGTCGTTATCAAGAACGATTTACTACCTCCACAGGAGTGGCGATTGGGTCGTATTGAAAGGGTTTACCATGGATCAGATAGCCGCGTCCGAGTGGCGGACGTTCGGACCCAACGTGGACTCTTCACCAGACCAATCGTCAAATTGTGTCCCCTGCCAACTTCTTCTGCTCTGCCTAACCCCACTAATCCCATTAATCTCTAACACACACGTACACCACGCTTGCCCTCTCCGATCTACCCACCGCTCAATCCCAGGCTGCATATGTGTATGCTGTGCATGCGCTACCACTCCTTACGTACGTGTGCCAAATTTCTAAGCATGACAGTGAACGAAAGGTTGCGGTGTGTGGAGCGGCACGAGTACTGCCCCAACTGTTTGGCGCGGAATCACTACCGGGTGCGCGATTGCGAGTCGACCGGCACGTGTCGTATCTGCGATGAACGCCATCACACTCTGCTACACCGTCTACAGGCAGACCAGGTCGCTCCCCCACCGCGCCGTCAGCTCGAAGTACGGGAGAGCTTCGACAGAATCATTAAGGAGTTGACGAGGCTACGCGAATTAGTTGCACCCGTGCAAAGGGGCCGCGATGACTAAGTGACGGGCGTCGCTTAGTACTGAGCAGACGACGTACCAAATCATGCAACCCTGAGCGCCGTAATATATTAAAATTGGAATCGTACTGGAACTGGCTTCCAGTGTGTCGTAGCTGGGCGCTGAGCGCTCTATCTTTTGCCTCTTTCTACTTTGGACGTCGAGCGGACCAGTCGCAGAACACAACCTACATAAGTATCATAATCATATAATAATATTTTCTCATTTTCCCGTTGTCTCTACCTCATATATTTAATATAAAGTAATATCCAACATCGTTATCTATTTAGAATAAGTTTAGCCCATAAGGCCAGTGAATTATAGTTGAATAAATATTGTACTTGAAGTTGAAATCGTACATCTCATTATTTCTTGGAAATAATTATCCCTCCCGTTCACGTAAGTTTGTTCCCTCTCGATACAAATCCTATCTGGATTTAACAAAGAGTTTAATCACAAAAGTTTTTCCGCACCCGGCAGGACCGGTGCAACATAGATGGATTTTGTAATTGCAGATTGTGAATGACATGCATCAAAAGTTCCTTTTGTTTTTGGTTTGACATCCTCATGAGTTTATAAAATTCTTCATTTGGCATGAGATTTTCTTTTCGTTTGGCAATAGCTCCCAGTTTATTTAATGTCGCTAAGCGCAAATCACTGTTTACGTTCGAATTTGGATTATCATACAATGTTTGGAATGGGTTGCACTCTGGAAATCTGGTAGTAACTTCGCGGATTTCATTGGTTTCGTTCCCTTGGTCATCTTCACGACAAAGTTGTCGACAAATCTCTATGGTCTTGTTTATGTCTAAATCTGACTCAAACTCTCTACGACGTTCCAAAATATGATTTTCGTTTTCATCGTAGATCCCAATAAATTTCATTTCGTCAAGAATTTCAGCTTCTTCAGTGCGAAATGGGATGTATAAAGTCACCATTTCTTGTTTATATTCATTAAAATCTGAAGCTATATCATAATTTCTATAACGAATGATACGACGTTGCTTCCGACGAATATACACTCCTCTTGAACTTTTGGTGTATTCAGGAACGAATTCCGCAAGTGTCAACCCCTCCATATCTTCTGGGCGTTGCTCATATTTATCAAACCAATTTTCTTTCCAAACGTTTGTTGAACTTCCGTCGGTACTCATTTCATCCAATTCTTTTTGTGTTCGTCTAATACGCTGTCGTTCAATAGGCCATACGGTAGGGATATAAACTACGGATACTGAACTTTTGGACATCGGTTCACGAAGTAGGTACCACGCTGCTTCTTGACTTGTTAATTCAACAGTGTTAAGCATATTGACACTCATTTTCCGTGTTATTTCAACTATATCGAACTCAGGATTATCATCCATTATATCCAGAATTTGTCGCTGTAAGTTGCTAATTCCTCTATTGGTTTTATTAACGTATTCAACCACGTACGCAGCGCAAGAGTATTCTTCGATGATGAACTGAAAATCTGTATTTGATTGTAATATATTGAAAATAAAAGGGTTGAAAGCATTGTGCCATTTTTCACTCGGCTGTCGTTTTAAAAATACCTTCGGTCTGACAATGCCAGCTTCAAGAATGGAAAAGTAATCTTCGTCTGATGAAACTTGATTCTCTTCGTAAAATTATTCAATACTTTCGTAATCGTTGTTCTCGAGGTTAACTTGTAATTGTTTATAACGCCGAGCATAACTAGAATATTCTGGATGATTTTTCTGCATTGGTTTCAATATCGTCGTAAACTTACACGGCATAAATGGAGCATCAAATCGACATTTCTGAGGCTGGTTAGCGTTTGTTGTTTTGTAGCAGGTAAAAGTATGCTTGTGAGTTTGCAAGCGAATATATATTGACTATTTTATTGAAATATATTGCACAAGTCACAGCATCTTCATTTACAAGCGTAGTTTTTGATATGTAATCCAATGACTCGGCTTCCTCCGTTGATATTTCTTGTCCATTATTCTTTAATTTATATAGTACTTGTATTAAATTTGTCCATCCAATTTCATTGGCACTCAACGTGAGAAACATCGTAGGTTTGCCTAACTGTCGAATCATTGCGAAAAGGTCCCGTTTGCGTTCTTTCCAATACCAAAGAGAATTTGGTATGGATCGCAAGAAAGCTAAATTACTTTCTATACAATTATTTATATACTCCTCTGATTCAATTTGCTGTCGTGTAATATTGAAAGCAATAGTGAGTGAATCACGGACTCTTAACCTCATAATTTTTATAGCAACGTACAATAAATGATACGGAGAAACTCCCCGTCTGTCAGATCTTCTTAATTCACTAGTCGCTATTATAAATTGTGTAGCGTTTACTCCCTCTCTGAATGTACGGAAATGGCCTAAGTAAATCGATGGAAAGGAGAGTTCTTCAGCGTGTTCATCAAAAATTATGCTTTTCGGAAGATTATTCTGCCCAGGTGCAATGCGTAAATACTCATCATCATTCCACATCAGAGTTTGTTGCTGCGCAGTTAGACTTTCTTCCAGTGGTATATTTTCACTTATTTCTTCTCTATTGATTTCAATAATACTATCTTCATTGAAAAAGCTTTCATCGATTTTAATATCGTACATAACATATAGTGGTGTTTGCGTCAAATATTGAAGCCATAAACGAAGTGTTCTTTTATTTACCAATCCCGATAAAAAGCTTGATTTGTGAATTTTCTTCCTCTTGATATGAACATTAATGCAATGGTCATCATCTATATTTCGAGGTAAATCACTTACCATATTATTCACGTCGACGGGTACATTAATTATTTGCCCATAAATTCCGTATTGCCCATGAACGTGTCGCAACCGCCTTATTTGCATGAAAGGAATTCGTGGAGAGACGAGTCTCTCGGTAATTAAATCTAGAGGTGGCAAAAACTCTGGTATTTTTGTGTATTTAAAACCGTTAAATTTAGACATCGTTGGAATAACTTTTTTGTGGATAGCCTTGTAACACGTATTGCACAGTAAAATATGCTCAGTGGCGTTATAATTTTCAATAATTTCGCTTAAAAGTTGTTCATGTTCTGCGCGTGGTGGTTTTAAATCCAACTTGAACCACAATCGATCACACACGGAGCATACATATCCAAACGGATTGTCTAAAAACTTTGTTTGAAACTCTCTGTGGGCAACTGTGTTTCGGTGAAAATGTGAGTACGGAACTTGACGATGTATATCCGCTTGTGGCTCAGCTGAAATGTTAGTTATAAATTAAGGTTTTAAGACTAATGAGCAAAACGATGTTTACATATATATACATATCGCTCATTTATTTTAAGCAGTGGCACTTTTCAAAATACATATGCACAAATATGTAGCTTTTTAGAAAATCCATTTCAGCTGTTAACAGGTATTATTTAATTTTTATCTTAACCATCCCCAAAGATTGTTTACGCAACAAAGATCATGGGCACAATTTCTCGCAATTAGTTCAAAAATCGTAATTTTAGAGTTATGACACAATTGAATTAAATGGGCGTACATACATACATATAAATATCTATGTAAAAGTGTTTGAGTACTCACAAGGATGAACTACATCATTATGTCCAATGGGAGCATGTTCTTGCACAGGTGATATATCCACTACAACAAATATCAAATAAGAAAGATTTGATAACGAAATACATATCCCTCGTTCAAAAGTAAAGAGATGTATTTCAAAATTTTAATTTTTTGGTAAAACGAGTTCAAACTTTTATTTTTTCAATTTAGAGAACAATCTCATCAGTCAGTTATTTATGTTTATCATAAAAACCCGAAAAACGAAAATTTTTATTTACACATCGTTACTTTGGAACGGGCGATAAGCACTTGTGTAAAAAGGTACTTACGGCCACCGGGTTCACTGTTTAGCACATTCATTAATGTCCGCCGGCGTGCACGATATTCACGTGTGCGTTCAATTGAAGTTTTTGGGGTTTTTCTAGTTCTAGTTATTCTAGTTAGCATTCGCCGTTGGTCACGAGCCCCGTTCCTATTTTGCGGCATATCGATCCCTAAACGCAATATGGTGTAACTAACAAAATTATGAAAACCTGGAAACAGTAAGCACAACCCGATCTCTATGACGTTTTACTCCGACTTCGCTGAATTCAGTCAACTGAATAGAATATTACATAGTACATGTAATTTCAAATCTCAAAATATGCAACATTTTGCTCATAAATAGCGGCACATGTGTACATTCATATGTACATATGCATATATTTCACAAATTTATATTTACATATGTACATATGTATGTAAGTATGGTAAATTAGCTTTTAAACTCTCTGGCACCGGAGTGCGGTTTTCAACGCTCAAATAAAAGATTGGTGGGTTTAAACTTCAAATAAAAAAAAAAAAGCTTAAAAAAACGTTCAACCTGTCGCGACTCGAACCCGCGACTTCTAGTTAAACAATGAAATGCCTATCAGCTAGGCTATTTTCACTGTTGAATGCAATGCGGCAAACATTGTATTTCACACATGGGGACACCTTTGAAGGTATTTCTACCACGCATCTCGATTACTCACCACATCATTTGTTGGATTTAATTATACCTGCATACTGTAAGCGCTGTGGCTTCGCAACAACAACACTCATATGGTTGTTTTCTTCCAATTTTCGTGACAGTTTTTCCCAAATGCATGCCGCTATAGAAGTAAACTTCAAAAATGCTACAAATCTTCTAGTTTCCGTTGCTCCTTCCGTACAGTCTTTCTCTTCCCTTCGAAGGTACTTTTGAAGTAACTTCTGAACAAATTCTTAACAAACAAGAAAAATAAATATTGTTTTGTACACGGCTAAAAGTTTTAGCCTAGATTTAAAAGTTTTTGGGGCTACATATACATTTCTTGAATTTTCAACAAAGTTCTTAACTTTGAGTTGCAGTATTTTTATTGTGAATTTACACATACTTTCATTCAAAAATAATGAAATTAGTCTAAAGAAGTTAATTTTACTGGAAATTCCAAAAACACCCTTTGAACGCAGATATACTGGTCTAGGTGTATGACCAAACCAAATTTGGTTTAGAATTAAATTTATGCCGGTTGTCATAGAAATGCGCGTAATAAAAATTATTTAAATTTTAAACCGAAAATGTTAACAATTTTCTATTTTTTTTTAATGTTTGGACTCGAACCGACGTGCCCCAAATCAGTGCGCAATGCTCTACCTATCGAGCTACGGCGCACTCATGAATTTTGTGCGAAAAGTACACATATTCGCTGTGTATACGACTTTTGTTGTATTTTTGTTTATCCCAGTTAAGTTTTAAATCTAAACCGCAAAAAATTGAGAATTTTTGTGGATAATTGAAAGGTTTGGAATTTATTACCAAAAAGTTTTAAAAATTATGTAAACCAATGAATGCTTTAAAATTTACGCTCAAATTTTTTGCCGTGTAGAAAGAGAAAAATTTCAAATAAATAAAAGTATATATATGTAATATGTAAAAATATAAATATGTGTGTATTTACAGGTAATTCTTATTTACTGACACGTTGGCCAAAACCCCCCCCGAAATTTTTTTCTGGCTACGCGCCTGGACGCGGTCATCGATAAGGATATTTTATTTATATTGTATTTACCCAGCGAGTCTTGAAAAACGCTTGAAAATTCACTTTTAATCTTTCGAGCTAACTCCTCATTAGTAACTTTATTTATTGAGTTAACTTGTAGAAGTTCAAAACTAAATGCGCGTAAAAACGATCTACCCAGCAGAGGCGGATTGTCATGCTTAGTCACGACTACAGTAATCTCTTTCGTAGTGCCCATATACGTAATCTGTGAATTGTACTTACCAACAATTTGTATGCGATCACCGCTATAATCAAGATAGGGTGTGTTGCAACTATTTAAGTTTTTTTTGATATTTCGCTTGAAAAATTTTTCCGATATTAGCGTACATGGTGCGCCTGTATCACAGGCCGACCTAACCTCAACACCGTCAAATGACACCAGAAGAGAATATACCTCATTCGGTCGTTTATCAGTTAATCTGAAAATAGAATAGTTAAATGTGTCATATTTACAATCATTTGTGTCATATTTACAATCATTTTCAACCTCACTAGAATTCGATACATAATTTAACTGTACTTTCGTACGGCATACCGATGAAAGATGTCCAACTTTACCACACGTGTGACACTTGCTCTTCTTATACTTGCATTTTTCCGACTCCTGATTTCGCCACCCGCAATGACTGCACATTTTTCGGTCGCTTTTACTACTATTATTTCTTGCTTGACTAGCCTCTTTATTGTATGTCTTGTTCTTTTTCATAAAGTTTACGCTAATCTCATTTTTATTTTCAACTTTTGCCGCCATTTTGCACTCGAGTATCATAGCCTTTCTTAAAGCTTCTTCGCACGTGATTTTTTCATTTTCTTCACATAGTTTTTCAAATATTTTGGTTTTTGCTCCCATAACGAACTGGTCCAAGACAAACGCACTTAAATTTTCCGCAAACTTACAATTCAGTCCAAGTTTTTTGACCCTAGCATACCACTCAGCTGCAGTTTCGTTGTCTTGCTGCTTGGACATGTGAAATTTTTTTCTTTCTTGAAAGACAATTACCGGCGGCGTATAGTGTGTCTCCAAAATATTACACAAGTCTTTGAACGCTTTTTGCATTGGTGACTGCGGACTACACAGGCTATGCAGTGTACTGTATGCTGCAGTACCCACTGCCTTAAGCAATACGTTTTTCTTTTCGTCGTCTGTGGTACATTTCAATTCAATTAAATGAATGTCCAACTTTTCCCTCCATATCGCCCATGTTTCCATGGTGGGGTCGAATTGGGGCACTATCAGCATACTTTAACTAGTTCCGCCATTTTCGTTTTATAATTTTAGATTTTCAACTCGTCGCCAATATATAATGTACTTACATTTACTTTTGTAAGCATGGGTGCAGGACCGAGCAAAGAAAACGTGTTAGCAGTTTGATGGCTTAAAATGTAGTGATGGTTTTTATTAAAATATCGAACTTCGAGATCATACAACTAAAAGTATCGTGAACATATTAAGGGCTTTGTTATGTAAAGTGTCTTATTATAAATATAATTGCCATGTTATGTAACATTGTAATATGCTATATTACAGGTATACCGCCGAAACTTTAAGCAAAGTTCCCAAATCGAAAATTACAACGCAAAGTTAGCACCAAAACAAGTTAAGTGCATAGTCCTAAATGTCATAGGAAACTCGATGTATGAACTTGGCGATAGTAATGGGAAAAAGATCGGCGTATACCACCCTAACGGGTCGATTCTATAGTGGTAACAACATTCGATTTACCCGGCAAACAAATATCTTGGAAACTTTTACACCCGTTTGGTATTCTGCCGGCTCAAGTTGCAGTTCAATTTCGTAACCACCTAAAGAGGTGGTAACGCCAAGTAACCGCGACAAATTGCACGTGTTTTGTAAATATTTTTTTGGACAGAAAATAGCACAAATTTTATACACATACTAGATCAGAAGAATTAATAAACAATATAACCACTTTTTTACGTGAAGTTTCGTGCGCGTTTGCCTTTTATTCTCTTTTGCGCATTGTTTGTTTTTGACATCGTTACCATGCGCGCTAGAATCGCGGGTACATGCACCGGTTACGATTTTTGGTTAGATAATCTTCTGGGTACAAAGTTTCCGGTTACGCTCAGAATCGACACGTAAAGATATTTTTGCAAAATAGATACATGTTTTTTGTAGTGCTAGTCCTCATGTTTATGTTTCATGTTGTTGTATTTGCTTTTGTATATAAATTTACCTTTCAGTGTTTATGTATATTATAAGATTGTGTATGTATTGACGCATATAGTTACTAAAATTTTTCTTGTTTATTTATTTATTTATTTGTGTACTTATTTTATTTGTTTATCTATTGACTGACGTATGCAATTGTTATTACCTGACTATCTCTTTTATTTGACTAACTGACGTATGAAGTCATTTTTTTATTTTGATTATTTTTGCAATTATTATTATTTATTTATTTACTTGACTAATACCTAATACTGTGATATTTGATTAATTTAGTTTTAGCTTTCTGCTGTGATATTTTATCCCTATCTAGTAGATACTTAGAGTATCTGCATCCCCAGTGATTTAGTGTAAGTAGTATATAAGGAGTAGAAATAGCCCAGTGATTTAGTTTATAATTAGTTAACGTACATGTCTGTTATCTAGATTAAGCCCGGCATTGAGTCGTGGGTCGAGGCCACACGTTGGACGCAAGGGAGTTATGAGTGATAGGCTGCGTTGAAACTTCTTTACGCACACGCTCCATAGTGCAGGCATCATCGGCGGTTGCGAGCCTGTAACGACAGCCTTCGCCATGCTGGCAACATATCGCGATGTTAGCTAAGTATCTAACATGGATGTGGTGCGGCAGGGCTCCAGCAACATTGAAGGTGTTACTGCTGTAGATAGCATTGATGTTTGCTGTTAGCAACAGACACGGTAACAGAGGCAATGTTGCTTGACGCCTAGCAACGTTGCGTCTATGTTAGAAAGAAAGGACAATATCAGCATGTTGTGCAAGTGTATGAGTGTGTAGGTGTGAATGCGGTAAAAACGAAAGGGAGACTGTAAGCCTGTGTGGAAGCTTTCCCAAAAATGTAACTTTCTCTGCCACGGCTGAAGGTATAAAAGGGCGGAGAGGTAGTCAACGGGCCAAAGTTGCGTTAAAACTGTGCCTAAGAGGGTGCCCCCCATAAATTCAGACGGAAAAAATTCAGAAATACAATTTTTCGGAAAAATTTATTCAGAAACCATTTTTCAAAAACCAAAAGTCAGAACGAAAAATTCAGAAAACTTTTTTCAGAAACTAAAAATTCAGAATCAAAAATTCAGAAAACTTTTTTCAGAAAAGAGTGGCACGCGGAAGGACATCACCGTGGCGGTAGCCACGGCTATGGCACACATCCGGAGTTGGAATGGCGTAGCCCAGGGTTATTTTTTGAAGCGCGGCCGAAGGCCGCCTACGCGGAAAGGTGTTCTGCACATAAAAAACGTGGATCGGGCCCCCAACTGGGGATCTGCGCCAAATTTAATGTTTTTTCTGCCGTCTGGTTACTTTCTGAATTTTTACTTTCTGAATTTTTACTTCTGAATTTTTACTTCTGAATTTTGACTTCTGAATTTTGACTTCCGAATTTTGACTTTCTGAAAAAAAATTTCTGAAAATATGTGTTTCTGAATTTTTGTTGTCTGAATTTATGACGGGAGCCGCCTAAGAGCCAAGTGTATTTCTTAAAGAAAACAAAAAAAGTTTGTAAAGTGCGCGGTTACGATAATCCGTTAAACGGGAAAGTCCCTCTATCCGCCGTTCGAGTATACGGAGGTAAAATACCTTGGGTAATACACCCACTAAGCCAACCATTATTGAACAATAGACACCACACAGCATACTGAAATAGAAAAGGAAAAAACCGGTAAGTACTTATTAATAGAGGTACATATGTATATAGTCATCCATCGCGGCACGGCCAAGGTGAGATTGGTTTTGTTTCATGGCTAATCTCCCTTGTAAGCCAAACAGCAAAACTGCATCCACGTACATAGGTGCATAGGCACACAAGTATGTGTGGAAATGTGCATCTATGTTTGTGCAAACAGAGAGAAACCTACATACGTATGTTTGCTCCCTACTATTGACATTTTTCTTTCCGCCAGAACCCAGGTCGCACCATAACCAGGGGCACCCGCAGGGCAAGGGACGTTGATAGCGCAACGACCAAACCAAGGTCCACAACAGCAAAAAGCCAAACACTAAAACAACGGAGACCATTTCACTTGGTGCAACAACACAACAACCAGTCACACGCTACAACAAAAATAGAAAGCACTGAACGCTTAATAATACAACAACAAACACAATTTAAAAATCAGGGCGAAAGGAGCAACGGAGATACATGCTGGGACGGACGGCGCGGAGGCCAGTAACAACAACAACGACACCAGCAACGTCCCGCCAGCCGCATAACGCAACACCAAAATCCACCAAGGTAGGTAGGTAAAATGGCTGCGACCTGAGAGAGGTCGCCCAAGTAGCTTTCTTAGAAGCCGTTTTGATGCCATAAAGACTCGTCGGACCTACTATCAAATGTGCGGATGTTTTCTACAACCAATCGGAGTTGTTTATAAATTCGAGAACGCTTGGAATCCCTAACTTAGATACCCTCCCTAAGTTCTCCAAAAAAGGTGCCCCAAAAGATTTTAGTCGTGTTCTGGCTAGAGCCGGGCATTCACACAGGAAGTGCTCAACGGTCTCTTTGGTAGTAGTGTCTTTACAGCTTCTGCAGTGCTCGTTATGCGGAATACCCATTTTTTCCGCATGTGTGCCAATCGGCCAGTGACCTGTGCAAAGATGCCGAAATATCCGGACTCTCCGAGAATATTCCAGCCCCCACACCCGAGTCCATCTTGGAGCCATCTGTGAAGATTTGTATGCCTCCGTCATTCACTCCTACTTGGAAATGCTGTAGTGGCATTGCTCTCAAACTTCAGTTTGTGAGGATAATAGTCTGTTGCGTTGTCAATTACTCCCGATGGGAGATCGTTAAGGATACTACTGTGCCCCTGCTGAGTATCCTTCCAGCACCCAGACTCTCTGAGCCTCAGTGCGGATTGTGTCGATATGCATAGTATGTGTAAGTCGATTGGGAGCAGGTTCAAAATAGGATCTAGAGCCGCAGTGGGGCAGGTGCGCAAGGCCCCGGTGACGCCAACACACGCTGTGCGCTGGACCTTCTGCAAACTAGTGAGACTATAGTTCTTCCGAAGAGCTTCCCACCATACCACCGAGCCGTAGGTCAGCACAGGTCTGACTACCGCCTCGTACATCCACAGCACCATCCTTGGCTTCAGACCCCACTTCTTACCAAACATCGATTTGCAGGCGTAGAAAGCGATACAGGCCTTCCTCACCCTCTAATCGATACACGCTTTCCAGTTCAACTTACAATCAATTATTAGTCCCAGATACTTAGTGCTGGGAGACAGTTTTAGTCGTTGGCCATTTAACCTAGGAAGTTCGAAAGTAGGCGGTTTGTACTTCCTCGTGAAGATAAGAACTTCCGTTTTATCCGGATTCAGCCGGAGGCCACTTTCCTTTGCCCACCTACTGAGTTTTGCTAACGTTCTTTCCATAATCTCGCTCATTACGGAAGGGAAGGGACCCGAGACTAGGATCGCCACGTCGTCAGCGTACGCCACAATCTTTACTCCATTTGTATTAAGTTTTAGCAGGATATCATTCATTAAGGATCCAAAGCAGTGGTGAGAGGACCCCTCCCTGTGGTGTACCTCTACATACCTGTCTACTAGCTTTTGCTCCCCCTAGCTCCGCAGATATTTCACGCTTCCTCAGCAGGGACGAGATCCAGCTTCTAATTGGCCCCTCCACTCCTAACACCACAAGTGCCGTTGAAATTGCCTCGGCTCTAACATTGTTGAAGGCGCCCTCCACATCTACAAACGCCGCTAGTGTGAATTCTTTATATTGAAGGGATTTCTCCACTGTTCGCACTACTTCATGCAGCGCGGACTCTGTGGATCTTCCCCTCAGATACGCATGCTGCGCCACTGATAAAACGGGCCCTTCCAGAAGTTCCCGTATATGTATATCCAGTAGCCTCTCAAATGTTTTCAGCACGAGGGATGTTAGACTTATTGGCCGGAAATCCTTGGCCAGCTCATGCCCTCTTCTTCCAGACTTCGGAATGAAAACCACCCTTGTTTTCCTCCTCAGTTCCTTAACCAACGGCAACTGAGTCTTCTGCATCATTATCGGAAGTATACCATCTACTCGTGGTGACTTAAACGGTGAGAAGCTATTTATCGCCCAGCCAATTTTATCTTCTGCTAGAAGTTTATCTATTAACATACCAGGTGCTTCCTGCTGCACCACTCCCCTACTCTGCTCCGCCTCCCCGGTACCATCGGGAAAGTGAGCCTCTATCAGAATATCAAGGGTTTCCGCCGCTGATCCGGCCGACGTGCCATCTGCGCGTTTCACGAAGGTTATGTTTGAGTGCTCCTTGGCAAGGATTCTCCCGAGTCTTGCTGAGTCCTTCGTGGACTCAATAGACTCACAGTGTTCCTGCCAGGATTTCGCCCTTGCGATCCGCACTGCTTTCTTATATTCCCTTTGGGAGATCCTGAACTGCTGAAAATCTCCCCTAGTATGACAATCGTTGAAGACCTTCCTCATTCTTGACCTTAGTTCGCTAAGGTCTTTGTTCCACCATGGGGGAAGGTCTTGTTGCTCCTTGATGGTGGACAGGAGGCCTTGTAGGCAACCCGAAAACTACTTTCCAGAGACCTAACTCGGTCGTCCAGAGTGTCTGCTGATTGAATGGGTATCTTGTTCCTGCTGAGCCTATCATTGACTATCTTCTCAAATAGACCCCAAGAAGTCCGCCTAGGATTTCTATACGGTTTCTTTATCTCCCTCTCCCAATCTATTTCAAAGAGGATCATTCGATGATCCGACATTGAGATCTTCCTCGAAACCTCACAGTTTCTTACCAAAAGTTCCTGAGAGTCAGATGCTATGGTGATGTCGAGGACTTCCTCCCACCCTGCGAAGTTCTCCGAACCAGGGAACACAAAGGTGGGAGAGCTTCCCCTGTTACATATACGTGGCTGCAAGTGTCTCTGTTAGATGCTTCACCTCCTCGGGAGGTGCGGGCCGATCATGAGCCATGTAGGCCGAGGCGAACGTTATACTGCGTCCACCCTTCGATTCGATCCTGACCACTGCTGTATCGTATGTGCTGAAATTAGGTAAGAAGAAAGCATTAATGGTATCCGTAACGAGGATGCACGCTCTCGGTTTACCTTCTCCGTGTGTGTAGAACAGGTTATAGTTTCTGGTATGGAGGCCCTTCACTTTAGACCGCCATACCCAAGGCTCCTGCACCAAGCAGATGTCTATGTCCTCCTCCCTTAGGAGGACCAGAAGGTTACCCGAGGCTATTTTTGCGTGCTGCAGGTTAACTTGTGCCATCCTAATCATCGGACCGGGAGGGCCACCTGCATCGGATACCGACTCGGTGCCTGGCACCGCCAGACTAAGCTTCCCAAGAAGCTTATCGGCGTCCTCGATCTCCTCCAGGTTGTTGTCCGGTGCTACTGCCGCTGGGAAAACTTTCAGTTTGGCGCTCCTGACGCCAAACATAAGTGTGTTCCCCCTTTTCTCGAGTTCTCCCACGGACTCGTTATTTGTTAGCAGTAGCACCGGTTGGCTATTGCGTTGCTGTTCCTCTACCTTCAGAATCTCCCAGTCGTCCATCGGGACGCCTGCGTTCTGAGCTTTGAGGCAGTGGATGATGCTCCTGTCATTCACCTTCATTCTGGGAAACCAAATGCGCGCTCGGGGCCTTCTGGGAATTTCCGAAGCGTTGACCCTCATATGCGCAGCTGATCTTAGCGACGCATCGCTCAAGAAACTCCCGGGAGAACCCGTCCGCGCATTTGATTACTCTGCAGCCCCTGCAGATCTCCTCGTAGTCGTACACCGGCACTGGTGTTCGATTCTCCAAGAGGTGTTCGACGACCATCTCGGATAGCCGTCCCTCTATGGAGGTCCGGACCGCCAACACCCGTCTCCCATTGTTGCCTGCAGCATCCACCAGCGCCTCCTGGAGGTGGTCTCTGACCACCTCACTGTAGGTATGCCTCGCCGCGGCACTAGTGGAGGGACCCTCGTTTTGTTGGCCGTATCTGCCCCCAAGGACACTGCATGCTGTTTTTTTTTGTTCTTAACATATTTATTTATTTTTGAATCCGGTTTGAATTTTCAATTGTCTAGTAGTTATAAGATTTCCGTAGCACCTAAGGTAGGGTGAAAAGAATTTAGGAGGGGTGGGAGGTTCAACCCACTGAGTTCGCAATTTTGTGTAATTTTTTTAATCTGGGGTTTTTTCTTTGTAGTAATTTTTAATTTCATTTTCATTTCAAAAGTTTCTAGTTTTTTTATTTTTGCCATTTACCAATTTTTCCGTTAAGTTTTGCATGTTCGCTTTTCTGGTTCTTTTTAGCAGAGAATGCGATGTTTTTTTTGGGACAGGCAAATACTCATGTATGTATATGCATCGCGAGTAGCACCTAACACCACGTTTTTAAACTTGGTCATAGCTTTTTGTTTTGTTGCTTTGCAACGTTAGCACTTTTTAAATAACTTTTGTTTTTTACTTTTTCGAAGTCCACTTCCCGGATATAGGAACATTTCGAACGTTCGGTTCCATATTTTGTACCCCTTTTCTTTCGGCAAGAAAGGGGGTTTTCATGCATGTTCATCGTAGGTTGCAGGGTAAAGCACTGAAGCGGTAGCTCAAAAAAGACCAGCACACGAGCGAGTGATCTGGCTGAGCAAGCGAGAGTGGTCATTGTGCGCATGACCTAGACATAGGGACATATATGCATATGAGGTTTTTTTTTGGTTTTTTTCAGCACAGGTACTCTACGGTGGCGCCATTGGAGAAAGTTACTTGGTGAGTGATATTTAACCACACGTATATATGTATGTCCGTATGTATGTATATATATTGAGAGGCTAATCCCACTCCGCTCCCAAGGTGGACAAAGGGCTTACCGAAAAGGAGAAAAAGAGGAGCGAAAGCGAAGTAATATATATACATATATAAATACTCCTAGAAAACGACACTCAATCGTACGCACAGAAGTACTCAACTCTCATAAGTTTTTTTGCTAAATTTTTTTTGTTTTTTTTTTATATACATAAATGCAAATTTGGCCTTGATCTTGAAATGTAAATCTAGGTCAGTGGCACAAATCCAACAGCTGATCATCTGAAGGAACATTAAGGAGTTATAATTTAACATTTTTTTATGATTTTTTTTTTCTTGAATTTTTATTCTTTTTGCACTTTTTATTAACTTTTGTTTGGATTGTATAATAAACATAATCTTAAGAGTTTACGAGTTAGAATATATACACGTGAATACACTTACTTTTCGGTAATTAGGTAGCCTTGCGTTTAGCCTTAGTTTTTTTCTTAATTTTCTTGTTGAATCACTGAATTATGGAACTATAGGCAGGATAAATATAGAAATGTAAGGGTATTTATTATGAATAAAAAGTACTGTAATGTTGAGTTGAAAACAATAGTAGATTATTGCTGAGATGCAGGGCTAAGAAGTTCATTTGGTGTGGGTGCTGCGCTCGCGGGTGGGAAGACTCCACCTGACAGGACAGGCCTCTCCTTTGCCTTCATGCTTTCCTTGCTGCTATCGATTTTCTCCCGTTTTTACGATTTGTCCGACTTATGTTTCTTGGGTCTATCTTTCCCTGATGTGGTCTTGCTGCATCTGTGCTATGTGTTCCTGCGACCTCCTTTCTCGCTCGCCCGCTTGCATGTAGTGGTACCTCTCATCTTGTCTCCTCGGCACGAATGGTTTGGCTGTTGATTTTAGGGTTTCCTTTTCTGGTGCAATATTTTCGTAGTCTTCGACCAGGCTTACAAATCCTTCCAGGCTACTGAACTCGCTTCTCTTGACATATAGCTGGTACTATTGCCCTGAATTTCTGTATATCGCACTAACCCCTGTAGAGATAGGACATAGTCTTTAAAAGCACCCCCGCCAACATCAAAAATACAGCCAGAACTCGAAAACATGGAAATATACAAACTTAAGACATTTGATGGGATGGTAATAAACGAACAAACTAACACTATTTCTGACGCAATATTTGAACCCCTGAAACTAATATACAGGAAACCAAACAACACCGCAGGTATGTACTATAAAAAAACGACCAACAATAAACAAACAGACACACAAAACGAATCAGAAGACAAAAATAACCGACTTCTACATTACTAACGATCGTCGAAACCAACCGTACTCCCATATTTAACATTACCTGACCAAACACACACAAACTAATTACCTGACCTAACATGATCGAATCAGAAACAACCCTCATTACAGGGTACGGACGTGGGACACGACCATGCACACGCAGACTAACACTACCTGATGCAGCGTCCAGACTATAAGTACATGACAACGGATGAACAAAAATCAGAACGAAATAAAGCATTGAAGATGTCGCATCGACGAAACCGGTTTGCTACAAAACCAAAATTGACAAGGGACGACGGAAATTCGTTACAATATAAGTCCAGTTTTTCCCATGCTTATGAAAGGTATGAAAATAAAAAAGGCAATAGGGTGTTAACTTCTTTCCCGTAAATCTTGATTGTTTGTCATTCGATTTGCATAATTATTGGCAGGAGTATACTACATACTATTGGGAAGCATCTCCCTAACTTTCATTGAAATACCTTCTTGAAATTTCAAGCAATCGCTTTTGAAAATAACAGACCTTTTTTGCTGAAAAGTGAGCGCCGCCACGCCTACTTCAACAAAATCCACAAAATATTTTTACAGTTTAGTTTTGCTTAAAAAGCTTATTATGTGGGTAAAATATTATTTATATAACTTACACAATTAGGAAAATATCGCAATTTTAATTTTACAAAGATATTTTTCAAAACTGTGTTCAAAAAGTGTGTGTGTCCGTTAACCAATTTTTTCTATTTTTACAGAAAAGAGGTAGCTTTATATGTTGAACACTTTCTCCCAATATCGTTTCAATAAATCAATTTTTACCGCATTTATGGCATGGAAAGTTTTGTGGAATAATTCACCATAAAGGCAATATATCAATATTTTTCTGTTTATGACATCTATTTTCGAGTGAAAAAACCAAATTTTTTAAAAAAAAGCTAAAAAATTATTTCAATTTATCAATATATATTTTTTAAGAAATATATCATATTTAATATACAAAAAGTAAAAACACAGTTTGTAGCTTCTTCAATTTTATACTTACGAAACAATTAGAAATCGCGTTAATTTTCCTAAAGACATCAACTATTTTCTTCCTAAAAATTTTTATTTACAAAAGAGTCGACACATAACCCAATATTTCAATATTTTTCTGTTTATGACATCTATTTTGGAGTGAAAAAACCAAATTATTTTAAAAAAAAGCTAAAAACTTATTTCAATTTATCAATATATATTTTTTAAGAAATATATCATATTTAATATACAAAAAGTAAAAACACAGTTTGTAGCTTCTTCAATTTTATATTCATGTAATAGTTTGAAATCGCGTTAATTTTCCTAAAGACATCAACTATTTTCTTCCTAAAAATTTTAATTTGTAAAATAGTCGACATATAATCGGAATCCTTACATATTTCCGAGTTGAATTTGACGAAAGAAACCAGAAAACCATCATATGTGTAAGTTGTAATATTCTCCCGCTAAACGGACTTCAAAAAATCCACAACTAAAGGAAAAATTGAGAAAACAGTCTGTATCACCAAAAAAAAAACACAATTTGGAAACCGGCTAATATTAAGAAGTTATCTGAATCTCAAAATGAACTTTCATTCGTTTCAATCCATATGGCCAATTTTGTTCGATATGGCATCATTCTATGTGACCATTATATATATTATAAGTCTAACTATGTTGTTGGTATATGTCATGAAATTTAATTTTGTTTATTGAAATATTGACGGAATATGAAAGGAGTGGTGGGTCTGATGGTGGACTTTCAAACATAACTAAGTACCGGTTTTGCCATCTCCTATTAATGATTACTGGTCTTTAATGGACGGATTTTTTTTGGTTAGTTGTCAAATTATCCGTCTTTAGAGTAAACCAGCTTTTATGAAAGCGACTCTCAATAACTCAACTATAAATAATTATTTTCAGCAATAAACATGGCATTAGGTACTGGAGAAAAATGCGAACAGAGGATTTAATAAGTTAAACTAATTTAAGGTGGTCGAATTTCGACCACGGGATATACTAGTTATTATTATTATAAAAAATAAAAAATAAGGTTTATGAAGTTTTATTGACACTATTCGTAAATTATGAAATGTGCTATGTTTATTTTCCACAGACTATTGATAAACGGCCATGAAAAATGCGATCTTTATCTTCTGTTAGGTAAAATAAAAAAAAAACCTCAGAAAATGTTTGAAAACATTCAAATAATTGAACGTTGTCGCTCATCTGCTATCCAACGTTCATTTTCTCACAATTCTCTTTATGTCTACAACTACAAGGGTTAGAAAACACTCGAAATCTTTCATATAATTGAGCCTTGCAGTTCATTCGCTCTGTTAATTGAAACTGCTCACAGTTTTCATCAGTAAAATTTTTAAAAAAATGTCCATACGCTACACAACTTTGTAATTTCGGAAAGCTGCAAGTGCAATTCAAAGTGCCGGACTTATGTATTGGCCAACCTTATTCTTGCAACTTTCACCAATTTCTTCTTCCGTAAAATTATTTTAACTAATTTTGTCAAAAATTATTAGTCAAGATTCAACACAAGATTTATAAGCTGTACTTGGAAAATTTTTGCAAAATCATTGCAACTTAGATTTGGCCATGGGGGGGGTTTTAACCCCCAAAACCCCCCCGTGCGCACGGGCCTGTACGGACCGTTACTTTTCGAAATTTTTTTTATTCCATATATTTGAACCTATATTTATGATATTTCGCATACAGGTACAGAAAGATCGTACAATATGGGTATCAAACGAAAGTGGAAGGCCCCAGGCTTCATTTTGGCTTCGATATATTTCAATAAATTTATCGATAACTAAGTTATCGGTCAAAATGCGATTGCCCGAAAACCTTAATGTTACCCTCCTATATGGGTATCAAACGAAAGGGGATGGCCCCAGGTTTCATTTGGACTTCGATAGGTTTCGATAAATTTATCCATGACTGAGTTATCGGTGAAAATATGAAAGGGGATAGCTCCAGGTCTCATTTGGACTTCGATATATTTCGATAAATTTATCGATAACTGAGTTATCGGTGATTGCCGAAAAAACTTAACATTACCCTATAATATGGGTATAAGACGAAAAGAGAAGGCCGCAGGTTTCATTTGGACTTCGATATATTTCGATAAATTTATCGATAACTGAGTTATCGGTGAAAATGTTATTGCACAAAAACCTTAAAATTGCCCTACGGTATGGGTATCCAACGAAAGGGGATAGCTCCAGGTTTCATTTGGACTTCGATATATTTCGATAAATTTATCGATTTTGAAAGGCCCCCTAACTACTTACATCCCGAGCAACGCCGGGTACCCTGCTAGTAGTACATAAACATAATATTAAACAAAGCTGACATTGCTTTCCTTTTTCTTTCTCTATTAGGTAAAATTTAAAATTAAAAGGCAAAATGGCTACAATAACTATTATATTAACTACCATTGCAGCTATTCTAATGACTAAAGGGCAACAAATTGATTTACAGGATCTAACGAATAATAACGGATACATCCCAATTAAAATCGTAGAATATCGAACAATTAATCATTATGACAAAATTCTTCACTTTATTAACTTAACTACGTATGATCAAGCTATTACATTAATCGCGGATAATATTAAAGCATTAAAGGCAACTACCTTTGAAGATGAACGACTAATAGAGACTTTAGATAAAAACTTTAACTTACTAAAAGCAAAAATTGACTATTTACAACCACGATTTAAGACAAAACGTGCTTTGATTAATATATTAGGTAAAGGATGAAAATATATAGTAGGTACTATGGACAGCGACGACGAACAACAAATAATTAATGCATTAGACAAAATACAAAAAAAACAACTGGGCATACGTTCTGAACAACTGGGAAAGACTATGAACAATTGGGCATACGTTCTGAACAACTGGGCATAAGTTATGAACCACATTTTCATTGATTGTGAACAAATAGGAACACACACTTCCTGCCATTGGGGACAATTGCTGCGGTTCAAAAACTACAATATATTTTACTATAATTCATATAAAATATGCTTTGTCACATTTGCAAGCCGTCACTCATTGACTAGACCACGGAACTATACGCCAGTGCCAATATCATTTATTAAAAATCTCTTAAATGTCATAATTTTGACCTTTGACCCCGAATAATTTTTAGATTCGAAAATTGTAAAATTCATTCGAAAATTATAATATTAAGATTTATGATACATTCATTTTACCAAATAAAATTACAAAAATAAAGGGAAATTTTAATATTACAAATAATAATTTACAATTGGAAAACTTGTACACTAAACAAATCAAACAGGAAGAACATATAAAATTGTTAATTAAAAAAAATAGTAATATTCATTTAATTAGTCTAAGTTCTGATTTGCTAATTATATGCATTGTCATTATATCAACTTTTATTTCTATATACATTTATAAATATAAACTAAAATTTTATGTATCACCTGAACTGCAATTGCCAACGCGAAACATTGAAAATATAACAAATGGACTATTCTTGCAGCTAAAAACCAATTTGTAGTAATTTTCCATAATTTCTCATAAACCACTTGCTTTCATAGTAACTTTTTATAAAACCCTTTTTGCAATGCTCGCGCAATATTAAAACGCTGAGCTAACAATAACAGAAATGGGTCATATGGGAAAATGCAACTTAAGTAAACAAACTATTTCCCAATTCTACAGTTACTCACCAATACAGTCAATTATTTTCGATTATGGTGAAATGCTTTCACAGGGAATACACACACAGAAATTAGGTCAACTGCAGTTGCAGCGCAGGCATAATTCTAGTATAAATAGTGAAAATTTTATATCTAAGTTTGGAGTTGATATTTGACTTCGAATAAAGTGGACACTCTGTCCAATAAAACAATTTTTTGGCTTGTTTTAATTTAATGAAACATAACTTACATACATTTACTACTCTAACATTCTGCGAATCTTCCTCACAACAATGTTGTTCATGAACAACAAAATGAATGTGATATCAAGCAACATGTACATATGTACCAACCATGGCTAAATATGGTGAAACTCTGATTAAAAAAATTCACAAATTTTTACTAACACCGACGCATATTTTTAGAATTTGTATGGAAAACGACAAGTGCTTAAAAGTATGCACTCACACTTACGCAAAAAATTTTTCAACATGGGTAGAACGTGAACCTCGCCGAACAAAATTGCCCAATATTTTATCCACTCTTGTGGTAAGCGAATTTTGTACTTTGTAGTACAAACCAACTTTTTTAAAAAATGAAAACGAACTTTCGCTCACAATGGTCACAACAAGACTGACTGTATTTAGAATTATTAATTAATATGAAAGTTTACAATTTTTGACTTACTTATTGTATTTGCTGATTTATGCTGTATTTTAATTGACCTATTTATTTTAGCTTGCTGGCTTTTGCAATATTGCGTTATTTCGCAATTGGACAGGAAGTCGTTTTTTGGCTTCCGGTTAAACATTTAGTCCACATGTTATTTGACTCCCATTTCAAATTAAAAATGCTTTTGTTATACAATTTATTTCGCTGATCTATTTCTTCAAATGTAATTTTGTGTGTAAACTTGTTTATATTTTCATGTTTCATGCTTACAATATTTTCTTCTACAATTTCAACAATATTGGAAAAATAATAATCGTTTAGTTTTTATGACCAGTTGTTAAATTTCATAATATAATTTCCATTAAGAACATCGTAATCTCTTTTGCATGTGTTATTTATAATCAAATCAATTGCATTTTTTACAACTATTGTTTTTTTATCAAGAGATATAACTTCTAATTCTTTATTTGTCACAAGTTTACAATTATTTTTTATTTCACAATGGGTGCTAGGTTTTAGTTGTTTAAAGTGTTTATTTTCCTGGTATTCGATTCTATTTCTTTTTTTTCTTTATTGGGAATAGGAATGATTTTTCTTATTTTTACTTGTATAAATTATTTTGGTATTTTAATTCCTAATATAAGAAAAGTGTTATTTAAAGTTGCTGTCCCTAACTGCAAATATTTGAGATTATTAAAGTCTATATCGTATTGTTTTATTTCATGGTTTGCTAAAATGTTTGGGTGAATTATTCCATATTTGGCGGATACTACATTGTCTTGTATTTGTTCAATTTTATTTTTTAAAAGCTGAATTTTTGCAAATTGTTCCAAGTACATATTTCGTTCATGATCTTCATTTACATATTTATTAATTTCATTAAATTCGTTCTCAATTTTTCTTCTATCGCTCTTAACAATATTTTTTATTTGTTCTAAGGCTAAATTAAAATGTTCATTTATATATATTTGGTTACTCAAATTTTCGTTCGTCTGTAATAAATGGTTATGAATCGTTTTTCTATCGTCGTCGTCCATTGTCCCGAATATCCATTTGGATACGCTTCCTACTGCGTTTATTAGTCCTCTGCTTAGTCTTCTATTTTTTGGAAATAATGTTCGTAATTTATTTCTAGTGTCTAAAAGTTTGTAATACGTCTTTATTTTTAATTTTCATTAGGATAATATTTTCAGTCATATCTTTTATTATTTTGTCTATTTCTTCTAAATTTATTACATGTATTACTATGTCTGTATCTTTTACCATATCTTCTGTTCTTATTTGAATATCGACAAATCCTACCTCCTCCGTTAATTTTGTTGTTGTCAGTGCTCCTTGAATTATAAATATCCATGTCAGTAGTATCATCGTTATCGTTAAAAATCTCTGGAAATTTTAAAGGTTTTTTTACATTACAAGGATAAATATTCTTGAGATACGTTTTCTTATATCGAGGTTGTTCCTTATGTCTAAGTGCTTTATAATTTTTAATAAAGCCCTCTTTTCTCCTTTCTTCATAACTTATTCTGTTTTTATTAAGTTTATCTATTGTTTTTCTTTTAGTGTTTTTTATATTTTGTATATCTACCTTACCTAGATGTACCTCATTGGGAGTACATTTAATGGTAGAATGGTACCTGTCATTATAATTCCTCATTGATTTTTGGATAATTTGATTTATAGGCATATCTTTATTTACTTTATATAGTATTCTAAAATTTTCGGCTATTGTGTTATGTAGTCGCTCTACATCAGCATTACCTTAATGCGTTAAATTCGTTGTCTGCTATTATTTTCTTTGGTTTTCCTATTTTTGCAAAATGGCCTTCGGGTTGTTCGATCATTGTAATGGGATTTCGATCATTTAATGGATATACTGCTCCAAATTTTGAAAATGTATCTATTATAGTTAAAAACCGAAATCCTTTCATTACGTAAGTGTCTACGTGAATAATTTGATTTTTATCTAATGGAGTTTCAGTATAATGGAATTTAGGTTTTATTGGATTCCTGTCGTACATTCTTTCTTTGCATATGTCGCATTGATTAATTACTATTTGAATCAATTCCATAATTTTTGGGTAGTATATTTTGTATTTTATTTGATTATATGTCTCCTGTATACCCGAATGCATACTTTCTTTTACGTGCTAGAGGGATATTTGTTTAATAGCTTCAACTTCTGTCTCTAGATCTTGTGCTATATGGCCCATATTTTCAAAATCATTTTCAGCTATAAATATTTGGTTTTTTGTAAGTTTTTGCAAGCTCGAGACCAAATAAACAATAATTCGTAATGAATTTAATTGTCAGTTTTTTGGGAAAAATTGATAATTGGAGAATTGGTTTTTTTTGTGAATTATTTTCAATTCTTCAGTTTTACTGTTAGTTAGAATTATTTGTATTTTATATTTATTTACAATTTCTTCCTTGATAGGAAAATTGTCACCTAAATTTTCTTCTGCGGAATGAATAGTAGCAATTCTTGCATCTTCCTCTATGTTATCGATTATATTCAGATTGGAACAATCGTCTTCCATATTTTTGAAAAAAAATTCTGAAGTCGAACTCTCTTTTTCGTTTATTTAATTTTCAATGTCTAAACGACTTAAAAAATCAGCAATTTTATTTTCTTTACCTTTTAGGTATTCTATCTCACAATCATATTCTCCTAGTTTTAAAAGCCATCTTTGATGTCTAGGTGATATGTCCTTCCCTTTGTATTTTGAATGTAAATATTTTATCGGTTGATAATCCGTTAAAAGTTTAAATTTTCTACCGTATAGGTAAGGTCTGAAATATCCTACACTCCAGATGATTGCTAAAAACTCTTTATCCGTTGCTGAATAATTTATTTCATGATTATTTAGTGTTCTTGATGCAAAACAAACGGGGGTGTCCTTCTTGAGATAGTACCGCTCCCAATGCATAATTTGATGCATCGGTTGTTAATGTAAATTTCTTTTCGAAATTTGGAAAGCGAAGTATTGGATGCGATTTAATTAAATTTTTCAGTTTTTCGAAAGCTTCAACGTATATAGGATCTTTGGTGTTAATCCTTACACCCTTTTTTAAAAATTTAGTAATTGGTTGTGCAACTTTAGCATAACCTTTAATAAATTTTCTATCCTGTGACTCCAAGAAAACTTTTAATTTGTCTCTCTGTTCGTGGCAAATCTAATCCTTCTATAATTTGTATTTTATTGTGATTGGGTTTCATTCCTTCATCAGTCAGAATGTGTCCAAAAAACTCTATCTCTCTTTTTAAGAAATTACACTTACATATGTATTTGAATTTTTAGCTTATTTTTCTCTAGTTCACTAAAGATTTCTAAGACTGCTTTGACATGTTCTTGTAAATAAGTACTAAATATTTATATGTCATCTAAATATACCACACAAGTTTTGTTAATGTAGTCCCTTAGGACTTCGTTCATAAGCCTTTGAAATGTGGCTGGAGCATTTTTTAAACCAAATGGCATCCTTATGAATTCATATAATCCGTGTGGAGTGACAAATGCAGTTTTTTCTCTATCTTCTTCTTTTACTAATATTTGGTGGAACCCTTTTGCTAAGTCTATTATAGTAAAGTATTGAGCTCTTCCTAACTTATCTACAATTTAATCAATATTTGGTAATGGATATTTGTCATCTATTGTGACTTCGTTTAATTTTCTATAATCCACTACTAACCGATATATCCTTTTACCAGAATTGCCAATTTTTTTCGTTACTACAATAAGTGGGGTAGAATATTTTGATTTACTTTTTCTTATAATACCCTGCTCTGACATTTCTTTTATTTGTCTCCTAACTTCCTCTTCATGTTGTGGTGGGTATCTGTATAACTTTGAATTAATTTGTTCACTTGTAGTTGTTTTTATTTCATGCTGCACCGCTGTAGTATTTGTTAGTTTATCACCTTCTTTAAATAATAAATTTTGAAAACGTTTGAGAATTTTACTAACTGCCTCATATTCGTTAAATGCATGTGGTTTACTTAAAATTAGCGATTCCTTGTTATTAAGGATTAATTTTCCTTCCTCAACATTTAGAATTGCATTAAGATAATTCAAAATATCAAAGCCTATGATAAAATTATAATTTCTTCCTTTTAATGGTGTCATTTTCCACCTTATTCGAGCATTTTCCGGCAAATTGAATTATTCAGGGGCTTCTGTATGAGCTTCATACTTAATTGTATCCTTATTTGTTGTTTTATTTGTTTTTTTAAACTCTTTATTTCAAAATCTTTTATGTTGCTATTCATTAAACTTAGTGTTGCTCCTGTGTCTACCAGAGCCACGTATTTTTTTGTTTTTATAGTTATTATTATTTTGGGTAGGGACTCCAAGGCTGTCCCACAAAAAAAAATAGTATTATTTATTTCTTCACCATAATTATCTCCCGGTTCTCCTAAGATTTGCCTATCTTCGTTAAAGCGATCTTGGCGATAACTCGAATGAGGATTTCCTGCTTCTAGATCCCTTAGATAATTGACTTCAATATTATCCACTTCCATTGGCTCAACATGCTGCCTTCGTTGTCCTGATCTATTATCTTGACGTCTTCTTTGTAATGAATTATTTTCGTTATATACCTTATTTTTAGAAATGATTTGGGGGTTCTGCTTTGATTGCCCCGAATTTGCAAACCTTTGTCTCTGATCAAAGGTTTGTTGATTCTGCCTAAAGTGGCCTGAATAGTTTTTTTGAATTTACCCTTGATTTGTATTATTTTGTTGAAAATTATTTTTAGAAAATTTTGGGTCTACATTATTTGATCGGTTGGGGTATTGTTTGTTAAATCTCCTATCATCCCTAAATACCTTCCTATATTCCGGTCGAATACATGTATCTTCGAACCTTCTCCTTGTTAAAACCCTTAAAATTTCGTTCAGATACGTTTCTTCATAAATTTTGTCTAATAATGTTCCCTGAGTCATTTCTTTGATGGTGTTAACTAATAGGCTGTCCACTAGAGCGTATCACCAAAAAAAAGGCGGCCGTACTCCCCCTCATATGAAGTGTTTTTGAAAAACATTTAAAAAAAATTTTTTTTTTTTTTCTGGCAACCCTAGACCCAACTACATTTTTATTCATATTTTTGGCGTTTGTTGTCGGATTTTAAAGTGTGACACATCAATTTTTTTGTCTCAAAGAGGAGGTTTTTCTCAAGAAAGTTCATTGAGCTCATGCGTTTCGTTGTGGTACTTACCCACCATATCTCAGTTTCTACCACCCTAATGTAACAACCTAATGTCAGCTAATTGAAGACCGTAAAAAATCATAAATCTTTTGCGAAGAAAGTATTTCGATTCAAGCAGTAGAACTCGAAATAAAACAAATTTTGTTTGCTGGGTTGAGCGCTTACGGCCCACATTGCCGCGACTCCATATAAAAGAGCAACAAAAATAGAAGGAGTGGTCAGAATTGGCTGAAACTTCACACCTCAAAGGATTATATCACACCAATATCAGAAAAAAATCCGTTTTTCAACCGCTGTTACGAATTAACAAAAAAAAAATTTTTTTTTTTTTTCAATTTTATCAAATTGTAAAATAACTCATAATCGTCATAGACATATCTTTATAAAAACCTAAATAGTCTTCAGAACTTGTTGAAACTTTACACCTACAAGTACTAAGCCATGCTGATTTCAAAAATTAAATCGATTTTTCGATTTCGGGTATCCATTAAAAAAAATGGGTTTTTTTCATATTAATATATGAAAGAAAAATCATTGCTGATTGTGGGGACTATTTGTTTTATTTGGATGGCCGTAAGCGCTCAACCCAGAAAACATAAATGTAATAAATGGCCCATTATGAATAATATAAACAAATTTTGTTTTTAGTTGAAAGCCATACATTAGATGCCTTATTTTCTTTGTACATTTTTCTTTATTAGTCCATAAAATTTTGTCGGGATTCAAGCTTGCTGTATTTCTGCCGGCTCTTGAGCTTAGCAAAAATGTGGCCCATGCGTTGTTCATCGGTGACCGCCATTGCAGATTCATGGACTGTATGAACAAATCGCTCGGTGTTTTGGGAATGACAAGGATTTGCTGTGAAAAAGATCAGTGAAAATGCCGATAAAAGAGAAGCAAAGAAAAATTAATAGTTTTCGTTGTGCATACCTGGTAATTCAATAAAAACTCCCAACTTTTTACTCCGATCACTATGATCACTATGACGAAGATATAACCCGAATTTAATAATATCGAGTTTGGTTTTTTAAATCACAATGAACAAAACGCATTTTTAAAGTTTTTGCAGTTTTTAACACGCACCAAGTAAAATGACAATTGATTATGTATGAGGTAAAGAGCAAAACAGAAAAAAATAGATAAACAATAGTCCAGTTAATTTATAAAAAAACGGTCTTCATAAAGAAAAATGTATAAATAAAATAAGGCATTTAATGTATCGGCATGCCATACGAAAACTAGCAGTAAAAAAATTTGAAAAGAAAACTAGCACTGTGGGCCGTAAGCGCTCAACGCAGCAAACAAAATTTGTTTTATTTCGAGTTCTACTGCTTGAATCGAAATACTTTCTTCGCAAAAGATTTATGAATTTTTACGGTCTTCAATTAACTGACATTAGGTTGTTACATTAGGGTGGTAGAAACTGAGATATGGTGGGTAAGTACCACAACGAAACGCATGAGCTCAATGAACTTTCTTGAGAAAAACCTCCTCTTTGAGACAAAAAAATTGATGTGTCATACTTTAAAATCCGACAACAAACGCCAAAGATATGAATAAAAATGTAGTTGGGCGATGTCTAGGGTTGCCAGAAAAAAAAATAATAATTTTTTTTTTAAATGTTTTTCAAAAACGCTTCATATGAGGGGGAGTACGGCCGACTTTTTTTTTTTTGCCTGTAAGGCGAGACGCTCTACTGTCCACGTTAGTTAAGTCTATGTTGTGGTCACCCCTAAAGTAAACTGTCAGTTAGTCCTTTTTGTATTTGATATTCTGTACTTCTATTACGAGTTCGTTTACTGAGTTTACTTTTAAGTTTTAAATTAGTCTATAAATGTGGTGCGGTTCCACATTGGGCCTATATCTTAGTTTTAGGGTTTCTTTGATTAGTTGCAAATTATCTGGTTCTGGTATGTTAATAATTACATCTTTCGCCTAACCTTGTATAGTTTTGTAAAATATATTACGTACCGCTTCTTTTCTTAGGATTTCGTTATGTATTGTTGTTAAGAAGTATTCGACGCTGCTGAAGAAACTGTTTATTGTAATCTAGTAATGTTGGTAGCTTATTAATGGCTTTGAAGATGATTGCTCTCCCATTATTATCTACTGTTTGGTTATTCTGCAGTTCCAAATACGCCATTCGTAGTTGCTCTAATTGCTGTTGCCGCCTAGCTAGTTCTTCTACTAGGTCTACTGGGGTCATTGTTGTTTAGTCTGTTGACATTCTTATTGGGTCGAATGTTGTTTCGAATTATGATGGATTATTACTTTCGTCCTTCAAATTTTAATTATGCTGGATTTATACTTTCGTCCTTCAAATTTTAATTATGATGGATTTATACTTTCGCCCTTCAAATGAGGTTGAATATTTTTGTTTTTACTTTGGAATTTTTCGATTTTCAATGGATTCGTATCACTGGATTTAAAAAGTATTTATTTTATTATTTTTTTCTTCTTTCCAAATCCTACCGACTGCGCCAATTTTGTACATTGTAGTACAAACCAACTTTTTTTAAAAATGAAAACGAACTTGCGCTCACATTGGTCACAACAAGACTGATTTTATTTAGTATTATTAATTAATATGAAAGTTTACAATTTGTTGACCTACTTATTGTATTTCCTGATTTATGCTGTATTTTAATTTACCTATTTATTTTAGTTTGCTGGCTTTTGCAAGATTGCGTTATTTCGCAATTGGACAGGAAGTCGTTTTTATACCTTTCATGAACATGAAATGGTATTATAACTTTGGTCCGATGTTTGTAAGTATGAGAAGAAGAAGAGATAGACCCACCATTAAGTATACCGAAATGATCAGGATGATAAGCTGAGTTGATTTAGCCATGTCCGTCTGTCCGTCCGTCCGTCTGTCCGTCTGTCTGTTTGAACGCAAACTAGTCCCTCAATTTTAGACCTATCTCGATGAAATTTGGTATAGGGCCGCCATTTTGCATGGGATTAATCATTTGTCGGAACCAGCCAGATCGGACCGATACAAAGCATAGCTCCCATACAATCGATTGTTCCGATAAACGGGTTTTGGTCTATAAATCTTGCAATTAAAAAGCTAGGACCGCAAAATTTTGCACTTTTCGTACATATTGTATAAGTAACATGTGTAGTGAAAATGACTCAAATCGGACCAACCAAACATATAGCTCCCATATAATCGATAGTTTCGATAAATGGGTTTTGGGCTATAGATTTTGCAGTTAAGAAGCTAGGAACGTAAAATTTTGCAGGTTTGGTACTTATTACATATGTGATGTGTGCAGTGAAAATCATACAGATCGGACTAACATAACATATAGCTCCCATATAATCGATTGCTCCGATAACTCTGGTTTGGGCCATGTATTTTCAAACAGTTTTGAAGAGTTTGTACCAATTGTAAATAAGGATCGGACACTTAAAAAAGTTATGCGTATTCATGAAAGGTATGAAGCCTTCGGCACAGCCAAAGACAGCCCTTTCCTTACTTGTTTGGCTTCCTGTTTTTGTCATTGAACTCTTGAATTTATCTATGGCATCGCTAAATGAGACATATGAACTAGGGAGTTCATAGACTTTATATGTTACTAGCGCGACTCAATGATTATCCAGATTTTTATCTGATGATGGTTGGCAGCTATGTGAACATTCGATCATGTGTCCGGTATTCGAACGATAGGGATTTTTTTATGCTTTCGTATTGGCGAACAGAAATGCAAATATATTTTTTGTATTGTTCAGCTGCACGAATAAGAGCGAACGAGAGTGAATATTTTCGAACCTTGATTTTAAAAATAGTTGATACATTTACCCGTTGGCCAGAGGCCTATGCTCTTAGAGATATTTTTGCGTTTCGGTGTACCGTTAAAAATCACTACTGATCAAGGCTCTCAATTTACATCTTATTCACTCTTCTGAGAAGTAGTGTTTTAATAAAACTTGCAACTTTCTGACTTTTAATAATAGTTTAATTTAAATAATTAAATAATGGCTCAGAAGACAAATTTAACGTTGAAACCGCTGCGGTCTGCTGACACAAATGTATACTTGATTGGTAAATGTGAACCCAAAATAGTTGGTGTAAAATTACCATCAAAAAAGCAAGAGCTTCAGTGTTTTTTTTATAATGTATGCTGTGAAAAAAAACATTAAATGAAAGCTCAAGATTGGTGGTGGATGAAGTATTGCCTTTTTGGGAAAAAGCTGGAATCTCAACGCCAGATCAAAGAACATGTGCTGCAAAAGTGATTAAACTTTATCAAGAGTGGAGAACAGTGCAAAAAGTTTCCAAATCTAAGTTTGCGAGTCATCGCAAAAAAGAAAATGACTTTAAGGAAAGTTTAAACAATTTATTTGACATTGCCCACGTTGACGCTCTGAAGCTTATAAGTATACAGGAAGATAGAGACTTTTTAATAAAGCAGCGAGAAAGTGGTCGTATTGGTAGCATGACTTGCGGCGATCGAAATGTCACAAATAAAGAAAAGAGGAGGGCAAAAAGATTGGAAGATGAAAAACGGCAACAAGAACGTTATGAAAAGAACACAAGCACTTCAGGTAATTATTATATAGTGTTTGCATACACAGAGGCTAATTTTTTATGCAAACAATTTTTAGTAGACTTGCCTATGAAATACGTTGAATTTGAGAGTGATGTATTGGGAAATGACGTGCAGGCCTTGGATTTGGAAGAAACTGATAACATTCCAAGTTGTTCCAATAGGCCGATTCAAAAACGTGGAAAAAAGCATTTTATAGACGACAGAATGCTAGCTTGTATGGATGGTGGCAATATGTCATCTCCATTCGCTACACATTTTATCAGTGCAACTGTTAAGGCGTTGGGTCACAATATAGAGGATTTTGTTCTCAATTGTACAAGTTTGCGTGAACAGCGTAAAAATTATCGTCGTCGTCATGGCAAAGAAATTATGGAAAACTTTAGGGTAATATTTTTTTGGCCAAGTTATAAGTTCTACTTTAAGCATAATTTTTATAGATCCCCCAAACATTTCTTTTACATTGGGATGGAAAGATACTTCCCGCGATTGCTGGAAATGAAAAAGTGGATCGCTTGGCTATTGTGCTCACCTCAGAGAACGTTGAAAAATTGATAGCTATACCGATTATTAAAGTTGGAACTGGTGATGCAGTGGCTCAGTCAGTCTACGACTATTTGTTAAAAATGAATATGCTGAGCTCATTAGAGATGATATGTTTTGATACCACTGCTGCAAATACTGGCCCTCATAATGGGGCTGCAACTTTATTAGAACGTAAACTGGAACGCAGCTTATTGTGGTTACCATGTCGCCACCATATGCAGACATTTTATTAAGAGCTGTTTTTGAAATTAATTTCGGAAAATCAAGTGGCCCAGATGTTGCTATTTTTGAACGTTTTTCACGGGAATGGGGCACACTTAATTCAAAAGTATATAGCACTTGTATGCAGGACCAAAATGTTTTGAGTGTCGTATCTTTTGAGGAACGCGAAACAAACAAAAACTTTTGTCTGGAATATTTAGCGAGAGTACACATTCGACACGATTATAGAGAGCTTCTACAACTTGCTTTTATTTTTCTTGGTGGTAGCATTCCAAATTTTACATTTCGTACACCTGGAGCTACGTCTCATGCTAGATTCATGTCAAAAGCCATTTATTCCTTAAAAATGTATATGTATGTTTCAAACACACTTCAGCATGTCAGCGAGTCGAAATATGTGCGTTTTCTTAGTAACTCTCTACATACCATACTGGTTTAGAACCGCAAATGTAGTTGAAGCTCCAAATAGAGACATGGAACTCATAAAGGGTATTATTGGCTACTTTGATAAAAAATTATCTACAGCCCTTTTGGAAAAAATTCGAAACCATCTGTGGTATATATCAGAGGAAGCAATTGCACTTTGCCTTTTTTGATCCACATGTAGCATTAGAAATAAAAAAAAGATGGTTTTAACAATGCAAATAGAGTCCAATAAAGACAATTCTATCGGTGATGATATTTCCCCATGTAAAAAAGTGTGTATAAGTGTTGATGAATTACAATTATTCATATCCAAAGATTTAGGTTCTTTTTTAACTACCAACACAAAAAAGTATTTTTCTCGTTTGAAATTTCAATGGATTTCTTACGCTTAGATCCATCAAACTGGCCTAAAAATGAAGCGTTTTGTAAAGGGGAACAAATCGTCAAATGCATTACTGTTGTGAATGACGCCGCGGAACGAAAAGTCAAACTAATAACAGACTTTAACAGATGCTTGACTCACAATGAAGAGGATAAAAAGTACTTGTTACCATATATATAATACTTCTTTATTGCTAGTATCGTATATTCCCAATATGCTGAAAGCGTGTCAATCATTATTACACGAGATGCTTATAATGCAAGTTGTGCGCATGCGCGAGTTTTATTAGTGTTAGTGCATTGAAGCAGCGCGGCGAAAAAAACTTATGGAAGGGGTAGACTGGGGTCACTGACTTCTTTACACAAATTGTACTTTATAGTAGCGAATAAAACCACAGTTGAGTAAATTAAATATGAAAATGCCAATATATTGAATATAAACCGTAATATATTTATTATTTGAGCTTATAGGGTTTCTATGGCTACGTGATCGTCCATAATATGGTAAGAAAATGCATTATTTAAATTTTGAAAAATTGTGAAAGCGAAGCTGACTTTTGTACATTTCATTAGTGCAAGTAATAATAAGAAAAAGCAAATAAATTCAATCTTTGAAATATCCACATATTTCATTGACCCCCTTTTATTCAAAAAAATTGACGACGCCAACGAGATTTTGTCTTCTTCTCTCATTGTATGTCTGTACTGTAATGTTTGACACGCTTCACAGTTCTTTACTAGCAATATAGAAGTATTATATATATGCTTGTTACACATAGTAGAAGGCTACCGAAAGGAGTTCCCAGCCTATACAAAATCTTCTTTGATTTAAAATAATAAAAATAATAATAATAATACTAAGTAGTATGTCTAATTAAATAAAGAAATGAATTTAAAAAATGTATTTGGGGGTTTTTTAAAAATTTTGACCTTTGACCTCATTATGGCACGGGTTGGCACCATCCAATCAGCTTGAACATTTGCTACATCATTTTTGGCATCAAATCGCATATTTTGATCGCTACCCAAATTTGAAATTCCAAAAAAAAAACCCATATAACCGACTCCAGGTCTAATGTACATACATACAAAACAAAACATAAATGCACGGTCATACCCAGCTACCCAAAAGTGCAAAAAAAGACTCCTTTCGGAGCCATAAAACGCACATTTCTCAGAGCTTTACCCTCCGAAATGAGCTCATTTGTGTTTACTCCAAAAAGTCTCAAATTACGGACTCTTTTTGGATGCTTTTTTGGGAGCGCTCCGACTTTGGTAAGCTGGGTAGGTACAAGCAAAGAAATCAGCGAATATTAACGAATAAATCATTCGAATAAATACAAATACAAATATTTTTATTCGTTTATTAGAATATTATTAAAAAAAAATCGCACTTCTAGTTTTCACAAGCAATTGAAATCTTCAATAATGGCAAAAACTTAAAATGAAAATTGGTATGAAGAATTACCTATAGTTTATGAGGTCGGTTTTGTCGAAGGCTGAGGTAAGTTCAGTCTGTCCAAGGTCAGCAGAGGTCCCACGAACCCCTACTATATAATAACACAATATATGTGTATTACGATCGAACACACACACACACACGGCCTAAGAGCGCTGATAGGGGATGAGCAGCTTTCCGTTACTGGAGAGTGAGAAGACGGGGAGCGGTGTATAGTCGGTTAGGAGCGGAGAAGAATCAAACAGGATAGAGCGGAGTAGCAACTGTTGAGCAGCAGCTAGACAATGCGGATTCGGCGTGGCTGGATGACGGCAACAGTTGGTCAGCGACTCCCTGAGAGCGGACGTACCGTATGGCAACAGTTGAGCGGCGGAACGATGCGATGTACTCGGCACAGCTACCGAATGGCAATCGTTGGGCGACGGTTCACCGGTAGATGCAGTAACACAGTTGGAGGCGTATCAGGGGTAAAACAGCGGGGGTAGCGGAACGGGGCTAGATGCGGGTGATTTACCTCAGATCGTCTCGTGTTCCAGGGGTGGCGATTTACGGGTGCGTATCTGCAACGAAACTGGAGTGACTCGGTTAGGATGTGGCTCTGTGGCTGGACACCACTGGCTCCATAAGCGCACGCTATATAGGTGGCTGAATGGAGGGCAAAGTTGTACCAGCAAGGGCTTCGTAGGCCGATAGGAGGGCTGAGAGGAGGTGCACCCTAAAGGCACAGCGCTAATACCCCTCGCTCACCCATCGGTCTACTCCAGAGCCAAAGCTAAGTGGAAATCGGTTCGCCGCCGGAGCGGCACGGTCTTCCCACTTAGCTAGTTGACGGAGCGAAGAGCCATAAGGCAACAACCCCGTCAACTCACATAACCTACAAAAGGAGATACCCCTTGACTGCTGGCCCCTAGCTGAACACATCCGTCCCCCGCTCGTATTCGCACTCTATCTATGTAGGTGTCAAGAGAGAGGGGCGGCGGTGTTCCGGCTTGTGCCATGTAGGACGGCTCAATGGTCGGGGGGGGCATTGTGCTTAAAGCACAAATGCACCCCGACAACCCGCAACCCGTCCAATAGCAAGGACCAGGACTAAATGGAGCGTCAGTACGCCGCCGAAGCGGCACGACCGTTCCATTTGGTCAGTCAGCGGAGCGAAGAGCCCTAAGGCGACTACTGCCGCTGACTCACCTGGAGTGACTGATTTCAAATTTGTGAAATCACTCCTTTATATGGGGGCGGCAATGAAGTGAGTGAGAATATCACCGCTTGCCATTGTGTGTTGTTCGCCTGGGAGGGAAACTGTGCTAGCCACCGGCGATCGCCATGCAGTTGTTGCTATGGATCAGTGGCGCGAAATTATTGCATACTTTTAGGAGTAGGTGAAGTTACAGTGGGGGTCGTATTATTGTAACGCTACGTTACAGTCCCCCTCCCACTTCGGGTGACGGAAAGCTGCGGTGAGACGTGTTGTCATCAGGTGAGGCTTGGGTGTTACGTGTCGTATTTTCCGGACTAGCCGGTGTGTGTGCGTGTGTCGTTTTTATTAAAATAATTTCTTTAAAATGTTTACAGAGTAATTCCAACTTATCTCTAGGTTTTTTTTTTGTTGTAATTCACATGAACATTTCAAAGTTATTCTTACATACTAGTAAAAAGTAGGTTTAAGGTGTAATATTTTGTTGGGATTTCACTGAAGATGTGTGAGGCGGACACCACTTAACTGAAAATGTTTTTGTGGTGTACCGGATCCCGTTAATGAAAGGTGGTGTAGTGTTTGTGTTTTTTTTTTTTTTTTTTTTTTTGTATAATGTTTGGAATAATAGTGTAATATAACTAAAAAAATACAATTCAATGTTGAAAATAAATGCATATAATGTAGACTTAAAACTATTCAGCTTCTTTCTGCTTCTAGTCCACGAACCGTATTTTCCGGTGGGTCCCTTGGATCGTTACATCCGCATGGTTGGCGTCTACAATTTTCACCCACACCCTATTGCCCTTCCACATATAAGTCCACCTTCGGACTCCTTCTTTTGACGGCCGCCTTAACCTTAATTTCCTGAAGAAGGTTTCTGGGACACTATTTGCCGGGGTGTCTTTATTTGCGTGGCAGTTTTCCTCACACGGATTACTTGCGGGTTCCACTATATTTGTTTTCGGTTCTTCCACCATGGCAAATAACGTTTCGTGTATTGGTGGCCCGTGAAAAATTTGTATCCGTTGGATTCGTGGCTTGTTTGGTGGCCACAAGGTTGCTTCCATTGGTGGTACCCATGGTCGGATTTTTTTGGGGTGAATCCGGTGGTGCTGGTTGTTTTGGGCGAACCATGTTGATGTTTTGTGTTTTTTTTTTTTTGTTTTTTTTTTGTTTTGCTGGTCGTGCGTGTTTTCAGTCTGCAAGTAAACAAGAAGAGAAACGGTAGATTATGTGTTGGTGCCACTGGTGGTGGTTACCCGTTCCATGGTTTGAGGTCTTGTAAATGTGCATGAACCCGTTTTTTGTTGTGTGGTTCGGAGTGGACTAGCTCCAAATTTTTCTACTACGTATGGACCTTAAAATTTCGGGGCCAGGTTTTGTGCAAAGTTGTCTATGGCGGATGACAGTGGGTGGTCCCTTTTCATAACTATTTCACCCACGTTTGGCTTCCATGGCCGTCGTCGTAAATCGTAATATTTCTTTTGTGTCAGCGATGCTTTGGCAAGATGTTTCTTAATCTCTTTCCATAGCTCGGTGATCTCTGGTGGTACTGACGGTGGCTCCACTGGTACTGTTCCTTCTGTTCGCACTTCCTGCGGTGCGGTAAGATTGCGGCCAAAATTTATTTCTGCCGCTGATGCTTTAGTCGATTCGTGCTGTGCCGTGTTCATCGCAAATGCTATTTGTGGAATTTCCTGATCCCATGTACGGTGGTCTTCCTTTGATCTTTGCGCGATCATTGTTTTAATGACTCGGTTTACCCGCTCTTTAGGATTTTCGTGAGGTGAGTATGCGGCGGTGAATTTGTGTTCAATCCCGTGGTTGTTTAGCAATGTTTTTAGCGCTTTGCTGGCAAAATGCTTTCCGTTGTCGGTCAGTAGAACTTTGGGGCAACCAAATCTGTAGATTATGCGTTCTTGTAGAGCCTTTGTTACAGTTGTACTTGTCGCCTGACGCGCTGGGACGAGCTCGATCAACTTGGAGAATTTATCCACTAAGACGAGGAGGCTAGTATTTCCTTGTTTGGAGCGTGGTAATGGTCCAATGAAGTCGGCGGTAACTATTTCCCAAGGTCGTGAACATTGCATGGTGGCCATTAATCCAGCAGGGCGTTTCTGCTCTACCTTATACTCTGCGCATGCGATGCATTTACGCACGTGCTGTAGTACGTCGCGGTACATCCCAGGCCAGTAATAATTTTGTTGGGCTCGCTTTAGGCTTTTCTTTACCCCTAAATGACCAGCGGATGCAGCATCGTGAACCTCTTCGAGTACGTCTCTTCTTCGGCTGGACGGGATGCATAGCTTCCACTGCGGAGAACGCGAAAGCTGATTCTTTGGCGCGATATGACGGAAAAGACGGTTGTCGACAATTTGGTAGTCCGGATGGGAATGGGGTTGCTTGTTCACTTGCTGCGCCTTCTTTTCGTACCAGTCGCTTTTGCCGGCGTCCGTGGTATATAGTATGTCCGATTCGTCGTATGGTAATGGGCATCGAGAGAGTGCGTCAGCTACTACGTTTTGTGCTCCTTTGCGGTATTCTATATCGAAGTTATATTGTTGTAGCTCCAGTGCCCATCTCGCCAGTCCTCCTGATGGGTTTTGCAAGGTATGCAACCATTTTAGCGAGTGGTGGTCGGTGATTACTGTGAAGTGGTATCCTTCCAGGTATGATCTCATCTTGCGGATACCCCATAGTACGGCGAGGCATTCTTGCTCGGTGGCCGAGTATCGTTTCTCTAGTTGTGTAAGGCTACGGCTAGCGTATGCTACTACTTTTTCGTTTTCGGAATGACGTTGATACAGTACCGCGCCTAGTCCTTCTCCGCTGGCGTCTGTTTGCAGAATTAACGGTCTGGTGAAGTCGGGACAGCATAGAACTGGTGCATTGGTGAGCTTTTCCTTTATAGCTATAAACGCGTCTTCCTGTGGCTCGCCCCACTTCCAGGCCTGGTTCTTTTTCAGCAGTTGGCTCAGCGGTGCGGCGAGCGTGGAAAATTCAGCGACAAAGCGGCGATACCACGAAGCGAGACCAAGGAAACGGCGGAGTTCCTTTATTGTTTGCGGTGCCGGCATTTCCCGTACAGCAGATACCTTGCTGGGATCGGTATGGATTCCTTTGGAGCTGATGATGTGCCCCAGATATTGAAGTTGAGGCTGGACAAAGGTACACTTGTCGAAGTTCACCTGCATTTTGTGCATTTGAAGTCGCTCGAAAACTTCCTGTAAGTTTGCCATATGTTCGTCGAAAGTGTCTCCTAAAACGATGATGTCGTCCAAGTAAGCAAATACTTTTGGTTGGAGCTCTGGTCCCAGTATATTGTCCAACGCTCTTTGAAACGTGGCCGGAGCAGCGTGAAGACCAAATGGCACAACTTTCCATTGAAACAAACCTCTTCCTGGTACGGTAAATGCCGTATATGGTCGGGATCCTTTCGCGAGCGGAATTTGCCAGTAACGGTTTTTAGGTCGATAGTAGAAATGAATTTGGCCTCCTTCTGTTGGTCGAGAATAGCTCCTATCTGGGGTAGCGGGTATGCATCTGGTTCACTGGCGGCGTTGAGCTGGCGGTAATCTATGCACATCCTCCATGTCCCTTGCTTTTTACGGACTAGCACAATCGGGGAGCTGTACGCGCTTCTTGATGGTTCGATCCTTCCTCCAGCCAATAGTTCGTTTACTTCCTCGTCGATGACTTGCTGAATAGCTGGATTACGGGGGTAGTAGCGTTGTTTCAGTGGTCGGTTGTGCTTTAGAGGGATCACATTTTCGGCGGCGGTACTTGGGCCGGTGATCTCGCTAAATCGCTTTTTATGATGCGCTAAAAAAATTCCAGTTTCGCATTTTCGTCGCTGGTTAGGTGCTCCCTTGAGCTAAGCGTGCATAGCCTGGCGAGTTCGTCTGTTCTCCTGGCCAGCGTGGCATTAAGCCGTTTTCCATCGAGAGTAAGCACGGCTTGCCTATCCCGCAGGAAATCCATTCCCAGGAGTACTCTTTCCGCTAGGTTTGAAATGACAGAAATCAGCGTGTCGGTGGCTCTTCCGTTGTACCATATTCTTGCAGGGTAAGAATTTGAACTGTAGACGCATGTTTGGTCCGCCAATGGGACGCTTCGTTTGCTGAGCTGTGGTTGGATCTTGCGTTCTTCCAAGTGCTTCCTTATTGACCAATAGAGCTCGCACGTTCATGCCCTCGATAGTAACTTCAATGTAAAAGCGGCCATCCCCAATCGCCTGGTTCGGTGGAATAAATTTGCGAGAGGGTGATTTCATCGAAGTTCGCGGCATTGCTGATTGTACTTTGCTTCGGTTCTGTCCTGGTTGTACGGCTGGTGTAGTTTTCTGTGTAGTCCTGGTGGCGGCCTTGATGCTGGATTGGCTAGGCCGATTGCATGGGCAATCCCTCGACATTATGTTGTCCTGACCGCATCTGGAGCAAAATATCTTCCTTGTCCCTCTGCATTGAAACCGGTGGTGGCCGCGTTCCTTGCATCGCCAGCAACATACAGTGCTATCGTACTCCTCTTGTATTTGGTGTGCGACCACCTTTCCTTGCTTGGCCTCTTCACTTTTGAACAATTCATACTCCTCGGTCAATTCCATCAACTCCTCGATGGTCTTAAATTCACCACGTTTGACAAAGAGGCGATATTCCACGCGCAATCCGTCGTATATACGTTCCAAATGGTCCTCATTGCACATTAGAGCGTATCACCAAAAAAAAGGCGGCCGTACTCCCCCTCATATGAAGTGTTTTTGAAAAACATTTAAAAAAAATTTTTTTTTTTTTTCTGGCAACCCTAGACATCGCCCAACTACATTTTTATTCATATTTTTGGCGTTTGTTGTCGGATTTTAAAGTGTGACACATCAATTTTTTTGTCTCAAAGAGGAGGTTTTTCTCAAGAAAGTTCATTGAGCTCATGCGTTTCGTTGTGGTACTTACCCACCATATCTCAGTTTCTACCACCCTAATGTAACAACCTAATGTCAGCTAATTGAAGACCGTAAAAAATCATAAATCTTTTGCGAAGAAAGTATTTCGATTCAAGCAGTAGAACTCGAAATAAAACAAATTTTGTTTGCTGGGTTGAGCGCTTACGGCCCACATTGCCGCGACTCCATATAAAAGAGCAACAAAAATAGAAGGAGTGGTCAGAATTGGCTGAAACTTCACACCTCAAAGGATTATATCACACCAATATCAGAAAAAAATCCGTTTTTCAACCGCTGTTACGAATTAATAAAAAAAAAATTTTTTTTTTTTTCAATTTTATCAAATTGTAAAATAACTCATAATCGTCATAGACATATCTTTATAAAAACCTAAATAGTCTTCAGAACTTGTTGAAACTTTACACCTACAAGTACTAAGCCATGCTGATTTCAAAAATTAAATCGATTTTTCGATTTCGGGTATCCATTAAAAAAAATGGGTTTTTTTCATATTAATATATGAAAGAAAAATCATTGCTGATTGTGGGGACTATTTGTTTTATTTGGATGGCCGTAAGCGCTCAACCCAGAAAACATAAATGTAATAAATGGCCCATTATGAATAATATAAACAAATTTTGTTTTTAGTTGAAAGCCATACATTAGATGCCTTATTTTCTTTGTACATTTTTCTTTATTAGTCCATAAAATTTTGTCGGGATTCAAGCTTGCTGTATTTCTGCCGGCTCTCGAGCTTAGCAAAAATGTGGCCCATGCGTTGTTCATCGGTGACCGCCATTGCAGATTCATGGACTGTATGAACAAATCGCTCGGTGTTTTGGGAATGACAAGGATTTGCTGTGAAAAAGATCAGTGAAAATGCCGATAAAAGAGAAGCAAAGAAAAATTAATAGTTTTCGTTGTGCATACCTGGTAATTCAATAAAAACTCCCAACTTTTTACTCCGATCACTATGATCACTATGACGAAGATATAACCCGAATTTAATAATATCGAGTTTGGTTTTTTAAATCACAATGAACAAAACGCATTTTTAAAGTTTTTGCAGTTTTTAACACGCACCAAGTAAAATGACAATTGATTATGTATGAGGTAAAGAGCAAAACAGAAAAAAATAGATAAACAATAGTCCAGTTAATTTATAAAAAAACGGTCTTCATAAAGAAAAATGTATAAATAAAATAAGGCATTTAATGTATCGGCATGCCATACGAAAACTAGCAGTAAAAAAATTTGAAAAGAAAACTAGCACTGTGGGCCGTAAGCGCTCAACCCAGCAAACAAAATTTGTTTTATTTCGAGTTCTACTGCTTGAATCGAAATACTTTCTTCGCAAAAGATTTATGAATTTTTACGGTCTTCAATTAACTGACATTAGGTTGTTACATTAGGGTGGTAGAAACTGAGATATGGTGGGTAAGTACCACAACGAAACGCATGAGCTCAATGAACTTTCTTGAGAAAAACCTCCTCTTTGAGACAAAAAAATTGATGTGTCACACTTTAAAATCCGACAACAAACGCCAAAGATATGAATAAAAATGTAGTTGGGCGATGTCTAGGGTTGCCAGAAAAAAAAATAATAATTTTTTTTTTAAATGTTTTTCAAAAACGCTTCATATGAGGGGGAGTACGGCCGACTTTTTTTTTTTTGCCTGTAAGGCGAGACGCTCTATTGCACATGGTTGGATGTTGGCAAATCAGAGTCTGTAGGGACAGGATGTAGTCCTTGGCCTTCTCTCGACCTTGTTGTTTACGCTGTCAGTTGGTTTCTTCAAGTTGACTAACGTGTCGTTTAGGTAGAAAGAATCTCTTTACCTCCTCCCGAAAATCAGCCCACTTGCGTATTTGTTGTATTCGGATGCGGTACCATTGGAGTGCTTTTCCACGTAGAAGTTCAGGGAGAGTTGGAAGGAGTCGGTCTGCGGGGATGCGGTAGCATTCACTATTTGCTAGTTGCGTGAGATCTCTTTCTCCTCAGATTGGAGCTGCGCTTTGAATCTGGATGGTGGGGATCGACTTGGTTGGTGGATTTGCTGGTTTCCTCTCTTCTTCGTTGATCTCCCTTTCTAAGTCTCTCAATAGGTCTTCGCTTGATTTACGATTGCGTTTTGCCCTACTAAATAATAACACGATATATGTGTATTACGATCGAACACACACACACACACGGCCTAAGAGCGATGATAGGGGATGAGCAGCTTTCCGTTACTGGAGAGTGAGAAGACGGGGAGCGGTGTATAGTCGGTTAGGAGCGGAGAAGAATCAAACAGGATAGAGCGGCGTAGCAACCGTTGAGCAGCAGCTAGACAATGCGGATTCGGCGTGGCTGGATGACGGCAACAGTTGGTCAGCGACTCCCTGAGAGCGGACGTACCGTATGGCAACAGTTGAGCGGCGGAACGATGCGATGTACTCGGCACAGCTACCGAATGGCAATCGTTGGGCGACGGTTCACCGGTAGATGCAGTAGCACAGTTGGAGGCGTATCAGGGGTAAAACAGCGGGGGTAGCGGAACGGGGCTAGATGCGGGTGATTTACCTCAGATCGTCTCGTGTTCCAGGGGTGGCGATTTACGGGTGCGTATCTGCAACGAAACTGGAGTGACTCGGTTAGGATGTGGCTCTGTGGCTGGACACCACTGGCCCCATACGCGCACGCTATATAGGTGGCTGAATGGAGGGCAGAGTTGTACCAGCAAGGACTTCGTAGGCCGATAGGAGGGCTGAGAGGAGGTGCACCCTAAAGGCACAGCGCTAATACCCCTCGCTCACCCATCGGTCTACTCCAGAGCCAAAGCTAAGTGGAAATCGGTTCGCCGCCGAAGCGGCACGGTCTTCCCACTTAGCTAGTTGACGGAGCGAAGAGCCATAAGGCAACAACCCCGTCAACTCACCTAACCTACAAAAGGATATACCCATGGCTTAATTAGAAAGGTTGTGTCATGAGAACAGCTGATTGTTCATGTTTTTTTTTCGGTGGAAGGTTTAGTGTCAAATTTAAAGCGAATTGAAATGTCATTGGTTTGAAGTGAAATAAAATTGAAAAAATTTCAAAGCGTTATTTTTGAAAAATATAAAAACTAATCTTTTCTTGTGTGAAACATTATGGGAAAGTGTGCAATTTGCTCAAAAAAAAAAATGAACGTGGCACGGGACCTTTTTTTCAAGTTCCATGTGACGATAGCAAGCAGTTGTTGTGGGAAAAGAATTGCCGGATGCAATTCAGCCCCAAGGCTTTTGTGTGCGTGGATCACTTCTCCAAGGATGTGATCATTTGCGGTGGAAACAAGGCACGATTGCTGCCAATAGCAATCCCACATCTTCCATCGACGAGTGCGTCAACAACAAATTTGCAAGAAACCTTGACTGTGGACACCAGTTGTGCTCAGTAACTCAATGTAGCATTAGTTTGGAAAAATTATTTAAGTTAATTTAATTTTAAAGACCGGACATAGAGTTTTCAAACACGGAATATTTGAATGATTCCGGCTTTGACTTGTCGAATACCCTGGTAGTGACAAGTGAACACCTTTGTGTGGACGACCAAACTCAGACGAGTGCAGTAAGTGTTGAGCAGTGTCATACACAAACTGAGTAAGTGTTTGTAAAAACCTTTTGTGTGTTGATATTATGTATTAATTTGAAAGAAATTACTTCTAGTTGTACTGTTTTCGATAAGCTAGAGAAATCTGAAATTTCCGACTTAAAGAAAGGCATGAAGGTCTTGGAGCAGCAAAATAAGGATTTACAACGTCAGCTTGAAGAGTCCAACGCGATTGTGAACAGCCTGAAAAAAATATTTACTGAAGGACAAATACGAAAGATGCTGCTGCCAGGTAAGTTTTACTTGTTGGGCCAAAGATTCAAATTTAAAAAGTATCGATTTTTTATAGATCGTAACATAAAATGGTCATGGAAAGATATTTCCAACGCCATATGTTTACACGCGGCTGGACCAAGGGCATACAACCACTTGTATGAAAAGGGCTATCCACTCCCTCATGTTTCAACCCTACAGCGTTGGTCCCGTAAAGCGGAAATTAGCGAGGGAATCTTACAAACATCCCTCGAGTCCATGAAAACGATGTCTTCTTTGAGTAGAAAGGAAAAAGTATGCGTTGTTTCATTTGACGAAATGAAGGTAGCAGAATCATACGAGTATGACCAGGTGGAAGATTGCGTGAGGAAGCCAGCCAACTACGTACAAGTTGCCATTGCACGCGGATTGATGAAATCGTGGAAGCAACCAATATTTTACGATTTCGACTGCCAAATGACAGCGGACATTTTAAACTCCATCGTTGTGGCACTTGAAAATATTGACTTTACAGTAGTGGCTGTAGTAAGCGACATGGGCCCAACCAATTGCAAGCTTTGGAGGACTTTAAGTGTAACTGAGGGTAAAATACTCATACTATGAATATGTTAGGAGTAATTAAAGACGTATATCTCTATACATTTTCAGAAAAGCCGTGGTTCCCCAATCCTGCCTTGAAAGAAGCAAAAGTATTTCTGTTCGCGGACGCGCCACATTTGCTAAAGCTTATAAGGAATCGTTTCCTAGACACCGGGTTAATATGGAATGGGCGTATTTTAACGGCGCGAACAATTTCACAATTGTTGGAACACACTTCAAAATCCGATGCTTCCATTGTTTTTAAACTTTCTGAAGAGCATATTTCTGTTAAAGGAATAGGTATGTAAATTTTAGCAATGCCACATGCTTATACAATTGATTAAAAATTCCAGGAAGACAAAAAGTTAAACTAGCAGCCCAATTAATGTCAAACACGACTGCTAATGCGATCAAGCGCTGCTATTCATTGGGTTTTGATTTAATCCAGCCAACGGAGACAGCTGATTTCATCAAGCTTGTCAACGATTGGTTCGACGTCCTAAATTCAAGAATTGATACTTTTGCGTACCCTGGAAAGGTATACCATGAGAGCATTAATATTTTAATTAGACATTATTTCAATAGCCTTTTCTAAAGGAACCTTTTGGAAGAGTTTTCCCAAAACAATTGGAAGTTTTGACGCAAATGAACGATTTCATGTCGTCATTAATAGTTCCAAATAAGACATGCCTTCAGCCTTTCCAGAAAGGGGTACTGCAGACAAATCGCGCACTCGTTATGCTATACGAATATATGCACACAAGTTCAAATGTGGAATACATACTCACATCTAGACTTAACCAAGATATATTGGAACACTTCTTTGGAGCCATCCGAAGTAAAGGTGGTTTGAATGACCATCCAACACCAAAGGAATTCAAATACCGCCTGCGGAAATATATCTTAGGTAACTACATTACAACATCACTTTTATTTTTAATACAACTTTATTTACAGCACGAAATACCGAGCTGTTAAATAATACAGGAAATGTGGAAAGCGACAAGACTGCTTGGATAAATCCTGAAGACACGCAAGCGCTACTTAACCGGCAACCCGAACATGACATACAACCCGTACTAGATCCCAGAAATCTAACAGCGCCGGATGCACCTGACGTAGAGATGGAGCCAGCTATTGACGCGCTTACCACAAGTTATGTGGAAGATTGCGGAATTCTTCACGAGGACGCTCTTGAGTATATTTCAGGTTATATGATCAAGAAGATGAACCTTGAAGAATATGAAAACAAGGAGAATACGCTAACTTTGGTGGACCAGGTATCCAAGGGATATTTGAAGAAACCGTCTCCAAGTTTTTTGCAAGGCGTAAAAAGGTTAGAATCTATTTTTCACAATGTAAATGCAATCGAAATAGTGCATTGCAAACGCTTAAAGCAACACATGCTCGAACAAAGCACGGAAGTCGATCTGCCAGAAGCTGTTAAGCGCTTCTTTTTCAAATGCCGCATACATTTTCGTGTACGAAATTTGAATAAGCGTCTAAAGGTAAAGAAAGCCAAACAAAGAATTATGGGTGGAAGCAAATATATCAAAATAATCTTGTAATTATATGTAGCAAGTTACTTAACTAATTAAGGTGTTATTTCTGTGTTATAATTCTTCTTTCTTCTTGCATATAATAGGTGAAAGTGTTATGATATTAACACGACCAGACGTAACAACAAACGGCCCTTTTAAGGGCCACCAAAAAAAATTCAAAGAGATCAAACTTGTTCTATAATCACAACGAGATGTAACAAACGGTCCTTTTAAGGGCCACCAAAAAAAATTCAAAGAGATCAAACTTGTTCTATAATCACAACGAGATGTAACAAACGGTCCTTTTAAGGGCCACCAAAAAAAATTCAAAGAGATCAAACTTGTTCTATAATCACAACGAGATGTAACAAACGGTCCTTTTAAGGGCCACCATAAAAATTCAAAGAGATCCAAATTGTTCTATTTCACACAACCAGCGGTAAAGACAAACGGTCCTTTTAAGGGCCACCAAAAAGGTCAAAAAGAACAAAATTGTTATGCTGTAAACATGTTTGTATTACGAATTTATTATTATAATAAAAAAGCTTTTATAATAAGTATGTTCATATGCATGTTGTCATACTACATGCTTTCTCATTATACATTTTACATTTCAGAGGTATCAAGAGGCGCGCTTTGACCTCTGCAACAAGAATCCGCACTCGCACTCCCTTCGGCTACGCTTTAAAAAATAACCCTCAGGTTTGATTTCAAATATCTCGCAATCTAATAAAAAATATTGGTTCAGCGGAGTTATGTTCATGCTCCTGGGACCAAAACGCGTCTCCTGATACCTGTCCCGACATTTTTGGTTGTGTTTTAGCGCTCGGTATCCCACGTTAACGATTACCATCTTATTACAACTTGTTACAATGCCCACACCAATTCATGTTGCACTTGAACTTTTATTTCCAACTTTATTTTGCTACTTTGATAATGCGGTCATCCATCTACTTGCACTTAGGATTATTGGCATTAACTCCACAGTACGCTTCTATAGGTGGATTTTTCCTGGGCGCGATAGCCAACCATACCATGGATATATCGGAATGAAACATAACCGCACGTATATATTTATATCATTAATAGATCTATTCATGTCCTCTAATTTTTGGGCTAAAACACTTTTCACGTTAATTAAATACTTTTGGAATACATTTTTCTTTATTTTGTGAAAATGTAAACAATATTTCAATAAAAAGCAAATTCACATTTTGACATTGAACATCATGGCGAATTGATGTTTTAACAACGGCGAATTCTAATTTTGACATTACACCTCACGAAAGTGCAACAACAAAATACATGGATATTTTGTATTTTTCACCGTGCTTCCACCTTTCTATATACGCCATGGATATACCCCTTGACTGCTGGCCCCTCGCTGAACACCTCCGTCCCCCGCTCGTATTCGCACTCTATCTATGTAGGTGTTAAGAGAGAGGGGCGGCGGTGTACCGGCTTGTGCCATGTAGGACGGCTCAATGGTCGGGGGGGGGGCATTGTGCTTAAAGCACAAATGCACCCCGACAACCCGCAACCCGTCCAATAGCAAGGACCAGGACCAAATGGAGCGTCAGTACGCCGCCGAAGCGGCACGACCGTTCCATTTGGTCAGTCAGCGGAGCGAAGAGCCCTAAGGCGACTACTGCCACTGACTCACCTGGAGTGACTGATTTCAAATTTGTGAAATCACTCCTTTATATGGGGCGGTTATGAAGTGAGTGAGAATTTCACCGCTTGCCTTTGTGTGTTGTTCGCCTGGGAAGGAAACTGTGCTAGCCACCGGCGATCGCCATGCAGTTGTTGCTATGGATCAGTGGTGCGAAATTATTGCATACTTTTAGGAGTAGGTGAAGTTACAGTGGGGGTCGTATTATTGTAACGCTACGTTACAAGTTTCGTTGAGTTTACGATTGAAGAGGACATTTTAGCTACACCAGCTGACAAAATATACGATTTCCGGTGAACTTGTTGTTTCAAGTTTTGAACATTTTTAGCGGACAGAAATTTTAAGTAGTGTATATGAACGTTTTAAAGTTGTTAGTTCGAATATAAAACACCATAAAAGTGTAAATACTAGTATATTTGTTCCAAAGGATCTCCAAAGCTGTAAATTTGTTCTTGTTCGGGTATTTATAAAATTGCAAAACATTCATTGCTAAAACCATATGAAGGGCCATACGGAGGGTTGGAAAAAGACAGAAAATATAGAAAAATTAAATTCTTGATTTATAAAGTAATTATAGTTCACAAGAGAGCATAAATTACTATGACAGCATTCATAATGAGCTTTAAAAATCTCAAAATCCATTCGAGTGTTTTCATATTTAATGGTATATTTTTAGTAAGATCGAATGCGGTTTTGATTTATTTTATTTTTTCCCCAACTTAAGTCACTTACTGTACCTGCTGTATGGTGGAGAAGCTTAGAAACTTAGATCTGGTGAGAAATATCTTCGGCGACGCCGAGTACCAATGAAGATTTAATAATGAACTGTATGCAGACACCGACATAACTTCAGAAATTACCACCCAGCCACTTAGTTGGCTGAGCTATTTTGTGGAAGGTATATTAACCGGCTCATGCGCTTGGAAGAGCCCAGCCAGCAAAAAATCCATAAATGTATCCGAAAATGGAAGGAATTGCTGATATAAAACTTATTTTACATCGGTTTTCATATTGCGTTTACAGTACTTTTCTTGATCCGTTTTCCCACTAAAGTGTGCGAACCAAACGTATGTGTGTGAAACTAGAAAAACTTAAAACAAACTGACACATTTTCCTATGCGTTTTATGGGTATTATTCTTACATTTTAGCATGCGTTTTCTATACGATTTTGAGATACTTTTTCGATCGGTTGTCGGATGCATACTAGCACAAACTTTTGGATCCGTTTTCCAATCCTCTCTGCATACATTTTGTAGCCGATTTCTTACCAAATTATCTTCTAACAAAAGAAAACATTTCTTTATGCACATATGTAAGTACACGCATGTATTTTAATCTTATATTTCAAAATTTAACTTTAGAAAAACAACTTATTAAAAGCTGAAGTGCCGGCACTTCTTCGACATTCGGGTATGTACCGCAAGGGAATACCGGAGTACCGGGTTCATCTACAGCTGACTGTCACTTTCGAGACACGAAAAAATATTCCGATTGTGTTTGTTTCCTTAAGATGTAAGTGGCAATTGAAGCTAACCTGCGACATTTCAAAAGGAAAAAATATGTGCATTCCGTTTCTTACAACTTTACAAAATCTTTAAGTACTCACAATTAACAGCTGCCTGGTGAAATTATTTGGATTGTGAAAAAAAAACCAAAATTTTTTTTGTTTTTATTTTTCAAAATGAAAGAAAAATTTCACTTTTTTTCAGTCACATTAAATATGGTTGCCACATGTCTGCTGTTTAAATCAAATTTTGGTTAATTACTACAATCTGGTAAAAATCAGCCTAATACGACGTTAAGCTGACGATTTTCGGATGGGAAAACCGACCAAAAAATGTGCTCTCTGTAAAACGTACGTAGCTCTGCTGGCTGGGAGGGAGACTACTACTGCGACACACATGTATATAATATTGATTACTTTTTTGCATTTTTTTTAAGATAGTTTGCAAAACTTGTGTGGTGCAATTTTTTTTCACGACGACTACTTAAATGTAGGTAAATAAGTTAGGTTGGTTGGTTTATAAACTTCGGCTTGGTTTGTAAACTTGTATAGGAAGACGACTAAAACTTTTTTGGTATAGAGAAAAAAATGCAAAAAACGGAACGACAAAATCTTTCCATTTGTAAAAACGACATTCAAAAAAGTAATCAAGGGTAGGGACTTGCCAAAATTTCGGAAACTTTGAAATATCTCGAAAACCGTGAACATTTTACCTACTTTTTTGTTTTGTTGGATAGACCATCGAGTGGCTCATCTCCACTTTCCAGATAGTCGACGACTTTCCGGACACCCTGTATAATTTTTCAATCTAGAAAACTAACTGAATGAATTAATGCACACGATTTAAAACTATTTATAAAGATGACTGAAATGTTTTTTTCTGATGAGTATAGACAATAGCAAACTAAATTATATGGGAATCTTGAAAACTGGAATTGTTGGAATTAGCACGGCGTTACTTATTTACAATTTTTCAAGTTATGAGAAGAACAGATGTACATCAAAAAGCACAGAACAGATATGTATCAAAGCAAGTATTAATAAAATATATCATTACGTATTAAATATTTTTTTGTTGACACTTAAATCGTATGGTTCATCCGTGGTATTGCTGGGAAGGACTGTCGGGGACATTGAGACAGCACGTTTCACTACAGCAGCTGCGGTAAGTGCATTAAAGCGTGCGTGGATAATTTCGGTAAAAACGCGTTCTTTTAGAGCCATGACTGCTACAGCAGCTGCTAAATTTGAAGTAGATTCATTGTTTGATACAAAATGTACACCATCTAAATCTGGATCAACTTTGTTGGTGTTAGATCCAATGTATTTAGATTGCAGCTGTTGTTGAATTACAAGTTGACTCTGTTGCTTATTGTTCATACTCATATGACCTTCTTCGGCCACTGGTATTGATGTTATTTTAGCTGTCAATGTTGCCTTTTCATAATCAGTAGTATTATTGACATTGCCATGATTAGCATTGCCTTCGCTTCCACTCCCTTTGTTTACGTAGCACCCATAAAACAATTTATTTACAGTTTTTGGTTTAAATTTTTCAGTAAAACGTGTTGAAGTTCCCGCTTCCAAGCTGCGAGTACATTTTACCTTGCGAAAAATGTTTGTTACCAACGCACTTTCGGTGGTTTTGTTCAAAGGCGTGGGTGTGGAGGTTGGTGTCAATGTACACGGTATTGCTGCGGAGGTAGCGTCTTTTACTGGTTGAAAGATAGCTGATGGATTCTTATCGCTCATAAGCTTGATTAATAGTGTTCTATCATTTTTTGAGTTCAGAGCAGTTGTTTGCAATTTCAAACACGACGGATAGGGGACTGAATTTCCAGAGAAATGTTGTGAACTAAAATCTGACATTTGGTTATCTATAAGTTCTTTCAGCCCAGGAAAGTAAGGACAATCATTTAGAGACTCCCTTGCAGCAACATCAACAAACGAGTTCGGTTGAAATGACACAGCTGAATATTCCATAATAATTTCAGCCGCAGTAAGTGCAGGTTCGCTGATGCTGAGTCCACTATTCTCTCGATGCCAAAAACAAACGGGAGATACTGGCGACAAACCATCTCCCTCAAAGCAAGAAATTAAGTCACGGACATATTCTGTACTATTTCTGGTATTGCTATTGAATAGTGCATTGAAGTACCCTTCGATACCGGCCTCCATTTTTCTTATGACTTTTGTTACATTTTCTGCAGTCTGGCTGTTCTGGCACCCATCTCGCTTCGTCCACTGAAGTTGATGGTAATATTTTGTGGTATTTGTATTATATTGTTTGTTATAAAGTTCATAATGAGTGCATTGTCTTTACAAATAACATGATTACAATCTTTGCAATGATGTTTCTAAGTCTCCCAAAACATTCGCCCTAGGTTTTTCCTCTTAACCCATCTTAATAACACTAAATTATTAGCATTTGGATTTGGTATATAATTTAGATAACAAGTCATACTTTCTGTAAACATGAAGCGATTAATCGTTTGCTATTAGCTTTTTAGCAATATTAAATATTTATTGATTATATATTCGTAATTTATAGTTTTAAATTTTACTGTCTATTCACCGCGGTCTCGACGTTTTGTCATACATGTTATTTCCCAGTGCTTCTGTTGCTACCATTAACAATATATTATTCCATATAGAACTGTCGATACAGACTTGTTGCATTACAGCAGATTTCCGCTTCGAAGAACACAATTGTCAGGTGAATTTATTAAACTTAAATTAAAGTTTTTAGTTTTTTATAACAGAACATTTTCTGCTACTAGCATCCTTTTTGATAGAACAAAAACAGTTTCTTGTTAATTATCTGCATAGCAGTGCACAACTACCTGAAATATGAAAATATTCATATTTTTTTTAATTTTGGGAATGCCTGAATTCTTTTGAATACATTAATTAAATAATAGATGCATACGAATTCGCTTATGATTCGGTGTACATACATATCGAGTCCTAACCGCAATTTTGGCGTAACCAACAAAAATAAAATTTTACAGGAGAAGGTTTTTTAGTTCAGAAATATAAAAAATTGCAATGCAAAATGTTACTTACTTCATAATTGTCTTTGCTTAATTTTTGTAACGGTACTAAGTACGGTTGTAATATTTGGTGAGATTGTTTAAAACAAACAGAATTATCAATATCTATCAAAATACGGATTTTCAAAATTTTGTTGGTTGCACCAAAACTGTGGTTAAGACTCGATATGTATATGAATTTTAGATCGGGTAACACCAGTCTACTATTAAAGGGCAGTGCTTAAATGTTTGTAAAGAGTAAAAAGATTTTTGGAGGGTTCTCTTTTTTTATTTTGACAAATGTTATAGCCATTCTAATTTGCAAAAATTACTTGAACTTCGATTTTTAACTCGATGTTTTGCCACCCCGTTTTGCCACATTTTTTGATGGTGATGTTTTAATAATAACAAAAAAAAAAACTAAGTAAAGAAATATTTATAGCTTCTCGGATTTTTTTGAAATTTTATTTATTGGTTTCCAGCTCGTTGTTGTTGTTGTTGTACCGCTACTTAGCCCTACCTAGGTAGTCAGTATCTTACCCAGTATTGTCATCAAACTCTTCTAACGGAAGTCCTAGAAACCTAGAGGTTTCGACAGGGGTGGACCAGAGGGATATGGGTGTTAAAAGAGTAGGCTCGGTTGAGCAGACAAAAAGATGATTGGTATTATGGGTGGACAAGCCGCATGCCGGACAAACATTAGGCAAGTCGGGGCTCAGTCTGGATAGGTAAGAGTTTCACCTATTACAATATCCAGACCGGAGTTGAGCCAGCATCACCCTAGTCTCCCTAGGCAGCTCGCGCTCCTCTACGGCAACGGGTGGTGTTGTTGCCTGAAGAACGGCGTTCGCCGGGAGAGAGCAGACAAAGGAATTTACCGAATTCGTATGGATGAGGGTGACGGCCTGCCGGTGCACCTTAGGATCAAACGGCGTGGAAATCAGGTGCCGGATCTCATCGAAGTGTTTGCGTAGATGGTCCCTTATGCTCCTGGGGGCGGATTCTCGTTGATCAGGCGTCTGTTCGGATGTTGCGATATGCAGCAGTTGAACAGGAATTGCCTGGTCAACATCTCACTATGCTCTTTAACGCCGAGAATTCTCGTTTCATTATGGAGATGGTACTCAGGAGACATAGGAAGACACCATAACTGACGGTTTAGGCAGGGGGGTAGCGAAATAACAGCCCTTGGTCGGGGAAGCCCCGAGCCATTCCGGTACGTAGAACCGCCTGTCGTGGGAATGTTTCGAGCTCGTTAACGCATTACTGCTAAAGAGACAAAAGTTACATCAACTTGAATGTTGTAAAAAAGTCTAAGTCTAAGACAAAGTCTTTTAAAGTATATCATCATTAACAAATATCAAGTAAATAATTGAGCAATAAAACAGAAACAAAAACATTAAGCTTAAACATAGCAATTCTGATGAACAAATTAACATTAATTTATAAACATATAACTATATAGAAAAAAAAGGAAAGAAAAGAAGGAACCAGAAGAAACAGAAGGAAATAAGAGATAGGAAATGTAATAAGAATGCAAAATCACTGAAAACAGAAGTATTCGTGGATCACAGTTTTGTAGTTGCTCCAACTGTAGGTGAGCTCAGAGTACGTTATATGAGGCACAATCAGTTGGATAGCTAACTTTTTCCTAGTCTCCAAGGGTGTAAATGATGCAGACTTTCTCAGTCTACGTAAAACAGAATAAACACTACCAACAGCTTTATTCACATTATCAGTACAGTTCATCTTAGAGTTAATCACAAAACCCAAATTTTTATCTTATCAGTGAATATAAGGGCACTGTTACCAACGAGTAACTTAGGAATATCTTCAAAATATACAACACTGTTGCTAATGGGCAATACATATGACTTTTTGGCATTCAAACACAGATAATTTTAAGAAGCCCACTTAGAGATTGCAGACAAGTCACAATTTATTTTACAACACAGATCTTTAACCATGCCAATTCGACTAGACATACATATACAACTGAATGTCATCAGCATACGCATGGACATTTACATGTTGACATACAGAGAACACATCATTGACAAACAGACTAAACAAAATAGGACCAAGAACAGAGCCTTGCGGCACACCGGAGGAAACCATACATACTTTGGAAGTAGAACCTTTGCATACCACCTTCTGGGTTCTCCCAGCCATGAGCTCAACAGAGCTGTTAGATAATCCAAAGTAGCACTCAAGTGTTTTACAAAGGAGGCCGTGATTAACCGAGTCAAACGCCTTGGAAAAATCAAGAAGACACAGAAGAGTTAGGTCATTATTATCAAAGTGCAACCGGATGTCATCAAGAATTTTGAGCATAGCAGCTATGTTTAGGTTTGAATCCCGACTGCAGAGGACTAAGAAGGTTGTTCTGCTGAACATGTCCATAATTTGTGCTGCCATTAAGGACTCGCACACTTTCATGCATGTAAAATCCTAATGGGTCTGTAATTACTAGGCTCCTGCTTTATTTATTTTGGCAAAGGGAATAATCAATGCCAAACCAAGTTTCTGAGACACAAATAATATCAACATTGGAATTAGAAAAGGCATCCCTAACATAGCCCAGTTTATCGTTATTTAATCTACGGGCATTGCAATGTACCACACTCAAACCATCTGCTTTCTTGCATAATATATTTATTAATGTCCCATGGCATTCGTTAATGCTGAAGGCAGATTTCTCACAGTTGTTTAAAACCATGAGATGAAGAAGGAGCACACACAAAAGGTACACAGTACGTCAGAAATACAGCAATCATAACAAAAATGCATTTTGATAAGGGTAAGTAAGAATAAAGAATAAGAAGGTTGAAAAAGAGAGAAAGATGAAAAGTGTATGAAGTAAATGAGATAGCTTAGATAGAGATGCAAAAATACGATCAACAAAATCACTAAACTACAAAAACACATGCATATTATGACAATTTCTGCGCTCATTTCCCAATAACAGCATCCACTTCAGGTCTGCTGCTCACCATTTTTGCCTCCTCGCCTGGTATTATGCGTATAAATATTTTACCTCGTATAGAGTACGCCGACGCCAGCTGCTTCTGCCGTCTTAGTTGAGATGCATAAGTCATAACTTCCTTCAGTTTTCTGGGCAGACTTTCATGAACGAAAAAGGAGCCATATCCCACCATATCTAGCGATCTCTTCTTTGATAGAAAAACAGCAATTGATTTAAGAAGCTGGTTTCGAGCAGTTGCAGAGCACAACTTGACTACAATAGGGCATACTCGGTTAGACTTTTGCTGCTTGTTGTTGCTTTTTATGCGGAAGGCATCTCGCACCATCGGAGCTTCGTGCTCAGCAACTCTGCATATTTTGCAAAATCTTCAGGCAAACACTCACCCGCTGGTTGAGGGACACCAGATATCAACAAATCACAGGAGACAGCGCTGCTTTCAAGCTCGTTGAGTTGATTCTAAAATGCAATCAATTCGCTGCGAAGAGTAAGAACATCGCAGCATGCATTTTCGACAGCAGTTACTCTTTTTTCAATCGCCGCTACTGTGAGTTTTAACTCACCATTACAGCAGTAAGCTCTTTTATAATTTCGTCTCTCTGCTCTGCCAGCTTCTTTTCTATTCTGTCAAGTGCAGAAAAAGAGGGTGTGATAGGTGTTTTCAGGGGGGTCATCTGTCCCCTTGGCGGGTTTCTCCGTGACGTTGTTGTTGTTGCAGGTTTCATTTTTATTTTAGATTTGCTATTGAAATTTTATACAGTACTTAGCGAGCAGAAAGATCCTGCAATTTGGGGTAGACAACTAATTCAAATGCAAATTCCCTCCGTCGTAACCTTGTGACCCAGATATCTTACCTCCTCATACACTGAACTATGAACAGTAATTTCAGGCCAGTACCAACTATGAATGATCTCTTGGGCTTTGTCCACACATCAGTCATTAATTTTATAAAACTTTAGATTTCTGTACCCTGCGCGTGCTCTGTAGTTACTTTTCCACTTGTTAGATTAGCTACCTCTCAAATGTGTCATTAGCTGCTTTATGGTTCAGTTATGCTTGCACAGCAGGGCATAGCATACCAATACACAGCACGTAAAAGAAAATTTTGATTATACTTCGCACAACGCACAGCCCTTCAAAATCAGATGTTCTCGAAACATACGGAATTTCATGCACAGAGCGAAATCCACCTAATAAAATAGAACAAAAGTAAGAAGATATCTCTATAGTTTTTCTTTAAGAAGAATCCCTACTTACTTTAGGTGGGATAGTCTTTTTAATAAAATCAAGAAGAAATCTTCGAATATATATGTGGATATCACCTTGAATTAATAAAGAAGGCGTTCTTCTTATTTTAATAAGGTTATCTCATTGAAGTTATTAAAAAGATAATCTTCTTATTTTTATTAAGTTTTCTTATTGAGTTTACTAAAAAGATCATCTCCTTATTTTTAGTTGGTTATCTTATTGAATTAACTGAAAAGATAACCTCCTTATTAATGTAAGGTAATCTTCTTGAAATTTTTAAAACTCGTGTTTGATTATAAACAAATATTCTTTATTCGTAAAATACGACTTCAAATAAAAACACATTCATTCCTTATATGTAAGTATTCCTTATATGTAAGTACAAAGTCAGTGTTAAAAAATAAACTTAAACTTTTAAACTTTTTTATACATTCAAAATTACATATTAAATTTTAATCAGAATTTCTAACAATTCCAAATTTTACTGCTCTCATCACGCTCAAATGGCACATTCTAAAAATTGCACGCGTTAAGATACATACACATTTTTTATATTATGATGCACTTACCATGCTCTTTCGCCATTCTTTTAAGCCTGCTTTAAAATTGATCTTTTCACCAAAAAATCTTGGTGGAAGTTTATCGAACAAATCGTCGATATCTTTAAACTCAAACTTTATTAAAATAAGCGTGGATGTGAGGCCATAGTCCATGGGAATCGGTAAAATTTCCTCGCTTAGCTCCCACGATTTAAAAATGGTCAAGGCTTCGTTTTGAGGAACATCGCCAGAAGCTTAGCAATTTTCTTCAAAATTCCAAAAATATATTAAACTAGCAGGGTGCCCGGCGTTGCTCGGGATGTAAGTAGTTAGGGGGACTTTCAAAATCAATAATATACTTTAAGATTTCATATTTATATAATATTATTGCCTACTGAAGAATTTACCAAATTCGAATATTTTGAAAATTTTGAAAAAAAACCGGTTTTCAAAAATTTTCTTTTGCGGTATTCGTTGGTAACGTTAGGGGGCCTTTCAAGAATTCAATTTTGACAAATTGTGCCAGGATGAGTGCAAATTCAAATGTTGATTTGATACAATATTAAGGTTTTTCTGCAATCGCATTTTGAGCAATAACTCAGTTGTCGATAAATTTATCGAAATATATCGGAGTCCAAATGAAACCTGGGGCCATCCTTACCTATGTACATATATGCGAAATATCATAAGTATAGGTCAAGTATACTCAGAATTGTATGGGGGAAAAAAATATCAAAAAGCAATGGTCCCTAGAAGCGTCCGAACCCCCAAAATTAATAAAAAAAAAAATAGCCTATAACTTCTTCCAGACTATAACCTGTATGCGTTCCTAACTTCATCAAAATCCGTCTTGCCATTCTCACGTGATTGAGTAACAGAAGCAAACGTCTGGACATCCAAACATCGCTACATTCACATTTATAATATTAGTATGATTATTGCTACTGAAGAATTTACCAAATTTTGAAAAAGAATATTGAAAACTGGTTTTCAAAAATGTTCTTTTGAGGTATTCGTTGGTAACGTTAGGGGGCCTTTCAAGAATTCAATTTTGACAAATTGTGCCAGGATGAATTAAACTTCAAATGTTGATTTGATACAATATTGTAGGGTAATATTAAGGTTTTTCTGCAATCGCATTTTTACCGATAACTCAGTTATAGATAAATTTATCGAAATATGTCGAAGTACAAATGAAACCTGGGGCCTTCCCCTTTCGTTTGATACCCATATTGTAGGGCAAGTTTAAGGTTTATGGGAAATCACATTTTCACCGATAACTCAGTTATCGATAAATTTATCGAAATAGATCGAAGTCCAAATGAAACCTGGAGCTACCCCCTTTCGTTTGATACCCATATTGTAATGTAATATAGAGGTTTTCGGGCAGTCGCATTTTGACCGATAACTCAGTTATCGATCAATTTATCGAAATATATCCAAGTACAGTAGTCGCTCACAAATTAGAACTCTCAGTAATTAGAATTTCCAGAAATTAGAATCAACTTTTTGAATACATTACACGCTATGAAATTAGAATCGAAAATTCTAATTTGCGAGCGTATTTTGTTTTTTGTTGCGATATAAAAAGGGGAATCCCCAATTTATTCATGTTACCTTCGGTAGTCGTTGGATTTTTGTGGCTATCTGTACAGTTTTTGTTTGAATTCGATACGCGTGCACGTGTTTCGGCATTGTTTGCTTGATATTTGACGATGATGTGGCACTAGCACAGCTACTGCAAAATGATCAATATATTTAGTGTAACTGGAGTTTTTGTTTTTTGGACCTTTTTAATTGGATTTTTACCTTATGTTTTCTCGTTTTTATGAATAAAATTGAATAAGACAAAATTTCATTGTAGTTTTTCAATGCAAATTGACTTAAATTTTAAGGTTTTATTGAAATAAAAAAACGTCCAGGAATTAGAATTTTTCAGAAATTAGAATCACTCAAAAAACAAAGTGATTCTAATTTGTGAGCGTCTACTGTACAAAGGAAACCTGGGGCCTTCCCCTTTCGTTTGATACTCATATTGTAGGTCAAGTTTAAGGTTTTTAGGCAATCACAGTTTCACCGATAACTCAGTTATCGATCAATTTATCGAAACCTATCGTAGTCCAAATGAAACCTGCTGCCTTCTCCTTTCGTTTTATACCCATATTATAGAGTAATGTTAATTTTTTTGGGCAATCACCGATAACTCAGTTATCGATAAATTTATCGAAATATATCGAAGTCCAAATGAAACCTGGAGCTATCTCCTTTCGTTTGATACCCATATTGTAGGGTAAAATAGAGGTTTTCGGGCAATCGCATTTTGACCGATGACTCAGTTATCCATCAATTTATCGAAATATATCCAAGTACAAAGGAAACCTGGGGCCTTCCCCTTTCGTTTGATACTCATATTGTAGGTCAAGTTTAAGGTTTTTAGGCAATCACAGTTTCACCGATAACTCAGTTATCGATCAATTTATCGAAACCTATCGTAGTCCAAATGAAACCTGCTGCCTTCTCCTTTCGTTTTATACCCATATTATAGAGTAATGTTATTATCAGTTATCGATAAATTTATCGAAATATATCGAAGTCCAAATGAAACCTGGAGCTATCTCCTTTCGTTTGATACCCATATTGTAGGGTAAAATAGAGGTTTTCGGGCAATCGCATTTTGACCGATGACTCAGTTATCCATCAATTTATCGAAATATATTGAAGTACAAATGAAACCTGGGGCCTTCCCCTTTCGTTTGATACTCATATTGTAGGTCAAGTTTAAGGTTTTTAGGCAATCACAGTTTCACCGATAACTCAGTTATCGATCAATTTATCGAAACCTATCGTAGTCCAAATGAAACCTGCTGCCTTCTCCTTTCGTTTTATACCCATATTATAGAGTAATGTTATTATCAGTTATCGATAAATTTATCGAAATATATCGAAGTCCAAATGAAACCTGGAGCTATCTCCTTTCGTTTGATACCCATATTGTAGGGTAAAATAGAGGTTTTCGGGCAATCGCATTTTGACCGATGACTCAGTTATCCATCAATTTATCGAAATATATCGAAGTCCAAATGAAACCTGGAGCTATCTCCTTTCGTTTGATACCCATATTGTAGGGTAAAATAGAGGTTTTCGGGCAATCACATTTTCACCGATAACTCAGTTATCGATCAATTTATCGAAATATATCGAAGCTAAAATGAAACCTGGGACCTTCCCCTTTCAGTTGATACCCATATTGTACGATCTTTCTATACCTATATGCGAAATATCATAAGTATAGGTTCAATATACTTAGAGTTATATGGAATAAAAAAAATATCGAAAAGAAACGGTCCCTCGCAGGGTCGGAACCCCCAAAATAAAAAAAAAAATAGCCTATAGCTCCTTCCAGACTATAAACTGTAGGCGTGCCAAATTTCAACAAAATCCGTCTAGCCATTCTCACGTTTTTAGGGAACAAAAGCAAACGTCTGGACATCCAAACATCCAAACATCCAAATATCGCTACATTCACATTTATAATATTAGTAGGATTATAGGGTAATGTTAAGTTTTTTGGGCAATCACCGATAACTCAGTTATCGATAAATTTATCGAAATAGATCGAAGTCCAAATGAAACCTGGAGCTATCCCCTTTCGTTTGATACCCATATTGTAATGTAATATAGAGGTTTTCGGGCAGTCGCATTTTGACCGCTAACTCAGTTATCGATCAATTTATCGAAATAAATCCAAGTACAAAGGAAACCTGGGGCCTTCCCCTTTCGTTTGATACCCATATTGTAGGTCAAGTTTAATATCCATATTATAGAGTAATGTTAAGGTTTTTGGGCAATCACCGATAACTCAGTTATCGATAAATTTATCCAGATATATCGAAGTCCAAATGAAACCTGGAGCTATCTTCTTTCGTTTGATACCCATATTGTAGGGTAATATAGAAGTTTTCGCGCAATCGCATTTTGACCGATAACTCAGTTATCGATCAATTTATCGAAACCTATCGAAGTCCAAATGAAACCTGGAGCTATCCCCTTTCGTTTGATACCCATATTGCCGGGTAATATTAAGGTTTTCGGACAATCGAATTTTGACCGATAACTTAGTTATCGATCAATTTATCGAAATATATCAAAGCTAAATTGAAACCTGGGGCCTTCCCCTTTCGTTTGATACCCATATTGTAGGTCAAGTTTAAGGTTTTTGGGCAATCACATTTTCACCGATAACTCAGTTATCGATCAATGGAGCTATCCCCTTTCGTTTGATACCCATATTGTAATGTAATATAGAGGTTTTCGGGCAGTCGCATTTTGACCGATAACTCAGTTATCGATCAATTTATCGAAATATATCCAAGTACAAAGGAAACCTGGGGCCTTCCCCTTTCGTTTGAGACTCATATTGTAGGTAAAGTTTAAGGTTTTTGGGCAATAACATTTTCACCGATAACTCAGTTATCGATCAATTTCTCGAAACCTATCGAAGTCCAAATGAAACCTGGAGCTATCCCCTTTCGTTTGATACCCATATTGCCGGGTATTATTAAGGTTTTCTTGCTATCGAATTTTGACCGATAACTTAGTTATCGATCAATTTATCGAAATATAACAAAGCTAAATTGAAACCTGGGCCTTCCCTGGAGATATCTCCTTTCGTTTGAACCCATATTGTAGGGTAAGATAGAGGTTTTCGGGCAATCACATTTTCACCGATAACTCAGTTATCGATCAATTTACCGAAACCTATCGAAGTCCAAATGAAACCTGCTGTTTTCTCCTTTCGTTTTATACCCATACTAGAAGGACCCGGCAGACGTTGTTCTGCCCAAACTTAGGGAAAAAATCGCACGATAAATAAAAAAGTTTGGAATATTTCGGTCCCTGGACCACTTCCCGGTAACTTTACATAAACACTCTCCGGGTTTCTACTGAGCTATCCTGTAAATATGAACAAAATCGGCACTGTAGTTCCGGAGTCTATAACATACATATGTACATACAGGAGTTAATTTATGGAAATGTTGCAATGTCAAAGCGAACCCCGTGGCCTCCCCCTTTCATTTGATACCCATATTGTATACAAACTAAGAGGTTTCTTGGCAACCACATTTTTACCGATAACTCAGTTATCGATTAATTTATCGAAATGTTGCAATGTCCAAACAAACCCGTGGCCTCCCCCTTTCATTTAATACACATATTGTATACAAATTAAGAGGTTTTTAGGCAACCACTTTTTTACCAATAACTCAGTTATCGATTAATTAATCGAAATGTTGCAATGTCCAAACAAACCCCGTGGCCTCCCCCTTTCATTTAATACCCATATTGTATACAAATTAAGAGGTTTTTTGGCAACCACATTTTGACCGATAACTCATTTATCGATTAATTTATCGAAATGTTGCAATGTCCAAACTAACCCCGTGGTCTTTACCATATTGTATGCATGTTTAGAGGTGTTGGGCAACCACATTTTTACCAAATTTGAAAATATACAGTTCTAGGTTAGTTGGGAAACATTAGTGCGCACATCTCCAAAACCGTGTGAGGTATTGAAATGGCATTAAATGGGGTCCTATGCTAAGCTCCATAGAATATGTGTACAAAATTTCGTACAGATTGGTGCTGTATTTATATTAGCTCTGTTATTATTTATATATCGAAATGAACCAAAGTCCAAATGAAAGCTCTGGTCTTCCCCTTTCGATTGATACCAATTTTTTGCGAATATTCCAAAGTTTACCCGAAACCACATTTTGACCGATAACTCTGTTATCGATAAATATATCGAAATGAACCAAAGTCCAAATAAAATCTGTGGTCTTCCCCTTTCGATTGATACCAATTTTGGACAAATATTCCAAAGTTTACCCGAAACCACATTTTGACCGATAACTCTGTGATCGATAAATATATCGAAATGAACCGAAGTCCAAATAAAATCTGTGGTCTTCCCCTTTCGATTGATACCAATTTTGTGCGAATATTCCAAAGTTTACCCGAAACCACATTTTGACCGATAACTCTGTTATGGATAAATATATCGAAATGAACCAAAGTCCAAATAAAAGCTGTGGTCTTCCCCTTTCGATTGATAGCAATTTTGTGCGAATATTCCAAAGTTTACCCGAAACCACATTTTGACCGATAACTCTGTTATCGATAAATATATCGAATTGAACCAAAGTCCAAATGAAAACTGTGGTTCTTCCCCTTTCGATTGATACCAATTTTGTGCGAATACTCCAAATTTTACGGAAAACAACATTTTGGCCGATAACTCTGTTATGGATAAATATATCGAAATGAACCAAAGTCCAAATAAAATCTGTGGTCTTCCCCTTTCGATTGATACCAATTTTGTGCGAATATTCCAAAGTTTACCCGAAACCACATTTTGACCGATAACTCTGTGATCGATAAATATATCTAAATGAACCGAAGTCCAGATGAAACCTGGAGCTATCCCCTTTCGTTTGATACCGATATTGTAAGGTAATATAGAGGTTTTCGGGCAGTCGCATTTTGACCGCTAACTCAGTTATCGATCAATTTATCGAAATATATCCAAGTACAAAGGAAACCTGGGGCCTTCCCCTTTCGTTTGATACCCATATTGTAGGTCAAGTTTAAGCTTTTTGGGCAATCACATTTTCACCGATAACTCAGTTATCGATCAATTTATCGAAACCTATCGTAGTCCAAATGAAACCTGTTGCCTTATCCTTTCGTTTTATACCCATATTATAGAGTAATGTTAAGGTTTTTGGGCAATCACCGATAACTCAGTTATCGATAAATTTATCGAGATATATCGAAGTCCAAATGAAACCTGGAGCTATCTTCTTTCGTTTGATACTCATATTGTAGGTCAAGTTTAAGGTTTTTGGGGAATCACATTTTCACCGATAACTCAGTTATCGATCAATTTATCGAAACCTATCGAAGTCCAAATGAAACCTGGAGCTATCTCCTTTCGTTTGATACCCATATTGTAGGGTAATATAGAAGTTTTCGCGCAATCGCATTTTGACCGATAACTCAGTTATCGATCAATTTATCGAAACCTATCGAAGTAAAAATGAAACCTGGAGCTATCCCCTTTCGTTTGATACCCATATTGCCGGGTAATATTAAGGTTTTCGGGCAATCGAATTTTGACCGATAACTTAGTTATCGATCAATTTATCGAAATATATCAAAGCTAAATTGAAACCTGGGGCCTTCCCCTTTCGTTTGATACTCATATTGTAGGTCAAGTTTAAGGTTTTTGGGCAATAACATTTTCACCGATAACTCAGTTATCGATCAATTTATCGAAACCAATCGAAGTCCAAATGAAACCTGGAGCTATCTACTCTCGTTTGATACCCATATTGTAGGGTAAAATAGAGGTTTTCGGGCAATCGCATTTTGACCGATGACTCAGTTATCCATCAATTTATCGAAATATATTGAAGTACAAATGAAACCTGGGGCCTTCCCCTTTCGTTTGATACCCATATTGTAGGTCAAGTTTAAGCTTTTTGGGCAATCACATTTTCACCGATAACTCAGTTATCGATCAATTTATCGAAACCTATCGTAGTCCAAATGAAACCTGTTGCCTTCTCCTTTCGTTTTATACCCATATTATAGAGTAATCTTAAGGTTTTTGGGCAATCACCGATAACTCAGTTATCGATAAATTTATCGAGATATATCGAAGTCCAAATGAAACCTGGAGCTATCTTCTTTCGTTTGATACCCATATTGTAGGGTAATATAGAAGTTTTCGCGCAATCGCATTTTGACCGATAACTCAGTTATCGATCAATTTATCGAAACCTATCGAAGTAAAAATGAAACCTGGAGCTATCCCCTTTCGTTTGATACCCATATTGCAGGGTATTATTAAGGTTTTCGGGCAATAGAATTTTGACCGATAACTCAGTTATCGATCAATTTATCGAAATATATCAAAGCTAAATTGAAACCTGGGGCCTTCTCCTTTCGTTTGATACCCATATTGTAGGTCAAGTTTAAGGTTTTTGGGCAATCACATTTTCACCGATAACTCAGTTATCGATCAATTTATCGAAATATGTCGAAGCTAAAATGAAACCTGGGACCTTCCCCCTTCGTTTGATACCCATATTGTACGATCTTTCTATACCTATATGCGAAATATCATAAGTATAGGTTCAATATACTTAGAGTTATATGGAATAAAACAAATTTCGAAAAGAAACGGTCCCTAGCAGGGTCGGAACCCCCAAAATTAAAAAAAAAATAGCCTATAGATCCTTCCAGACTTTAACCTGTAGGCGTGCCAAATTTCAATAAAATCCGTCTAGCCATTCTCACGTTTTTAGGGAACAAAAGCAAACGTCTGGACATCCAAACATCCAAACATCCAAACATACAAACATCCAAACATCCAAACATCCAAACATCCAAACATCCAAACATCGCTACATTCACATTTATAATATTAGTAGGATTATTGCCCCTCTTCAACGTTGGTCGCCTTGACGTGGCGAAGGGGCTTAAGTTTTGCATTGGAACTTCTCCTGGAGTGGGAGGTCTCAATGTGAGACGAACTAAGAGGAAAGCCTCGTATTTGCTGCAGTCGTGGGAGGGGTGAGTACATCTGGGTACGAATCACTCTCGGCTGAAGGAAATGCGAGGATCGCCGCACCAACACCACCCTAAGCCAAGGTGTTAAGGTATCCGTGCCGAGGGCTGAATGGTCAGCGGGCGGTTATTGAATAGCTGACCGCGAACGGTCCCCTCCGATGCCCGGGCAAGGTCGGAGGTATCAGTGCCTTCTCTACGCATGCCGGCTCTGCGGACGAGTGACCAACCCTTTCCGTGCATACTCGTGGGACCAAAATATGAACAAAAACCAACAACAAAAACAACAAGAGCAACAAAAACAAAAGGAAGAGACGAACGAAGGAGTTCAGGCGGACATAGGGAGTGTGGACGGGACGACTGGGACAACAATACGGACAGGGACAATAACACGGACAGAAACGATGACAACGGACCTTAAACGGACTGACGGACTTCGGCGTAGGAAAAAGGAAAATTCCTCGGATGAGGATTTCCTTTTCTCTAGCCAAGAGACAGTAGAGACTGGCGGGGCAGCTACGGTGGGTAGCAGGACTCCGCCAAAACATCACCAACCTGCGAAGGCCGCTAGGAGGCGGCCTGACAGTAAGAATGCGCGGTCCAACGCATTCCAAGGGAGAAGACGGTACCAGCTTGCCCTGTCTATCTTGGATAAGATAGAACGGAACAGGGTAAATGGTACGGTTCACCCCAAGGATGCGGAGGACCGGAAAATTTACCAAGCTGTGGTGGATGAGTACCGGGCGTACTTAAACACCACATCTCTGACTTCCACCGCTAAAAGGAGTAGGCCTCTGGAAGAGGCTCCTAGCACCTCGAAGAGGAATAGGTCTATGGAGGAGGCCTCGAATTCCTCTAAGAGGAGCAGGGTCACCGGTGAGGAGGCCTCCACCTCAGCCGGAGCGCGGGTGGGGGCAAAATCATTTGCCGATGCGGTAAGGAGCAACCTGGAGGTTGCTCTTGTCGATGCGACCACCAATAGCGGCAGGTCCGTCCTGGAGAAGTGGGGAGAGATCGAGGCGAGGCTGTCCGAAATGGTAATCCAATTCGTGATGGCCAACCCAGATGGTAGTCTCCCCTCCTTCGACTCGGCGGAAGTTGTCCGCGGTCACAGGGTGGTCAAATGCGAGGACCAGCAGTCAAAGGACTTCCTGGAGAAGTGCCTGCTGGACCTAGGCGATGTTGGCGGCGGCTTAAAGGTAAAGCTGATCCAAGCCGCCGACATACCAAAGCGACCAAGAGCGAGGATATGGATCCCGCGCATGAAAATTGACAGCGGGACGCTGATTAAGTATTTGCAGGCTCACAACCGCGAGGTGCCTATGGATGACTGGGTGGTCATAAAGGCAGAGGCATCTCAGCGGAACAGCCTCTCCTTCGTCCTCCTCATTAATGAGGAGAGTATTGGTCCGCTGGAGAAGGCGGAATTCGCCTTGAGATCTGGCATTCGTCGGGCCAAGGTGAAAATATTGTGGGGTCCTCAGGATGATGAGGGCCCGGATGCGGTCGACGACACCAACAGGCGCCTGGAGGACCTGCAGCTCGTCGACCAGGAACCAGGACCCCAGTAGTTAGGATGGGTCTTAGGGTTGTCCAAGTTAACCTCCAGCACTCGCGGCTGGCGTCGGACAACCTTTCCGTTTTCCTGGTGGAGGAAAACGTAGACATCGCCCTTGTTCAGGAACCCTGGGTGTGGAACACCAACATTAAGGGGCTCTCCATAAAGGGCTACAACATTTTTTACAAGCGCGAGGATGGTAAGCCTAGGACATGCGTTCTTTTAATATCTAAATACAATGCTTTTCTTGTTTCTTCCCACAGCTATGCCGATTTGACCACAATTTCGCTGGAGGCAGCTGACGGAGTCAGCATGGTGATTGCCTCCTCATATATGCCGCATGAGGGGGATGCTCCACCGGAGGAGATCCGCAGGTTGATGCAGACAGTCGGAGCACGAAATATAATTGTTGGATGCGACGCCAATTCCAGGCACTCCCTATGGGGGAGCACGGAGATTAATACCAGGGGTGAGTCACTTTCCGATTTTATATTGAGTAATAACTTAGTAGTTTGTAACCGGGGTAGTACTTCTACTTTTGTCTTCCCAAGCACTGATACATTTAGGGGGTGGGAAGAGGTGCTGGACATTACGCTACTAAGCGGAAATAGCAATATTCGTGTAGAAAATTGGAGGGTATCAGAGAGGCAATCCTTTTCTGACCACAGGATGATCCTTTTTGATATCATTTTGAAATTAGATAACCCTATTCCTCACCTTAACCCAAGGAGGACAAACTGGCGAAGGTTCGTCAGAGTAGTGAGCAATAAGTTAGGTAGTCAACCTTTGCAGGAATTACTGTCAGTGGAGGAGCTTGATGCTAAAAGTAGTAAGCTGGAGAAGGCCATGGGGTCGGCTCTAAGGGTAGCTTGTCCAACTAGTTTTAGCAAAAAAGTATATCCTCCCTGGTGGAATTCAGACCTTTTCGAACTCAGGAGAGAGTCTAGGAGACTATTCAACCTGAGCCGTCTAAGATGCTATAAAAAAGCGATTCGGAAGGCAAAAGAAGGATCCTGGAAGGACTTTTGCACGTCCATCGAATCCACAAAGGAATCTTCGAGACTTGGGAAAATTCTCTCAAAGGAAAAAGCTTGCCCGTCGTTTTTACGGAAAGACGACGGTTCATGGACATGCAGCTCGGCGGAAACCGTGGATCTTCTTGTAGGAACACATTTTCCAGGCTGTGGGCCTAGTCAAATGGAAGGCAAAGAGTACACTGGTGTACTGCCGTCTCTTTGTCTAATAAATGAGCTTATAACAACCAAAAAGATTGAATGGGCAATCAACAGTTTCTCACCGTACAAATCCGCGGGGCCGGATGGTATTTTCCCAGCCATGTTACAAAAAACCAGCTTGCTGGTAATACCCTGGCTGGCGTGTATCTTCAGGGCATGCATTCGGCTAAACCATGTGCCTTTAAACTGGAGGAGGACGAGGGTGGTTTTCATCCCAAAGGTATGCAGGAGAGGTCATGAAAACCCCAAGGACTTCAGACCTATTAGTCTTTCGTCGTTTGTTTTAAAAACCTTCGAACGGCTTTTGGACATCCACATCAGGAAGAAATTGGATACTTCAGGGCTGTCAACAGCTCAGCATGCATATCTCAAGGGCCGCTCAACGGAGACTGCCCTGCACGAGGTGGTGCACAAGGTTGAAGCGTCCCTTGAGAGCAAACAGTTCACCATGGCCGCATTCCTCGATATCGAGGGCGCCTTCAACAATGTAAGGCTGGAAGCGATAGAGGACTCGCTATCGGTCCTTGGCATCGAGGACCCTATTGTAAACTGGATAGGGATGGCACTGCGGTCAAGAATCATAAGCGCCAAGGTCGGAGCAAGTGAAGTGACGGCACACTTGTCGAGAGGAACTCCTCAGGGTGGCGTGCTGTCACCACTACTTTGGCTTTGCGTTATAGACGGCATACTTCGTCAACTCAACAGAAACGGAGTTAAAGTGGTTGCCTACGCGGACGACGTAGTAATACTAGTATCGGGGCTGTGCCCTAGCGTGATTAGCGATATCATGCAGGGAGCACTAAGGAAGCTGAGTGGATGGGCAGAGGCCGCGGGGCTTAATGTCAATCCCTCAAAGACCGAGCTATTGTTATTCACAAATAGGAAAAAAATACCAAGTTTCAATCTACCTTCTCTTTATGGTCAAGAGTTGCAACTTTCTGATAGGGCGAAATACTTAGGCGTTATCTTGACACCTAAGTTGAACTGGAAGCTTAACATAGAAAACAGGGTCAAACGGGCATATGGAGCTATGTACGCCTGTAAACGAATGTTAGGCAGACAGTGGGGCTTGAGCCCAGAAATCACGGCATGGATGTACAAAGCAGTTATTCGACCGATCTTAGCCTACGGGGCAATAGTGTGGTGGAGTGCAGTCGAGGTGGGCTACATTGGGAACATGCTAAGCAAAGTTCAGCGGGCAGCTTGTGGCGCAATCACAGGGGCGATTAGATCATGCCCCACAGAGGCTCTGAACGTGATATGCAATATACCACCGATCGATCTCTTTATCAAGGAAATAGCATCTAATGGTGCACTCAGGCTTCGGGAGTTGGGACTCTGGAAAGAGCGTGGATACGGTCACAGCCGTATTCTGTTAAATATAACCGACCCTATATTAAGAACAAAACGGACTACATCTGTCCCAGGACAGTTTTCGACAAAAATTTTGAGGTTATTTTCCCATCCAGAAAGGACTGGAAAACGGGGGAACTACCACAAAACTTCGACATATCAATTTTCACGGACGGATCTAAAATGGATTGTGGAGTGGGAGCGGGAGTTTTCGGAATTCTCCCAGACGTATCCTTATCAGTTCGTCTTCCAGACTCTGCGAGTGTATTTCAATCGGAAATTTATGCTATCCAGGAAGCATGCAGGGCATTACTTGATACAAATATAACAGGTAATCGGATAGCTATCTTCTCGGACAGCCAGGCGGCTCTTCGGGCTCTCGGATAAGCGACGATCACTTCGAGCCTCGTAGGTCAGTGCAGGGAGAGGGCCGTGAACCTGGCAAGTCGACATGCCGTTTCTCTGATATGGGTGCCGGGGCATCGTAACATACAGGGAAACGAGTGTGCCGATGAGCTGGCACGGCGTGGGTCGGCTCTTGACGTCTCAGAAGCGCAGGAGGTCCTTGCACCGCTGGGACTGCTCAAGGGTCGGATCTCTCAGCACTGGCTTGGTGAGGCTACGGATAGATGGAAGCGTTTGCAGTCCTGCAGAGTTTCAAGGAGTTTATGGCCGTCGTATAATGAAGCACGAACTTCGACCCTTCTAAGGAACAACAGAAGGGACCTTTTCAGATTAGTCTCAGCCCTCACTGGACATTGGACTATCGGGGCGCACGCGGCAAGGATGGGCATGGAGCACAATACTCCGTGCCGCAGTTGCAACCTTCCGGGGATGGAAGAGACGGTGGAGCACCTACTGTGCGGCTGTCCTGCGCACTGCAGGAGCAGAACAAAATTTCTGGGTAAACCTTTGTTCGGGAGTCTTTCTGAGCTCAACGATGTTAAGCTTGGGGAACTTCTAAAATTTCTGGACTCAACGGGATGGATATAGTTAGGATATAGGGGTGAGAGTCCCACCACGCAAGTTTTCTGTCGTAATCTTCATTGGTTAGTTCACGAGCTGTGGTATCAAAACGGCGCGCTAGCGCTAATTGGAGTCACTGGGACTCGCCACTCCAACCAACCAACCAACCAGGATTATTGCCTACTGAAGAATTTACCAAATTCGAATATTTTGAAAATTTTGAAAAAAAACCGGTTTTCAAAAATTTTCTTTTGCGGTATTCGTTGGTAACGTTAGGGG